>BSBN01000010.1:3600000-4200000 GCA_027924645.1 Cunninghamia lanceolata
TTAAGAGTTCAAATGCAAGAACATGGACTATATGGACTAGGGAGCTTGCATGTTTTTGTCAATTTTGTATTACAAGTGATTGGGGAGCATGTGAAAATACAGAATGGGTTGAAGAATGGAAACAAAGATCCTTGACACCTACAGAAACACAAGATCAACTTGAAACAACAATTGAAGATGATAATCAAGTGTTTGCATTAGATGACTATGATCATGTTTCAGACCTTGTATAAGAAGGTACTTTAATTTTTAATATTTTTTTATTACATTTTTTTGTAATCTATATAATTAATTATATATGTATCCATGTACATATTTATGTGATTTAGATACATGTCACACTTTATTGAATTAAATAATTTTTTCTGCAGGACATGTGTATGTTGTTGTTGCACCTGAGGGCAATGAAGAGGAAACTGAGTATTGGTTGGCTCAATGTGTTGAGACAAAATAAAAGTTGTTATATACTAGAGTAGATGATGATAACTATGAGTATCCAATAGGTTTTGTGGTATTTGTTGGCACTTGGCTATGAAAATATCTAATAAGAAAGAATGGTTTGCCTGCATTTGAAGATTATGAAAGACATAAGAAGATCATACACTACTCACATTTGGTTGTGGAAACAAATATAAATATAGTCAGATATCAAGGGAGACCTGCTAATAAATAGTTATGGACACTTTCTATGGAAGAACACGAGTCAATTATAGATGCATTACAAAAAAGAGAGGATGCAGATGGTACAATGGAATAAATTTTTAGGTATGTATATAGTTGTATATATTTAATTGATAGTTCATATAGTTGTATTAAGCCATCATCTTACCTACCCTTAAACAATTTCCTATAAATATAGAACTAATTTTTTCACATGACACATAGTTTGAGTGGCTAGGTTATTTACTTGTGTATTTCCCCTTACACCACCTCTCTTACATCTCTTTAATCCATCCTCTTACATCCTCTTAAGTCATCATCTTAGCTCCCCTTAAGTCATCCTCTTACATCCCCTTAAGCCATCCCTTTGTCTTATAATTTGTATTGACTCATGTATCTCCCCTTAAGCCATCCTCTTACATCCCCTAAAGCCATCCTCTTATGTATCCCCTTAAGGCATCCTCTTAGCTCCCCTTAAGACATCCTCTTAGCTCCCCTGAAGCCATTCTCTTACATCCCCTTAAGCCATCCTTTGTGTTATCTAGTTACATATTTCATCAGTGTTTTGTGTTTTTGGTATATATATATTCTTTCATTCTTATTTCACCTTCTATATTATTCTTTTTTTATCTTAAAATTTGCATGGACTCAAGTATATATATAGTTAATTTACTTGTACATTTGAAAATTATTTTTACGGGTGTACTCTACAAGTAGATGTTTGCATGATTGTCAATAGAAGTTTTCACCATACAAATATGTGAGGTCAATTTTGTAGTCTTCAACTAAAAGTGAACGCATTAGGTAATTGTATATATACTTGTATTTGACATGTTATCTAGTTACATATTGCATCAATGTTTTCTGTTT
Organism: Cunninghamia lanceolata; assembly: GCA_027924645.1. Lineage (NCBI taxonomy): Eukaryota > Viridiplantae > Streptophyta > Pinopsida > Cupressales > Cupressaceae > Cunninghamia > Cunninghamia lanceolata. Next base: position 3,601,531 of record BSBN01000010.1, read on the forward strand.
TTGGTATATATATTCTTTCATTCTCATTTCACCTTCTATATTATTCCCTTTTTTATCTTAAAATTTGCATAGACTCATGTATATACATATAGTTAATTTACTTGTAAGTTTGAACATTATTTTTGCAGGTGTTGTTACATCCCCAATTTTTGTCTTGCTATACTTTTACTTTTTACTTGGACATAAGTAAATTTATTATGATGTTTAGATTAATGACAAGGAAAGAGATAGATTATATTGAATGTCATTTATGAAATTATGGAAATGATTATGCTATTATCGATTTAATATTTGCATAATGAGATTTGATCTATTATTTGAATAATGATGCACTAATCATAATTTGTTTGGTAACGAGTTTGATACAGGATTACAGGTTATCAAATGACTCTTGGAGAAAAGAGAGAGAGAGTATCTTTCCAGGAGAGAGATATAGACCTCGGGTTACAAGTGGTTTATTTGATAAATCGAGTATAAGTGTTTAACGAAAACGTGAACTAATGTGTCGTAAGAGGTAAGTTTTGTCTTGTTAGTTTACTTTTGAACCTAATCGACAGGTAGTCAATATTATTTACAACTATTTCTAAGTCGTAGTAAGTCATCTTAGTCGTTAATAACGTTAATGATGTCGTTTAAGTGTGATTTGTGACTATTTACATTTGACGTAAATATTATGACGTTATTGTCATAAAATGGTTGTCTTATTATTATTAAATCCCATTGTGGTGTTATAAACGATTCTTAACGTTAAGACATTTTCGTTGAGTTAAGGAGAGGTGAATATTGTCGACGGATTGTGATGGGGAGACAAGCTCAACCCAATCGCAATATCTGTAATCCTTTGTTTAAATATTACCATTTTATTGATTAAACCATAACTATCTAATATAGAGGTGATGTTATGTGAATCATATTTGATGTAATAAAAAATGGAAATGCATATGCATCGAGTGAGGATAATACCTCATAATGAGTCAATGATGTTATGCTTGAGTAGTCGAAGGCTTACATTTAGGAAGAGTCTCCAAATATATTAGTGGTGGATTGAACCACTTATTAGTGATCATTTAATGATCAGTAGAGTTTAAGTGATGTGTCAGCCTCATTCAAAAGAGGAGGATAGTGATATTAACTACCACCATCAACGAGCCCATGGGATGGTTATCTCCCATCGACATGTGGGAACTTTGCTTAAAACTTACTATCAGTTAAGACTAAATTGCTATGGATTGTTATGCATTCATTAAAGTTGCCAACTGTATCTAAGTGGAGGTGTGAAGTAACCTACAACTCTAAAGGAGTCATGCCCGAGCCATTAATAACAATGACTTAGATTGAGCCATGGGGGATATGTTAAAAAAGGTTAAAACTTGAGAGGAAGGCATCGAACAGATACAGAAAGAGAATCGTGGCTAAAGGAGACAGGGAATACGCAATTAGAAGAGTTGACCTTTGTGTCTTTTTACATAGATTATCAACTCAAGACCGTCGATTACTAGGTATCCCTCAGTTGCATGTGTTTATTAACAATGTGGAAATCGATTAATTCTTTTTAGATTGTCCATTATTGTGTCTTGGGCGATTATGTGAGTACGCCAAAGAGGAATAACCTCCTATATGCTTTGGGTATTTAGTCATAAACTATTAAGTGTCAATTTAGGGAAATGCAGATAACATTTTAAATTAAACTATTTGATCTATTTTCTAAAATTGATAAGGCAAAAACTACAAATTATATGGCCAATGCTTGGTAATACAAGTGAGTACATTGTTATAGTATTCTGAATCGACCATTTACTTATTGATTTTTAACTGATAATCATATCAAATCTTAGTAAGAATGATAAAACAATCATCATAGTAGGTGATTTTCATAGTTATCATGAGCTTGAAAAATAGTCTTTATATTGAATAAGTTTGTAGCAAACCAATGAAATGATTGTGAGATAACCAAACAATAGACTCTTGAATTTTATTAGAGTTGATTTAACATTGATAGTATACTCTTAGTTTTGAGTAGAATAGTTTAGACCTTGAGTCGGGGTAATACTAATTTAAAGTATTTTCTTGTTTAGATCTATATAAAAATAACGGGAATGATTTCTATCCATGAGAATTTAGATTCATAGGAATCTTTAGATAATTATTGTTCTCTTCAAATGAAAGTAACTTAGAGATATTATGGTAGATGGAAATAAGGTTTATAGGAGAACCCTTAATTATTTATTTATATTTTTGATAATACTATTGTTGGAAAGATCCAATACAATGGAGTAGGCTAAGTCTACTAGAGAATGACCTTGTAGGGAGATATATTCAGGGTATGTTTTGTTTATATCACATTATCAAAGTTATTCTACGTTCCTTTGTATATGAGATATTATCTATTTAAAGAACTATAGTATTCTTAACCTTGGTTGAGTTGATCAAGGGTCATTTATGAATCTAGGTCTCCTAGATAAGAGATATGGTTATATTGTAATATCATATTAACAAAAAGATAATAGGTAAACCCTAGAGTCAATTGTAAACCAATTGAATAGTTATGTCATATAGACTTATGTAAGTCAAAGATACTATTATCATAACGCAACGATTAAACTCTTTACATGGTCATAGTTGGAGTGAACAAACTGCGAGAATACGATAGTATCCAAGTTGAGTAGGGGCGGGTGAACACAAAGACTATGTTTATTATGAACGATATTGTTATTAAAAACTTTGGCCAAAGTAATACATTTGTTTTCTGCATGCATTGTCAGTTCACTGTATCTGGATTGCTCATCCTATTAGAAGTCTTACTTAGCTAGAGGGTATCTAGGGTTGTATGGTTGATAGAGTTGAGTAGGATACAACACTATGTACTCGGGAAAGGCAAATTACCACTAGTTTATATTCCTCATGAAGGGTAGGGCCACTTCCTATGTGGAAGATGTGTGGGAGACCGCCAGTCTGTGGATGGAGGTAAATCACTGGAAAGATACTCTCTCTCCAAGCAGGAAACATGTTAGGACTTGTGATAAAGATGTCAGATATTTAGAAGCAGTATTTATTCTAAAATTTGTATATGTAATTGATTTACATTTGTAAACATTGTAATTGAGAAAGACAATATGGTTTATTGTTTTTTTGTAAAGAGAAATCTTGTAATTGTAGTTACTTGTTTATATGTGGAATAAAATAAAAAATTTCTCTATCTCATTTTTACCTTGTTGATTTACTCTATGGTAAATTTCTAGTTTTACTATGTTTTTAGAACTTGGATGTTATAGGTGTACTTTACAAGTAGATATTTGCATGATTGTCAATAGAAGTTTTCACCATACAAATATGTGAGGTCAATTTTGTAGTCTTCAACTAAAAGTGAACATATTAGGTAATTGTATATATACTTATATATTTCATATTCAACATGTTATTTAGTTACATATTGCATCAATATTTTGTGTTTTTGGTATATATTCTTTCATTCCCATTTCACCTTCTATATTATTCCCTTTATCTTTAAATTTGTATCGACTCATGTAAATATATAGTTAATTTACTTGTACATTTGAACATTATTTTTGTAGGTGTACCCTACAAGTAGATATTTGCATGATTGTCAATAGAAGCTTTCACCATACAAATATGTGAGGTCAATTTTGTAGTCTTCAACGAAAAGTGAATGCATTAGGTAATTGTATATACATGCATATATTTCATATTCAACATGTTATCTAGTTACATATTGCATCAATGTTTTGTGTATTTGGTATATATTCTTTCATTCTCATTTCACCTTCTATATTATTCCCTTTATCTTAAAATTTGTATCGACTCATGTAAATATATAGTTAATTTACTTGTACATTTGAACATTATTTTTGCAGGTGTACCCTACAAGTAGATATTTAAATGATTGTGAATAGAATTTTTTACCATACAAATTTGTGAGGTCAATTTTATAATCTTCAACTAAAAGTGAACGCAAATTAGGTAATTGTATATATATACTCATATATTTCTCATCCATCCTCTAAAGACATCCGCTTGTACATCCCCTTACTTCATCCTCTTAGCTCCCCTTAAGCCATCCTCTTACATGCCCTTAAGCCATCGGGTTTTATCTTATAATTTGTAAATTGACTCGTGTACATCTCCCCTTAAGCCATCCTCTTACATCCCCTAAAACCATCCTCTTATGTATCCCCTTAAGACATCCTCTTAGCTCCCCTTAATCCATTCTCTTACATCCCCTTAAGCCATCCTTTGTGTTATCTAGTTACATATTGCATCAATATTTTGTGTTTTTGGTATATTCTTTCATTCTCATTTACTTGTACATTCATTATTTCTTGCAGGTGTACCCTACAAGTAGATTTTTCCATTCAATTGTGAACGAAAGTTTTTACCATACAAATTTGTGAGGTCAATTTTGTAGTCTTCAACTAAAAGTGAACACAAATTAGGTAATTTAATATATATATACTCATATCTTTCATATTCAACATGTTATATCTAGTTACATATTGCATCTTGATGTTTTGTGTTTTTGGTATATATTCTTTCATTCTCATTTCACCTTCTATATTATTCCCTTTATCTTAAAATTTGTATCAACTCATGTAAATATATAGTTAATTTACTTGTACATTCATTATTTTTTGCAGGTGTACCCTACAAGTAGATTTTTCCATGATTGCCACTACAAGATTTCATCATAATGTAAATGGTAGATCAATTTTGTAGGCTTATCAAACTAATAATGGACCTATGAGCTAATTGTATAGATACTCATATGTTTCATCATGAGCACTATAGTTGCATTGTATCTTGATATTTTGTGTCTTCAATATATTCTTTCAAATTCAAATTGCATATTTTTTTGAGCTCTATGTATAGTGGTGCTATTGGTTCATTATTATTTTTCTCCTAATCTATATTTTTAGTTTTGAGACTCTTTGGTGGAGGAACACCAAGGAGATCACCTATGTTTTGTTTCATACTTGTCTTCATGTTTGTGTTTCATATTGTCTTGCTCCAATAAGGTCCTAGAAGACCATTCATGATTGTAATAAGGAATAAGGACTATGTCCAAATATCTATCCTCATATTGCTGAGGCAGTCACATTTGTACAACCTTCATAAGGCATGTAGAGATAGTCTTCAAGTTTGTAAGCCTTGCTAAGGCATGTAAAGGAGTCTAAGGCCTAGTTCAAGGCCTAATTGTATTGTAATCTTGTTTGAAGGTAGTTTCAAACTCATATAACCGATGTAACTCTGCTAACAAAACATGAAGTAGTTGCTGCAGTTAAGAAAATAGGGTATCTGATGGTTGTCACACAATTCCATCAACCAAACTACCCTTTAACTACTTCAATGACTTCAAGGAATGTTAATAAGAACCTGTAGATGCCATTGTATGGAGAGAAGCATTTTTGGAGAAGAAATCAATAAAGTATAATAGTTTCTGCTTGTGTCTTGCTGTTTTCTTGCTGTTGTTGCACATACCCTATCTATGTACGGATGAGTGGTGGTAGTTGGGTGTGTTGGAATGAAATCTTGGGAGTTACCTTCCAAATGCATATATTTTGAGTTCTTGACATTTCTCTAGAGCATTTTTATCCTCAGTTTTCTGTAGGGTGGTCTGAGAAATCCTTAACTAGGGTTCTGACAAAAATTTAGGATGTCTCTTTCATTCCACTGACTCTAAAACTCTATGATTAGTGGAATGAGTTCCTTGATGTCTATTTTAATGTCTTGTAAGAGTATTTTGGGTAGGAACCTATTATTGCTAGGATTTCATTGATGAAACTTAGCAAAACCATGTGCTAAGTGTATGCAAGAAGCAACAGTAGTGTGAAATCTGATGATGGTCGGTTCTAACAACAAATGAAGATTGGATTCTATGGTTTTGGAGGGCCCCTGACATGACCAAGTAGTCCTGAAAGTTACAAGCCTCCATCCAAGGGTAGTTGCTTCACAAATTAGGCCTAATTGGGGCTCTAAGTCATTAGGAGGGGCTATAGGTTGAGATATATCATCCAAAACAACCACTACCTATTCTAGGATATGTGATAGAGGGTCCTAATGGGTATCTTTTAATTCTCTAAGACTTACATTTGAAGTCTTGTATCAAAAGTTATTAGGACTATTCTCCATTTTTAGGGCTACAAGCCATTTCTTGGGTTTGTGAAGGAAGTGTTAATTTTGAGTTTGGTCTGCCTTAACCAATGAATGGAATGGGTTCCCCAACACCCCAAATCAACCTTTCCATGATGATCCAAGAGTTTCTTTCTGCTGTTCCCACTTTTGTAAACTGACCTTTGATTTTGGGCTTTTGGTTGTAGTAAGAACCTTGTCATCTTGTCTATCTTCCTCCTATCCAAATTGCCTCAACATCACTCTTTTTATGATATTTCTATATCATTAAGATTATGGTAATATTTTCTATTGGAAATAATACATGCACTAAATATAAAGTTTGTGTTTAGTTAATTATTGTAAAATTTAATGTAAAATGGATTTTACTCCACACTTATTAGTTAACCTGACATTTTCCTACGCCCCCTAGGTTTTGAGATTATGATGTATCCTTCTTTATAACTTTAGGTTTTAAATCTATTTTTATAATTACTTTATCATATTTTCATACCTCCTTAGGGTTTCATTTCCCTTTCTCTTTTGTGCTCCATAATCTTCTATTCTCTTAGGTTTTGTGATTTATTGTGACCTTGATTTTTTCATGCTACACACCCTCAAATTTCCCCTAGGGTTTTATTTTCAGATTTGATCTCTTATTCATTTTCTAATTTTTACATTTGTGTGTTTTATATCGCTTCATCTTTCTCTCTATAGTAGCCATATTGTATTGATTATGCCAGATTGTGTTGATTATTGTGTTGATTATGCCATAAAGGCATTCTCATCTAAACCTTAACATGGATACTAATGAAAATGAAATAAATTTTATGATTCTCATATTGAGGATCATGAAATACCAACAAGTTTTTTATCATAATGCACATATAGCTAGGGAAGATCTTACACTTACTAGATAATTATTGTTAAGGGAAATTATGCATAAATATCAATGATATCAATAATACCCATAACTCAATGAAAATAAGAAATAAAGAAGATTAAACAAAGAAACTTCAAACATTGCAAACCTCTTCACTTCATGGCTTCCATTGATTGCCTATCTCAAATGATCTTGTGTATGGATATGGCCCTCAAAAGGTGCACTTCCTTGCTATTTCTTCAAGATGTCAAGTGGGAATGGCTATGATACTTCTTGCAATGAAGATGAGCTTCACAACAATGATAATGGTGATGGTAACAAGTTGATCGCAAGCAATGGAGGAATTTGGGTGCCAAAGGCACGCTGTAATTCTTGTAGAGTAAGGGTACTAAAAGCTTGGATGATAGAAATGGAGGAATTCGGTTCAATTTATAGACTCACAAGAGAGAAGATCAACGATATAGAAAGAACAAGAAGATCAATGGTATAGAAGACTTGAGAGGATGTGTGCGAATAGAAAGAAGACAAGTGTCACACAAAAAGCTGTTTTGATTGAGTTAACTGCTTTCTTTTATAAAGATAAGATTTTCTTTCGTAAATTAGAATTTTTTTTTCTAATTTAAAAGTTGTTGATAAAAACAAGGTTATTGAGTCAGTTAACTCAACTTGTGATTTGATTTTGCATGATTTGAGAGAAATTAAATAATAAATTATTTAATTTTGTGTGCATGAAGAAGAAGATTTATTTTTAGAAGATTTGGAAGATTTTTTTGAGGAATTAGAAGATAAGAAAGCAAATTAAATAAATAAGTTTATTTAATTGTTTGTGCATGCTTTGGAAGAATAAATAAAATATTTGATTGTATTTTATTTTTAGAGATTGAGAGAATTTAAATAAATTTGATTGATTTATTTAAATTTGGAAAGAGAATTTGACTTAATTAAATAATTAAGAATTATTTAATTGTTTGGAAGAATTTAAATTAAATAAAGGATTTTATTTAATTTTGACTTTAGAAGAGGTAATTAAATGTTTTGATATTTAATTAACTTAGAGGAATATGAATCGAATAAATAAATTGATTTATTTATTTATTGATAGAAGAATTAGAATGAAATAAATATTAAGAATATTTATTTGGACCATGTCGTGTCATTTTTAGGCATATACATTTTGCCCCTCTTTGATGTGATGTTTGAGATGATGAGATTTGTGTCGAGTAACATCATTTCAAAGAAGCTAGGGTATGGATAGAAGAAAAATATGATAATGGAAAGATAGAATGAGGATGCCCCCTCGGGAGATTGGATGGGGAGAGAGCAGAAGGATGTGAGATGAACAATCTCATGATGAAGAAGATGGAAGAACAAGGTTAGGCTGAAAAAAATAGTTGAAGAAAGAGTTGAATGATACGCGATGCAAGATAAAATGATAACACACACAAGAAAGCAAGCAAGTATACACAAATGATACAAGAACAAACAAGGTATTGCCCCTGTCAAGATGTAAACCAATGATTAATCGATATTGATTGATGATAGTGTTGTCATGGTGGGGAATGATAGAGCCCTAGAGCAACACAAAGGATAGTGTTGTCATGGAGGGGAATGATAGATCCCTAGAGCAACACAAAGGATAGTGTAAGACACATCCCACTGATAATTTAGGACTGATTGAGTTGGTTTACGACTAGACAAGGATCAAGACCACTGATTGTGATTGGATAATTTGACATGATTTATTAACTTGATTGGTATGGATTAAGGATAGACTTGCATTTGGTTCATTGCTTGGAAGATACAATGATAGATAGAAATTTGACTGATAGAAGAATGACTCAACATAAGGACTCACAAGCTTTTGTTTGTCAACATCAATACTCTGCATAGAATTTTTGTTGCATGGATAGTATGTGAAATGTAATTAGATATGGATACGGATATGAGATGCAATTGGATACATTATGGATATGGATATGAATATTTGTCATCTTGATGCTGCAAGTAATTTGAAGTGCTTATTTCATCATTGGGCTTTTAAAATGTTGTAAGAAAATACAAGCACTGAGATATAATTAAACTGAGATGACCTAAGTATTACTTAGATGGATTTTGATGTAGCAAGTTGATACAAGAATCTAGGTATAATTGAACCAAGATGACCTGAGTATTTCTTGCGTATCAATAGACAAGGATTGCCCTTTTTCATTTTAGACCTCTGAAGTCCTCGATGATCTTTTGCCGATCATGTCATGAGACAAAAGTCATCACATTACTAAAGATTGATCCACAAGCAACAAACAAAGAAAGTAATCATGCCCCCATGATAGTATCTCTAGCTTTTGGCATTCTTGAGTAGCCTAGGAAACATGATAACAAAAATTAAGACTCTGTAAGTTATCCTGATCACAAACACAAAACATTCTTGCATTAGATGTGTTTTCTTGCCATAATTTAGATAGAATCAGTTTGAGTGTTTAGGTACTTGTTTGCTTTGCCTTGGATAGGTTGATGGCTTGTGTCAAAATTTTTGCTTGAAAGTGGGTTTTTTTACTTGTGCTTACATGCCTGGTGAAATAGAATGACAATCCTTACTAGTGAAACAGACCTTAAAGGACTAACCTAGTGCCTTAGGGGCTCATTGCTAAATGGCCTTGCCTACGTGACGACACAGAGGCAACGTAGTTTAGGGACTTGGACTTAGATGCGGATGGACTAGAGGATAGACAACAAGATATGGGATAGACGAGAAGTGGAGCCTCGAGGGTGCATTGATAATGGCCTTGCCTACGTGATGACACAGAGACGACGTAGTTCAGGAGGATAAGACACTGATGATAGACACTAATGATTTTGATACTCTGGGGCTTTTTTGGATAACCTCAGTGATAGATACTGACGACAAGGGAACCTCACAGATAGGTAGATGGATAGGTGATAGGGCATGGAATGAGTAGGTATGAGGATGGACAATAGTGGATAGAAGGAACGCACATGAAAAAGGGGAAGGATGCGATCACCAAGGACTAAGTTTCATAGGAAGAACATGCCCCATTGTAGGTAGGATACTTAGGATTCTTTCATGAAAAAGTTTATGTCAAAGGAGGATGAAAGGATTGGATTGTTTTGAAAAAGACAAGGTATATCAAGAGTTTTTCCAAGGCATGTTTCAACATTTTGCCCCCAATCTTTATCAAGATCAAAAGAGGAATGGAGGATGAAAGGACTCAATATGCTAGGTATATGCAGGATACGCATGATAGGAGGGTGCAGTAAGATAGGATGGAAAATGATAGGGACAATGAGACAATGTACTCCCAAGGGTAAATGACATAGAAGATCAACCTACGCATGACACATGTTTTCCAGGTTTTCATCAGGGTACTTATTCAAGGAGCCTATTTGCCAGATTTTCATTATTGGACGAAGGGATTTCTCTTTGCTTTGTTTTTGGAAAGGACAGGTGGATACTGACGAGAGGAACTCAAGCATCTAGCTCCGTGAAGGTGATAGTGTCTTGCTAGAAATGCATGTCATTGCACAGACTATGTCAAGTATTCTCATAGATGTTGGTAAGGGTCGCATGAAAGGAAGGCTGAGTAGGTAGATAGCAGATAATGGAAGGTGCGATAGTGTATTATGGTGCAAATTAGGTAAGACTTATGCATGGATGGAAGGAAGGCTTATGTAAAAGCATGGACCATGGGAATAGGATGGGGAAGATATGTAGGATAATAGTGGAAGGAAGGGGATATGGAGGTATATGGAAATGTTGTGCGATGGAAGGGAATCATGACCAACAGTTGCACATTTCATGATAAACATTGAATCTTATGATGGGAAGGTGGTGTAGGAAGCAAAGGAGAGTTTTTCTTGGTGGATGAATGATTTAGGCATTTAGGGACCCACATAGACTTAGTATACTTTTGATTTTTTCTTGTCATGTGGGATGGAAGGATTAGCGACTTTTGGATGGAATGGGAGAAAGTGGATGGTTGGGATTTTTGAGAGGTAGATGCCTCATTTGACTTGATGGCTTTTTTCTTAGGTACCCAAACCATTTTATTTGTAGACATTACCTGTGAAGGTATGGGATTGGGTATATGCATCTTTTGCGCAACTTTTGAGGTAATTACTTGTTGCTTTGGGACCCACACTTTTTTCATTTTTGCTTTGAGGTGTATGGGTGTATACAACTTTTGAGATGGGTTTTTCTTTGATTCTTGGCTTTTGTATCCGAGGTCATGAGGACTCTTAGGATTTTTGACTTTATAGGTAGAGGTATCCAAAATTTTGCTATTGAATCCCTTGGGTATGGTGGAAGTGGAGTTGGTAAAAGCTCATTGTTTAGACAACATGTGCATTTGTTGGCCATGATTGGGATTTTTAGAGGATTGATAGATGGATGGATAAGGTGTTGGAAGAAGTGGTGGTAAAATGCATGGAGGGATGTTAGGAGTTGGAAGTAGCAGAGGTAGATTGGATGGTGGAAGGTGTATGGTCACATGCTTGTGGGATGTATATGATAAGGGAGGTGGAATGGCGACGTATGCTTTGGGGATATGATAGGATTTCTGATGGAAAGTGGTGGATTTGGAAGGAGCGAAGGAAGTACCAACATCTTGAGATTATTCACCTTGGGGTGTGTATCCAAGGCCATACAAGCAAGGAGGGATATTGACATGGACAGGCTCCAAAATACCTTGTTCATGAAGGCCTAAGCCTTTACCTTGATAGTTCATATGTTGGAGGATGCGATTGACAATGGGACTAGGTGTAGGTGGAACACTAATAGAAATCTTCTTATTGGATGAGGAAGGTGAGATAGAGGATAATGGTTTCTAGTGTTCTAAGGAGGAACATTTATGCATGAAGGTGGTAAGACCAATAGGATATGATAATGGATTTGCAACATGGTCGATAATAGATGGTGGAGGATCGTTAGGATCTTGATTATCATTATGCTCGGTAGGATCCAAGTTATTGGTTTGATCATCTATGTGCACTTGGGAGGCAAGTCTTTCATCAAGGAAAGTGGCCATTATTGGATCATGTATAGGACTAGGTAGAGGATGGATAGATGGGGTGATAAGCTCATGACCATGGGATGCATGAAGTTGGCTGAGAAGATTATCATGGTTTACTTGATCGCAGATAGGCTCTTGATTGTAGATGGGATATTGATCATGGATGGGATTAAGAATGATGGGATCAATGTGCTCGTGTATAGGTTCTTCATCAATGATAAAATCTTGATCATAGAAAAGATAAAGGTTATGGATGGGTTGGAATTGGATCTCTTGCTCATGTATGGGTATAGGATCAAGTTGCTCATTGATAGCTTCTTCATATGGATTATCTTGATCGTGGAAAAGATAAAGGTTATGGATGGATTGGATGGGGGTGCTTTGATCTTGATTTAGATAAAGCGTTGATGTTTCCACATGCTTTAAAGTGTACTCTTAACATAACTCTTGATGTGCTTGAATGGAAGTGGAGGTAGAGGACCCTTGGATAGGCTCTTGGTCAATAACATGAAGGTGTGATGGGCCTTAACTTTGATTCAAGGTAGGAGGTTCTTCAATATGCTCAAGGGGTGGTAGATTATATGATGGGGTTGGAGCAATGGACATGTTGGAAGGCTCTTTGATAAGGCCAAGGACCAAAATTTGGGGACACAGTTGACTCTTTGCTAGTAGCCCTTGGATCACATCCTTCGTAGGTGTATGGGTAGATGAATGAGGTGATGGATGAGTGGGTTCAAATTTCTCCATAGCTTTTCTTTTGTTGCATAAATTTAGAAAAAATCTTTGGAAAAAATCATTTGAGGACTCTTTGGTTGTTGGATTAGAGCTTGGGGAACTTGATGTCGGTGTTGGTGGAGGACTAGTATGCTTTGGGCTATGCCCTCAAGAGGATGGTGAAGGAGGACTAGTAGAAGGAGTGGTATACGATTCTGAACTTGAGGTAGTGCTTTCCTTGTCAAGAATATTATTAAGACGGGAAAATAATTCACGGTCATGGTGTGAGGCGTAGCTAGTACTAACATGCTCATATTGGGAGGGGTTTGGTATCTTGGCCAAGCTTCTATCAAATGGATAAGGAGATATACCTTGTGGCAAACATTATTCTTTGCAAGATTCAGTTTTTAAGATTGCCAGTTGTTGTTGTAGGGCTTGGAGTTCTTGAGCAATTTCTTCTAATTGGTTTGTCAAATCCTTAGAAACTAACACAAGGTTTGAAATAGGTACCCATAAATGCTAAAAATTTTCTCTCAAAAGATGTAGAAAAGCTCACTGTTGCAGATGCACAGCAACAAATGCACTGAAATAGAAGGTCTATGCGTAGTAAGTCGATGCAAATGCATAGCTCTGGTAAATGATAAAAGTACAGTAACAGACAACAAATGTGAAGAAAGTCAAAGTGTATGCGCAACAGGTCGAGGTATATGCATAGCTCTAGTTTTTTGACTATTTTTACAATTTTCTTGGCACATTTTTTAGTGTTTTTGGTTTCTTGGTTGGAAGTTGGTCTTTTTGCTCTGATTTCTCAATTATGGCAAGTAAAACATAGCAAACACAAAGAAGTTTTCATGATTTTTTTGATATTTTTTTGTAATTTTTTGGACTCTTTTTTACTCAAAAGAAAGTACAAATCCTAGGCTGGCTGGGACAATATAAACTGAATTCTCACTATTTCTAGATGAGGCATCTTCGAGAGGTGATAATCGCCCTTCCTTGCACCGATTTATAGGGGTTTTTGGCTACTAAAAACAAAGGATGATTAATAAGTGCAACCATTCGAGTGGTTATACATGCGGCAATGCTACTCTCCATTATGGAGTCTCCTAGCCTTCAAGGGTTGCACCTTGGAGGGTTTTGAGGGAGGTTGGCTATCAGTATAACACAACAACACTTGTTGTTTGAAGCTTTAGCTCCAAACACAATTTATTTATAGTGGCTTGGCAGAGCTTAGCTTTATCTTGTTACCACTTAAGGCCGTTCCCACTTGGATGGAAGGATATCCAAGGGCAGGCCTCTCTAAGGGTTTAACACATGCAAAATGATATGTCTGGCATTTTAGTCACTTAAGATAGGGGAGAGCATAGGTCTAGTATCATTCCAAAAACATGAAAGACAATGGTTCTTTTCCCCTAATTAAAATGAAAAAGACTAAATGTGTTAAGCTACTTAGGCACACACGCGAGTTGTTAACTTTGAAAGCAAGATAGCAATGGTTCAATTTTATCCTCCTAGCATTGGGACTATGTTCAATTTGTTGATGCAACAATATCAAATCACAATCCTTCCTAGTTAGATCTAGATGTGATTTTGCGTGAACATCTAATTACTATCCTTGCTAATTAAATCTATGATGTGTGTTAATAATGCAACTAGAATGTCTAAACCAACCCCTAACTTGCAAGTAGATTAGAGAAAGTTCCTGCGAGAAGTGTCAACGTTAGCAAAATCACAAGAAAACTCAAAAAGTCTATGTCAAAATCAGATGCGCAGGTACAAAGATTAGATGCACAAAGATAGAGGTCATATGTACAGCTATTACAAAAGTGCTGAGACAGAGGTCAAAGTGCGGAAATAGAGAGCATATGCGTGGTTTTAGTAAATGCATCATATCAGAACATAGATGCACAACTTCAGGAGGTAAATGCGTTGAAAGATCAGATGCACCCAAACAGAGCTTAGATGAGTGTTAGAATTGATCGTATGTGTAGAATCCTCTTGTGTACAGAACCTTAGCACAAAAAACTCAGTTTTTGGGTTAAATCGGGGCAAGGGCCCACGGTGGGTACCAAAAATGTTAATGGAAATTATGCATAAATATTAATGATATCAATAATACCCATAACTCAATGAAAATAAGAAATAAAGAAGATTAAACAAAGAAACTTCAAACTTTGCAAACCTCTTCACTTCGTGGCTTCCATTGATTGCCTATCTCAAATGATCTTGTGTATGAATATGGCCCTCAGAAGGTGCACTTCCTTGCTATTTCTTCAAGATGTCAAGTGGGAATGGCTATGATACTTCTTGAAATGAAGATGAGTTTTACAACAATGATAATGGTGATGGTAACGAGTTGATCGCAAGGAATGGAGGAATTTGGGTGCCAAAGGTGCGTTGTAATTCCCGTAGAGTAAGGGTACTAAAATCTTTGATGATAGAAATGGAGGAATTGGGTTCAATTTATAGACTCACGAGAGAGAAGATCAACAATATAGAAAGAACAAGAAGATCAATGGTATAGAAGACTTGAGAGGATGAGCGCGAATAGAAAGAAGACAAGTGCCACACAAAAAGCTGTTTTGTTTGAGTTAACTACTTTCTTTTACAAAGATAAGATTTGCTTTCATAAATTAGAAAGGTTTTTTCTAATTTAAGAGTTGTTGATAAAAACAAGGTTGATTGAGTCAGTTAACTCAACTTGTGATTTTCTTTTGCATGATTTGAGAGAAATTAATTAATAAATTATTTATTTTTGTGTGCATGAAGAAGAAGATTTATTTTTAGAAGATTTGGAAGATTTTTTTGAGGAATTAGAAGATAAGAAAGCAAATTAAATAAATAAATTTATTTAATTGTTTGTGCATGCTTTGGAAGAATAAATAAAATATTTGATTGTATTTTATTTTTAGAGATTAAGAGAATTTAAATAAATTTGATTGATTTATTTAAATTTGGAAAGAGAAATTGACTTAATTAAATAATTAAGAATTATTTAATTGTTTGGAAGAATTTAAATTAATTAGAGGATTTTATTTAATTTTGACTTTAGAAGAGGTAATTAAATATTTTGATATTTAATTAACTTAGAGGAATACGAATCGAACAAATAAATTGATTTATTTATTTACTGATAGAAGAATTAGAATGAAATAAATATTAAGAATATTTATTTGGACCAAGTCGTGTCATTTTTAGGCATATACAATTACTTGTAGATGTAATTACAAATACATAATATCCTCAATAATTGGTCACCATCTTGCATCATAAATTAGTGGATGCCCAATTTTGCATGGATATCCTTTATGACATTTACTCTTTGATGGTTTCTTCTAATGGTGTATCATCCTAACTTGTTATGGCTTGCACAACATGCCCTAATTCTTTTTTTAATTTGTGATCCACTCCTGAAAATTCAAAAGGTTCACTTCTTTAATTTTGGTTCTAAATATGATTTGTTGCCCACAGTAGTTGCTCAATGGCCTTGTTTATTATCACTTTGAAATATTCATTTGTATATAGGCTTCTCATATAATTTCCCCTAGTTGTAATGCTCATATCAAACCCCTATACATTATCATATTCAACATCTTTGGTGGTCTATCTTAGTTAGATTAGCATGTGAAACCTTTAAAATATTTGCTTCATGCCTTAAGTCTTTGTATTGTATTGTGAACTCCTCCATTTTTTATTTTTATTTTTATTTTAAGATGATTATGATTGGGGGCAAATTGAGGCAACACGCATATTTCCTTTGGCCTCTTTGGGCCCACATTATTGATCCTTATTTATTTTTATTGTGCCATTGGATTTTCATGCAAATTACAACATAGGAAAAATGGGCCTCAATGTCTATGGTTTTATATTAATATTTGGGTCAAGATGGCTTTGTTAACTTGGTAGGCCCATATAAACAATTTAGTGCAAAAATAAAATTTTATTTCATGTATGAAGAGAGTGACCATGTGTTAAATCCATGAGCTTAAATGGAAAAATGTAGCACCTCATAACTTTTTTTATGCTTATAAGACTAGGTTGTAGATCTTAGTGAGTTTTTTCCAAGTTGTCAATCGTGTTAAGTTATCATTTATCAAGAACTATTTTATACATTCTAATAGTCATGTATACTAGAAAAAATAATCTACACATTAGATATTCACATACTAGAACTATTTTAAACACATTAGATAGTTTTTCCTTTTAAATTCAAAAATGTACTAGAGATTCTAACATGTCTTGATTTAATATAATCTAGAAGTGAACAATAAAGCATAAACATACTATCTAACATAATAAAATGTACAAGCATATAGTCAATAATATATATACATGTAGATCTATAGATAAGTCCATGAAATACCGAAATATAGGTAGGACCCATGAAATATACTAAAACATCTACTCATAGTCAGCATATAAATAAATACAAATCATAGTTCATGAAATATTGAAATATATCTAAGTCCATTAAATATCAAGTTCAAAATATATAGTCATAGTCCTGGTGGCATATATAAAAAACAATGCATCGTACAGTCCATGAAATAAATATCTATGTCCTATGATCATCACTCAAGTTCAAATCTGAAAGAGGCCTCTTTCTTCCCCATGAAATAGATGGATCTCCCTCATGCTCTACAGAAGAAAAGAAACTTGAAATCAGATAAAATTTTTAAAAATGACACATACATGTGCATATAAAATTTAAATTTCATTTAATTTAATTTGATTTGATTTGAAATTTAATTTATAAAATACTCATATTAAATATTTAAATCTAGACTAATGTATGCATAAATTACTGTATGATGTTGGTCATCTCCTCCCACATTCTATTGCCCAAGTGATCCTATAGCTGTTGGTCCTGAACCAAAAGTCCCAGCTGCTAATTCCTAGATATTCAAATTTAAAGCACTCAAGAATTAGGTTAGCATCCAAATTTGATTTAATTTATAAAAATATGAAATTAAATATTTAAATCTAGGTGTTAAAGTGTGCATAAATTACCATGCAATCATGCTCATCTACTCCCACATTTTGTTGTCCAGGTGGTATAGTTATTTCCGATTCTAGACCAGAAGTCTGAGCTACTAATTCCTAGAAATTCAAATAAAGCAAGTTTGAAATAAGTTAGAATATTTACTGAAACATGTAACCATATATATAGCATATAAAGACCTAGAAATTGCACATAGAAAATTTAGCAAAGTTGAGGCCCTAAAAATATGTGGATGACTCATGAAATTGTCCCTGATCAGTATCCTAACTAGTTGCTATCCTAATGGCACTCCTATCATCCTACACTTACATATATAGGCATATATAAATTTATATAAGCTCAAAAAAGAAAAGTACAAATTTAGTACAATTTTTGAAAACACCATCTAGGGAATACTCAGGCATAACAACTGACGATGGAGGAGCATTGCAAGCAACACCTTTAGGTGGTCGATCAGACATAGAAACTGCCACATGACCTCCTCCCTGCCACAAAAATGTTTCACATACATGTATAGAGTTAAATTTAATTATATACTTGTTAATTTAAATAAAATATCTAAGTTTTGAAGAAAATTTAAACTAGAACTAGATACATATGGCTTTAGGGTTAATATATATTGGTTTGCCCCATAAGGTGTGTTGATCTCTACAACTATCTATGCAAAACTCAGTATATCAAATCATGTTGAGGCCCTAGGGCGACTTGAGATCTACACCAAATAGTTCACAATATATATTTAATTCATGATTATTTATATAAATTTTGATACATTCAAATTATACACTTGAAACATTTAATAAAATGTAGTCCATGTACCTGTGTACGATTATCATCCAAATATAGTAGATCCAAGTATGACTCCACATTTGTTGTAGCTGCATCTGATGTGGATGTAGGAGTAGGACCATAATATGGTTGATTGCAATTTTGACACAAATGTGCCCCTGAGATGTGTGAGGCTCTATGATGAGATGCACCGACTCCTGCATGATGCTCTCCACCACTGAATTTAGCTACCATGTGGGTAGCTTGTTCAGTGAGATTACCTGAGAGTCTACTCAATGCTCCTAATGTCGACAACACTACCTGGTATTGAATAGGTGCAAGAATCATTGGCAAAATAGGAGCAACCATAGGAGCAGCAGGAATGGGTCGATTGGGATCAATTCGTGCCCTTGGCTTGTGTTATGGCATGCCACTACCAACACCCTACAATGGTCTAATATCAAACACCATCCACCACCGATCCTAAAAATATCTTGAGATCGCCTCATGCCTACACCACTTAATTGATATTCTTTTTTTTGTTGTAGTTATAGGTTGATTAGTTTTGGGGTGAAAAAAAATGGGGCTAATGTTTGTTTGGTTATGTGAAGATCATGGATGTCTTTATATGAAAGACCATTCGTATAAAATTGCCTCCTCTCCTCTCGCCAAAGGTGAAATCTATCTAGGTCTGCATCAATAGACCTAATAGAATCAATAATGGTTTGCATTGAAGATGCAAACCGTACCAAATGGGGGGGCATCAAGTGAGGCTGATTATTAATCAAATTAATATTTTCCTCAATTGCATTAATATTTTTATTAATGCTTTGTTGCAATTGGGCCTCATTAGTTGGAGGGGGTGGGGGGTTTGGAGGTGGAGTGGGTGGAGGGTTTGGAGGTGGAATAGGTGGGGGGTTCTCAGGTGGAGGGGAAGGGGTGGGGGATTTTGTAAAATAATTTCATCTATTAAAAATTCATCTATTGGATGGTCACCTGCATTTCCAAATATATCCATATAAAAAATTTACAAATGTAACCACAAATATATCCATATTGAAAACTTACAAACAAATATCTAGAAATAAACTTAATCTAATATCTATAAATGTAAGTTTAAAATATCCATGAATAGAAAGCTTAATACTTGAAAATTATGCACAAGTACAACTAGTCAAGAAAATATGGATCTAATTGTTGATCTAGTACTATGTTTTTACTACATTTGACTCAACAGACATTTACCTTTTTAAAAATTGAAATTAAAATAGTTTTAATAGACACATTAAAGATTCGAGTTGAAACATCAAATAAGTACCCCAAGATGTGTTATTAAAATCTTAATTCATATGTTATGTTTACCTAGGATTTATCAAAGCTAAATTAGATCATTATGATTATTAAAAGATAATAGGTGATTATTTTATTATTACCATTCTTTATGTCGAAAACATGTTAATTGGAAATAATAAGTAAATGATTAGGTTGTTGAAATTTTACATTTCATCATAGTTTCTTATCAATTAAGTTTGCTAATTTTATCTTAGGAATGTCAATTACAATATATGTCCATAGCTAACATAAAATTTAGGTTAAGTTAGAGTCCATGTATGTTGACTATTTATTTTATAAATTTATGGTGTAGACAACCACACACACTTAATAGAAATTTGCCATTAATCATGTGAGAGCCAAAGATTTGAAAACTAGAACATAAAAAAAAACTTCTATTCATCAACTCTGCTACTACAATGAGAGGAAACTCTCTTATATCCAAGAAAACAAAAAAATCAAAAAATTACCTTTTTTGCAGATTTCGACAATTATCAGATTTTGCCATTTTAGGTAATTTTACAATCATATCTTGAGAATCTAGTTTTTTCCCAAAAGCTTCCTAAAACTAAGGTAGGATGAAAAAACCAACTAATATTCTAAATTTGAAACATGAGTTTTGATTTATTACAAAAGTAACTTTTTAAAAATCTAGAAAAAAAACACTAAATTGCCATTTTGAGGCCCAAGATGAAAGTTTCAAGCCCTGAAAAAGTGCCAAGATGGGGTCTAACTGACTAGGGTCAGTTGGGAAACCACTTGCCACCTCATAATGCATCCACTCATAAATCTCGTAGAAAACCCATATTCGAGTCAAAAGTTATGACCTCCGGAAGTCCCCGCATCATCCTCCTCTGGTTGAAAAGAATGCAACTCCTGCAAGTGATTGTCTTCGAACTGCTGCCACTTGGCTGGAGCCAACCTCTACACTTCCCACTATGTAATCCACGTGTTATCTATTGGTGGAAATCCTTCCCACTACACTAAATACTTGTTGTAATGCCCTTGCTGAGTGTAGATAGTCTTCTTATCAAGAACCTGTGCAATCTTTTCCTTCTTATGGGGAATGTGGTGGTGCCATGCCACTTCTGGTTGACTATCTTCAGCATCATCCTCACCATGGAATGCATATAAATCAGAAACATAAACACATGAGAAATATCAAGATCTTCTGGTAAACTGACCTCATATGCATTATTATTGATCTTCTTTGTAATTTTGCAAGGACCAATTTTCCTATACTTTAGCTTGTGGTATGTTCCAGTAGGAAACTGCTCTTTTCTCAAATATACCATCACTAAGTCACCTTCATTGAATGTTTGATGTTGCCTACTAGCATCCACTATATTCTTGTACCTCTCATTACTGTCTTGCAACTTCTGTCTCACATCTTTCTACAACTGTTGAAGGTGTTCCGCAAATGCTTCCCCATCATCACTGACCCTATTTTCATTGGTAGCTGTACCAAATCTAGAACACCCTTAGGATTTCTGCCATACACAATCTGGAAAGGGGACTTTCCCGTTGATATGTTAACAAAACTATTATAGGCAAATTTGGCCTAGGGTAATGCCATGTCCCATTGTTTTGGCTTTTCTCCAACAATACACCTCAACAAATTTCCTAGACTCCGATTGACTACCTCTGTTTGCCCATCCATTTGAGGATGATAGGCACTACTAAACTGTAACTTGGTCCCCATCTTCTTCCATAAAGTCTTCCCAAAATGATTAAGGAATTCGGTATCCCTATTAGAGGTAATAGTCTTTGGAACACCATGTAGTCGAACAACTTCTAAAAAAAATAACTCTACTACCCTCGGTGCATCATTAGTTTTCTTACAGGCAATAAAATGAACCATCTTGGAGAACCTATCAACAACTACAAAAATAGAGTCATTACCTCATTGAGTATGTGGAAGTCCCAACACAAAGTCCATGCTCAAATCTATCCATGGTGCAGTTGGTACTGGTAATGGCATATACAACCCTATATTTTGTGAATGTCCCTTAGCCACTAGGCAGATCCTACACCTTGTTACATACTAGGTTATATCCCTTTTCATCTTTGACCAGTAATATTTATCTTCTATGAAGGCTATTGTCTTGTCCTTGCCAAAATGTCCAGCCAACCCACTACTATGAAATTTTCTAAGAATGTTTTCCCTCATAGAGCCAGCTGGTATGCATAGTTGTTTTCCTTTAAATAGATACCCATCTTGCATAAAATATTCACCCCTAAAGTGATCCAATTTACCAGATACTGGTGCCTTCAATTGTTCCACAATCTCCCAAAAATCATCATTAGACTCATACAAATTTTTGATGGCATCAAAACCAATCACCTTGGTTTCCATTGTGGTCAAAAGTGCAACACGCCTACTTAACGCATCTGCAACTTGGTTTTATTTTCCAGAATTATGCTTCAACACAAAATTGTATCCCTGCAAGAAAGAGACCCACTTGGAATGCCTACTATTCAACTTTTTCTTTGTGTTCAAGTATCTCAATGCAATATGATCTGTAAACAATACAAACTCCTGGGGAACTAGATAATGTCTCTAATGCCTCAATGCTTGAACAATTGCATAACATTCCAAATCATAAGTAGAATAATTCTTTCTCACTTCATTCAACTTTTCACTAAAGAAAGCTACAGGTTTTCCAGCTTGGCTAAGCACAACACCTATTCCCACATGGGAGGCATCACATTCTACTTCAAATACCTTATCAAAATTTGGCAATGCAAGTATAGGTGCTTCTATTACCTTTTGCTTCAAGTACTTAAAGCTCTCCTCAGCATCCGTGGTCCATACAAACTCCCTTCCTTTGGTGCAATCTGTTATAGGGGCTACAATACTACTAAAATTTCGAATGAACTTTCGATAGAAAGTGGCCAAGCCATGAAAACTTTTTACCTCTGTGATGCTACTTGGATTAGGCCATTCGAGAATTGCCTTGACCTTCGCTGGATCCATTCTAACACCATCTTTAGAAATGACAAAGCCTAAAAAAACCAAACTGTCCTGCATGAACCTACACTTCTTCAAATTGGCATAGAGCTTCTCCTTTCTTAACACACCAAAGATGATCCTCAAGTGTTGTAAGTGCTCTTCTTTGTTGTTACTAAATACCAAAATATCATCAAAATAAACTACCACAAACTTACCAATGCAAGGTCATAGTATAGTGGTCATCAATCTCATAAATGTGCTAGGTGCATTTGATAACCTGAATGACATAACCATCCACTCATATAATCTATCTCCAGTCTT
Source organism: Cunninghamia lanceolata (assembly GCA_027924645.1). Taxonomy (NCBI): domain Eukaryota; kingdom Viridiplantae; phylum Streptophyta; class Pinopsida; order Cupressales; family Cupressaceae; genus Cunninghamia; species Cunninghamia lanceolata. Next base: position 3,624,654 of record BSBN01000010.1, read on the forward strand.
AAAGGTTGTCTTCCACTCATCCCCTTCTTAGATCCAGATTTGGTGGTAGCCACTTCGTAGGTCAATCTTGCTGAAATATTTGGCCCCTACAAGGACATCCATCATGTCCTCCATATGAGGTATAGGAAACCGATACTTGATGGTAATTTTATTAATTTCTCTGCTATCAGTGTACATCCTCCATGTTTCATCTTTTTTGGGGGTCAATAATGCTGGTACAGCATATGGGCTCATGCTCTCTCTCACCACACCTTTACTTATGAGTTCTGTTACTTGTTTATTCAACTCTACATGTTGTGTCAAATTCATCCTATAAGCTTCTTGGTTGGGTAGAGTTGCTCCTAGAATCAAATCAATATGATGCTAAATATCTCTCTTTGGCAGTAGACCATCAGGTAATTCATCAGGCACAACATCAACAAATTCTTTCAATAACTCTACTATTTCTGGGGGAACTAGAATGTCTTCCTCTTCACCTTTTTTCACTACTAATGCATAACAACACCCTGTCACCTTCATTTCTTTAACAAGATCTCTTTCAGACAACATGGTCTCACCTTTTCCTTCATCCTTGAGAGGCAACAAATCACCTTAGAGCCATCTTTCCAAAAGGTGTATGTGTTTTTCTCTCCATCATGTATGACTTTTCTATCATATTGCCATGGCCTTCCCAATAACACATGACATGTATCCATTGGGACAACATCACACCATATCTCATCCTGATAGATCTTCCCTATGCTAAACTTAATTAGGCATCTTTTATCAACAGTGACTTCATTTCCCTTTTTAAACCATGCAATGTTGTATGGATGAGGATATTTTTCACAGTGTAAATTCAATTTGTCTACCATTTCTTTAGAAACTATATTTTCACAACTACCTCCATCAACAATAACTTGACATGTACCTTGTCACTTGAAGTGCATCTGGTTCTGAAGATATTGGTTCAAAGCCATGAACCATCAGAGCTTTTGGCTTGTGTTTTCTCCTTCTTTGGAATCACCATTGCTCTTCTCATCATGAGACTTTCTCACACATCTGGTGGAACCTCTAGTTCCATCCTTTCCACTTCATGCTGCATTTGAATCAGGTTCACCCTAGGTTGTCCTCCTTGATTTCTATCTTGCATGTTATAATTTGAGCATTTGAATGCCCTATGCCCTTCTTCTCCACATATGAACAAGTGAAAGGCCTTCTCTAGTTTTCCCATCCTCTACTGCTACCATAACCTCTACCTCTTTGAAATCACCTTCCTCGTTCTTGATTCAGAGGATCTTGTCGAGTGTCTGCTTGTTTTTCCAATCTATGGGATGACTCTCCCCTACCATAATTTGAACCTCCTCGAAATGGGGTTGACGTACCCCTTCTTCCTCCTCTATTCCTCTGTTGGTATTGTCTATTTTGTTTTTCTTCAGCCTTTAGAGCCAATTAGTAAGCTTCTTCCATACTGTTGAGTTGATGCATGCTCAATTCATCTTGAATAGAGAATTTTAGGCCATTCACATATCTAACAGCCATCTGTTCATTAGTTTCTTGATGCTCTATACATTTAGATAGCGTATAAAACTCATTTGTATAATCTTGCACAAAAGAGAGATTCTGCTTTAAATTTTGAAACCTTCGAAAAAGGGTTTGCGCATAATCTATTGGAATTTTTTTTTTGCTCAACTTCTTCTCCATTTTATTCCATGTCCTTATCTTATCCTTGCCTTTCCTTGTTCATTCCTTTTGAAGATGATCCCACCAAATCATTGCATGACCCTTTAATTTGGTGCATACGAATTTCACCTTCTTTTCCTCTGCCATGGATTTCCATTCAAAAAAATTTCTCATATCATTCAACCTGTCTATCAACTCCTCTAGTTTAAGACTACCTGCATAATCTAAAACATCTACCTTGACCCCTTCATTTTTCCCTTCTAAGGCCCTGAGCATCCTCTCTTCAAAACTCATGCCTTTTAATTCTTCTTCTTCATGTTATGTATCTTTATCTGCACCTCCTCAACCTATCTCTTCATCAGATTCATCTCCTCCTCTACCCAGTCTTTGGTTTTCCATCCGTGTTGTAAGTTTTGCTACTTGCCTTTGTAGATTTTGCATTTCTCTAGGCATCTGGGCACGACCGCCTCTTCCTCTTCCTCTCCCAACCATCTTCCTAGTCTAATACTAGATGGTGTAGACAACCACACACACTCAATAAAAATTTGCCATTAATCATGTGAGAGCCAAAGATTTGAAAATTGGAACATAAAAAAAACTTCTATTCATCAACTCTGCTGCTACAATGAGAGGAAACTCTCTTATATCCAAGAAAACAAAAAAATGAAAAAATTACCTTTTTTGGTAGATTTCGACAATTGTCAGATTTTGCCATTTTAGGTAATTTTAAAATCATATCTTGAGAATCTAGTTTTTTCCCAAAAGATTCCTAAAACTAAGGTAAGACTAAAAGCCAACTAATATTCTAAATTTGAAACATGAGTTTCGATTTATTACAAAAGAAACTTTTTAAAAATCTAGACAAAAACACTAAATTGCCATTTTGAGGCCCAAGATGAAAGTTTCAAGCCCCAAAAAAGTGCCAAGATGGGGTCCACCTCATAACGAATCCACCCATAAAATCTCGTAGAAAACCCACATCCGAGTCAAAAGTTATGACCTTCGGAAGTCCCTGCATCAATTTACGATGAGTGTTCCCATTCCTATGGGAATAGTGACTTCATTTGAGTAGTGTCTTCAACACTAAATATGAAATTGAGAACCCAAACCATGTGCCCCAAGTATATGAGTGTAGTTTTTATCTTTATATATGTTATTATTTGCACCAAACTAGACATTGCCCAATGAGTAGGAGTCCTAATAAGGTTAATGTACAATCTATGAACAAAATTAGACTCTAGCAAAGAGGGCCTTCATATGTATTCATGGACTAAATTTAGTGTATTATATTTTCTACCAATGGGACTTGATTTGACAAGGACATTAAATATATAGGGATTTATGGATTTTGATTAGATAGTAGATATACCCAATAAGATTTCTACTAGTGGGTATGTTTTTAACCTAGTTGGTGGCACGTATTGTTGGTTATGAAAAAGATAGGCAAGTGGTTGGTCTTTCAACTATGAAGATAGAGTACATGAAAAACACTCATTCCTAGATAAAATATTATACTAGATGAAAATAGGATACAATGTAAATTCCATGTGATATCTAGTGAGACTAGGTATATCACATTTGTAAAGAATCCTACATGTTTAGCATGCAAACTAAGCACATTGATCTATGTGATAAGTTATTTTGTGTGACATAGTGGAGGATAGAAGGGTTATGATTGAGAAGGTGGATGCCTATATAAATTTGATGTAGTTGAATTGATGAAGCTTATGAGCAAAAAATAAGTATATAGGAGTGGAAAATTATTAGGCCTAGATGTAAACATTGAAAGTATTTAAAAGTTATGGTAGCTTTCAATATGGGCTTATATTATGGTAATTTATTTGTATCACCTTATAACCTGGGCTTATTTAACTGGTATAGTTTCTTTGATATCTAAAATACCATCATTCCCAGGTATAATTTATTTATATATGCATTGTTTGATGTCAATATTGACTTCATAATGAGTATGTTTTTTGTTTTCCTATGTTGTACACGGAATCAAGACAAGAAAACATCACTATTGACAAATTGAACATTGGTAACTTGTTAAGGAGTGACTATTGGTATCCTAGATTTATACCTTTTCATCTTCCTCTTCCCTATTGGGGATTTTTTGAATTTCTAGTAATCTTGGGAATTGATGTACATGCTATGTTTAGGTGACATTATGGATCAAGAAAGGCATTTTATTCGAGTTTAGTGCTCTATTTTGGTGGATTTTATACCTGCATGGGGTTCCTCCATGTTGCCCTAGTTATCCTCAATTTTTATGGCTTGTTCTCTCTTTAATTTCATTTCCTTGTTCAATTTACTTTTGTAAGCGTTTATAGTTATTTATTAAATTGTCATATTCTAACTCTCTAAAATCTATAATTGGTGAACTAGTTTGGAATATAATTTAGAGTAGAAATTTATGGTACAAAAGTCTATATCCTACACAAGTTACACCTTCAATGTTTTATGGTACTTTGCATAGATGTTATAAATATTACTTGACACTTAACACATACTCATAGTTCTTCCCATACCATTCATAAGAACTCCATTAGCACATCTTAAGATTTCTCTCCCATCACACAAATAAAAGAGATTAAACATATCTTTTAACACACTCATAAGTACATCCATGACAACAAATCATTTCAAGTACCATGCAAACAAAGAAACATCCAAAATAAATACAACCTAAAACAAAGAATATTACCTCAACACTTTAAGATCTAAATCTAAAAGAATATTTTCAACTCTTTATTCTTTCTCCAAACACAACATTCCCCTTATACAAGCTCTAAAAAGCATTCCAAATATTATAATATTATTTCTAAAACAATAAATCTAACTCAAGAACAATACTATCTTCAACTTTTCATCTTTCATTCTAGCTCTCTAACTCCAAACATGCAAGTGAATAATGAATCCAAAATAAATTAACCCCTATCCTTATACTATTCCCAAGTTTTTGGAAGACCCTTAGATCCTAAGTTCTCCTTTGAATGTTGTTCATCCTTGTGCTAGGTTGGAGGAAGTTATGACAAAGAGGTATGGTAGTTTGGTGGCTAGTTACTATACAAATGAGCTAATGGAAGTAGGGAATGAAAAAAGTTTAATGAAGAAATAGCTACTACTAATAATTTATGACCTTATTAAACCTAACCAAAAAAATAAGTGGATATAGATTCAATTTATTCTCCAAAAAGGACACCTTAATATAAACTATTGAGCTAAGTGGCGACTACTCTATTAAGTTAGAATTCAAACTCTTATCTACTCATTAGCCTACAAATTTTAATAAGAAATCTATTTGTGTAATGCCCACCTATGTCGACCCTTCTCATTATGTAAGAGATGATTATCTATGCATAGATCATGTTATTTCCATCCTTATGAGATATGTTATTTATTGTTTCTATAACTTCATGGTTGGAATATGACAGGTAGTGTGTCTCAAGTTTTAGGGTTTATCAAGTTCATGTTTTTAGGGTTTATAGTTTGAAGTTATAGTTTGAAGTTTAGTTTTAGGGTTTATAGTTTAGTTTTTTAGGGTTTATCAAGTTCATAGTTTTAGGGTTTATAGTTGTTTATTGATCATAGTTTTAGGGTTTATAGTTATGCTTAGTGTTTTAGGGTTTATAGTAACATGGTTTTAGGGTTTATCAAAACATACATAAAATAATTTTACTTCAACCCTAATTTTTTAATTTAAACCTACAATAAAAAAAAATACATAAAAAATAAGCAAAAAACCAACTTGGAGGAGCTCAGGAATGATGAGGTGGCAGGAGGAGGTGGGAGGGCAAAAAAACACTAGATTTGTAATGATAGGGGCTTCGAGAATGTGTACATGTTCTTGTATGTTGTTGTCCCTGTCGACCTGTGGAAGAAACTGAGCCTGTAGGGGCTTTTTTTTTAAATTATATACATTTTCAAAATAGGTACCCATTCTATAATGCATATTGGTTTAGGCTTGGGCACTTGTTACTAAATGGGTACCCGTTTAGGTTTGGGTGCCCATTCCTAAATAGGTACCCATTTCTTTGAAAATGGGTACCCATTCTTGTCGAGAAATTTTTCACCTGCGTGACTTCCCCTACATGTGGACCCAACTTCTTACTTTTACTCGATATCTATTTGTGTTGAATCAATCATTTATTAATTTATTTTTGCCCTTATCTCGTAGGGATACACACTCTTTATCAAACAACGGTGTTGGAAGGCTTGAATGCCATTTTGGGGCTTGACTGAGGCAAGCTCCTAAACACCACAACCCCCAACCCCTCTCCTTGTGATTGTAGGTTATAGGTATCAGATTTCATGAAGTGGAGTTATAGAGGAAGGTTACAAAGGATAAAGATTTTAGATCTGATGGAAAGAAGCAGTTTGGTTCACTTTTAGGGCTAGGGCACTAGGGGTAAAGCTCTTTGAGGTTGCAGGTGCATAAATCTCCATGATAGTGATATTCAACATCTGAAGAAGTCCCAACATCCTAAAGAACATCCTGCCTTGGGCTACGGTGCTAGTCAGAGTGACCTCTGCATCTACAGAGCTAGAAATAGATGGAACAATGATCATCAGTGTCATAAGGAGTCCGAAACCCATTGAAGAAAACACTACATTGGGCTAGGGCACGAACCACGAAGACCCTAAATATTCCGCATCCTAAACTTTAAAAAATGGTTAGTAACTAATCTCTGTCTACTATCTTGGTCTGTAAACATTTGTCATAATTTATTAGTTTTCTTATGATTTTGCATAATTAGGGTTTTAAGCATATTTGAGCATTAAATTAATACATTAATCATTAATTTCAAAATTTCCCTATCATTACAAGTGACCATCAACCTGTAGGTGAATCCTCTTGCAAGAGTTGTGATTCAACTTGATTGAATGTCCTTGAATGTTTGTAGTGAAAGGAGGATCTAACTATTTTCCATCATCCCTCTTTTCCTATAAAATAAGAACATAATTGATGCAGAGCAAAGTGTTTAATCAAGATAAACAAAACTGATACATTCATATAATGGCTCAATAGTTATCATGGCTACACTCATCCTAGTTTCCCTTAGTTGCTAGTGAATACATGTGTTTCAAACCCCAATTCAAACATACCCAAACTTGGCTATTCTTTCTCACTCTCAACATGTTTCAATGACTTACAAACATTCACTCCACAAAACAACTCAATAACACTAATTCCATTTTTTATGATCCTTCATTGCATAGGCCAAAACATGCCCCTTTTTAGGCCCTTTACAAGTATAGACTAACAACTTTGTCTCCACCTTCCAATAACAGGTTTGTCAGACCTTCTACAACATGAAAAGAACTTATCACAGAAATATCCCCATTGTAATAACAAAAAAAACCAACATTTGCTCATCAACCCTCATGAAACTTGGTTCTTAGACTGTTTTCCAGAGTCTAGACACCAGACTGGTGAAGAATAATGCGTAAATCAAATAATTAGTAAATTACCTTTGGAAGGGTTGTAGATAACATGAAAATAGAATTTCCTACCAATTTTTAGAAATTTTCACTATGGAAAAAGAAAGTTATTGCAAAAATATGCCACTAGAAACCCTAGGCAGAGTTTGGGACTATTTTCACCAAAAATGCTCTAACTTTTGTAAAACTCAATAAAATGACTCCAAATAAAAACTAGAAGTTCTATATTTCTTATCTCTAACATCCACATGCCTTCCCTTGACCGTACAAGTTCATAAAAATCCATACCAAATAGTTTTCTGGCTGTAAAAACAATAAAAATCTAAAAGTGGCAATCATTAATTGGATCATAACTTTCACAAATCATAATGGAATTTCATGAAACAAAAAGAAAATGAAATCTAATTCAATACTATAACATATTTAATCATTTTTAGGCTAAAATAGGGCATTACGTATCCGTACAATGCAAGAGAACAACATAAACGTTGGAAAAGTATAGGAAAAGAGAAGTTTCATTCACAAAATGTCTCAAAATCTTCCAATCCAACCCTCAATGCAAGTTGGAGGTACATATTTATGCCCAAAAAACCTTCCCAAACTATCCAACCAACCCTTTAACCAATTTGTTAACCAAAATGACATTTTGACACTTTTTGCAAAGTTGGTTGACAAATTTTTGACAACATTGTGCAACTTTTACATCTTTTATCCAAATGACCCCAAACTTTCACAAATGACTCCAAATGATTATTAATAGTCCAAAATGACCTTATTCACATGAAACAACTCAAAACAAGAAAAAACTCAAAAATTGATCTCATATGCATGAGAGTGCTCGTGCACTAATAATCACATAACACAAGCTTGAAACATAATATAAATACAACAAGATATGATATATATATATATATATATATATATATATGTGTATATATATATATATATATATGTATGTATGTATGTATGTATGTATGTATGTATGTATGTATTTCCACAAAACCATATTATTAAAATCTAATATGTGATTCGATAACACAAATAACATCTGTATTCCTAATTCTAGTAATTCATTGTTAGTCCAACTCAAAAATATCCATGAACAAGTCCTAACATATAAAGAAAAACATCAATACATCTATCTTTCAAGTTTTGTTTTAGATAGGGTTTAGATGGTCTTACAAACTATAAATTTTTAGATTTATAATCATTTATTCGCTTTAATTGTATGATTATTTTTAGATTTGTGTATGAGATTATTTTACTCTATTGTACCAAGATGGACTAATTTATCTATGTCTTATTCATGATACATATAGAAATCATCATCATGCCGAGGAAATGAGTAAAGACTTTAACACCAGAAGAGAGTGAAGCTAAGAATGCAAAGTGTAATTGCCCTGATAGACATGTATGCAAAGTGGTAGGTGTAAAGCAATTGTAGAATAGTGAAATGAGGATATGCAAAGCATAGAAACCATATAGAAGGTGAAATGAGGATATGCAAATCATGCCAAATGTGTCTCTCTATCTTACTCTCTTCCTCATTTTGCAAGAGACAAACAAATGCATAGTCAACATAAGTAATGAGAAATTTGCATAAGATCTACAAGAGAGTTGTTATCACATGTATTTACATAATTTCTATTGTGAATTGTAGATAACTTCACTCACTGATTGGTGAGTGTGAGGAAACAAGTATACCTGAAGGTAATGAAGGACAAGAAGGTAAAGTTTATGAGGCAATGTAACTTCAACCCTCACATTTCTTGAAAATTGTACAAAGAACACATCCATTAACATTGATAGCAAACATGTACACATCTATTATCCATTATAAGATGAAAACATAGTTTATCCATTTGCATGAGAAAGTAAGGGATATAATATGTATTGATGACATGAGCAACACTACTACATATTCTTAAGTGTTGTAAATATACATCTTGTTATTTCATCATGTTGTACTTCATTGTAGCATGAATCACTTGTTGTAAGCATGCACAATTATAGCATGTTATGCACATCACAAATGAAGGAATGTTACACACATCACAATGAAGGAATGCAATGATTGCAAGATGTGCACAAAATGGATTTTTAGATAAGGCTTGAAAGAAACTTTCAAGCAAATGCAACTGGCACATGTAAAATGAAATTCCACAACCTTATCGAACATCCTCCTTGCCAATGCAAAAATGGGATCTTCAGAACATGGTGTGGACATCCATAAAAGCATTAAGGATATAGGAATTTTGTCAGATGTTGTATTTTCATATGCCCTTGTAGACATGGATGTAAACTTTGGAAGCATAGACAAGGCATGTGAATAGTTTTGCATGACACCTCAAAGAGATGCCATCTCATGGAATGCAATGATTGTGAAATATGCAAAAAATGGATTTTTTGAAAAGGCTTTATAAAATTTCAAGAAATGCAATTGGCATGTGTAAAACCAAATTACATAACCTTTGCAAGCATCCTCCCTGCCTATGCCAAATTAGGATCTATGGAACAAGGTATGGATATCCATGAAAGAATAAAGGATAAAGGAATTTTGACAGATGTTGTAGTTGCAACTACCATAGGAGACATGTATATAAAGTGTGGAAGAATAGACAAGGAACATGAACTATTTAACATGATGCCTCAAATAAATGTTGTCTTATGGAATGCAACGATTACAAGATATATGGACAAAATGGATTTTTTCAAAAAGGCTTTAGAAACTTTCAAGCAAATGCAATTGGCGGGTGTAAAGCCAAATTCCACAACCTTAGCCAACATCCTCATTGTCTATGCCCATATGGGATCTTCAGAATAGGGTATAGACATCCATCAAACCATAAAGGATATGGGAATTTCATCAGATGTTGTAGTTGCAACTACCCTATGAGACATGTATGCAAAGTGATGAAGCATAGACAAGGTAGGTGAACTATTTGACATGACGCCTCAAAGAAATGTTGTCTCATGGAATGTAATGATTGCAAGATATACACAAAAAGGTTTTTTTTGATAAGTCTTTATAAACTTTCAAGAAAATGCAATTGGCGAGTGTAAAGCCAAATTCCACAACCTTAGCCAGCATGGTGCAGGAGCACCTAATTGATTTCATGCCTCTATGAGGCAATTTTGGCATTTTTGGTTTTAATTTTATATCTTTGATGTAATAAGGTCATTTTTGACCATGTTTCATGTGTTTGAGTCCTTGTTAGGTTGCTAGGTAGTTTGTGGGACCTAATTGTTCAATTTTGCAAATGTTGTCTTTATTGCAAAAATGCAAAATCAAGGAATATGAAGGGTCATCGGTTGTAAATGAGAAGTTGAATGGTTAGAAACTCAAAAGACAGTTAGCAACAGTTATGTTGGGTGGAAAATTAGTCTAAATAAGCCTTGGGAAGTCAAGCCCAAGGTTGGTGGTTGGTTATTTTGGAGAAAAATTAATAAAAATACTCTGTTTTCTACATTTTCTATTGTGTTTTTGCTATTACAGTGAATTGTATGGCCTTGTATGGTCAAGTGGAAATGTGAAACCAATTGGAGGTGATGTGGAATTGAGTCTAATTTCTCTTGCACTTTGTCCCATTGAATTTCATTGAGATTTGAGTGTTTTAGAGCCAAATTTCTAAAGACTGGTCTGAAAACCTAGATTTGAGGGTTTGATTGGGAAAAAAATGCTTTTTGGTCTATTCCACCAATGAAAATGCCTAAGAATTGATGGAATGGATGTAGGTAGGTTGTTTTTTAATGTTTTGGGTGTTTGCAGGAGCAGGGGAGGAAGATTGGTGAAGATTTGTTGATGCCATAGGCTTGAAACCTCATGGCTTTGGCATAGTAGTTACATGGGTGTTAGGGTTTGATTAAAAATCATTGGGCAAGTGTGGGAATTGGCTTGGTGAGATTAGGTAAACCCCATAAGATTTTTTTAGAGTGTTGGTGAGGAGGATTGAGGCCTGGAGTAGTTAGAACCAGTAACCCCTAGTTGAGCAAGCCTAATTAGGCCTCTTGTCAAGTGGAACAGTCAATTTTAAAGCCTTGTGTTACAAAACAACCATACCTAAGTTTTGTATATGTTGAACAACTTCCAAAAGGGTATTCAAAATAGTCTTTATTTTTTTGGGTATGAGGTTTTCCTTGAAGTTGTGTCAGAAAAAGCTCATTTGCTATCCTAATTGGCCTAATGCTGAATGATACAGTCAAGTTTTGAGTCTTGTGTTACAAAACACTCATACCTACAAATTTGATATGTTTCCAAATATCAAAAAGGGTATCCAAATCTGCAATGCATTTTTGCGTATGAGGTCTGGTTTGAAAATTATGTGGGAAAAGCCTAGTTTCAAGTGCTATAAGGAGAATAGTGAGATTGTGAGAGAAACCCACTAAGTGAGGGTTCCAAATTTGGAAAGCTTGTTTTATTGAGTTGGTTTTGAGTTGGTTTGTATTCATCCACCCTGCTCTGCATCACATCATCCTCCTTGTCTATGCCCAAATGGGATCTTCAGAATAGGGTATGGACATCCATCAAAGTATAAAGGATATGTGAATTTTGATAGATGTTGTATTTGCAACTACCCTAGGAGACATGTATACAAAGTGTGGAAGCATAGACAAGGCACATGAACTATTTGACATGATGCCTCAAAGAAATGTTGTCTCATGGAATGAAATGATTGCAAGATATGCACAAAATGGATTTTTTAAAAAAGGATTTAGAAAATTTCAAGCAAATGCACAAAAGAAACTTTCAATCAAATGCAATTGGTGGGTGTAAATCCAAATTCCACAACCTTATCCACCATCCTCCTTGCCTATGACAAAATGGGATCTTCGGAATAGGGTATAGACAACCATCAAAGCATAAAGGTTATACGAATTTTATTAGATGTTGTATTTGTAGCTGCCCTTGTAGACATGTATGCAAACTATGGAAGCATAGACAAGGCATGTGAATGGTTTGGCATGACACCTCAAAGATATGCCATCTCATGGAATGCAATGATTGCGTGATATGCACAAAATGGATTTTTTCAAAAGGCTTTATAAACCTTCAAGCAAATGCAATTGGCACGTGTAAATCCAAATTCCATAACCTTTGCAAGCATCCTCCCTGCCTGTGCCAAATTAGGATCTTTGGAATAGGGTATGGACAACCATGAAAGAATAAAGGATAAAGGAATTTTGATAGATGTTGTAGTTGCAACTGCCCTAGGAGACATGTACACAAAGTGTGGAAGCATAGACAAGGCATCATTTCAAAGGCACATGAACTATTTGACATGATGCCTCAAAGAAATGCTATCTCATGGAATGCAATGATTGCAAGATATGCACAAAATGGATATTTTCAAAAAGGCTTTAGAAACTTTCAAGCAAATGCAATTGGCAGGTGTAAAGCCAAATTCCACAACCTTAGCCAACATCTTCCTTGTCTATGCCCATATGGGATCTTCAGAACAGGGTATTGACATCCATCAAAGCATAAAGGATATGGGAATTTTGTCAGATGTCATAGTTGCAACTGCCCTATGAGACATGTATGCAAAGTGATGAAGCATAGACAAGGTAGGTGAACTATTTGACATGATGCCTCAAAGAAATGTTGTCTCATGGAATGCAATGATTGCAAGATATGCACAAAACCTATTAATTGCATTTGCTTGAAAGTTTCTAAAGCCTTATCAAAAAAACTTGTTAATTGCAATGATTGCAAGATATGCACAAAATGGTTTTTTTGATAAGGCTTTAGAAACTTTCAAGTAAATGTAATTAACAGGTGTAAAGACAAATTCCACAACCTTAGCCAACATCCTCCTTGTCTATGCCCAAATGGGATCTTCAGAATAAGGTATGGACATCCATCAAAGCATAAAGGATATGGGAATTTTGACAGATGTTGTAGTTGCAACTATCCTAGGAGACATGTATGCAAATTGTGGAAGCATAGATAAGGCACATGGACTATTTGACATGATGCCTTAAATAAATGTTGTCTCATGGAATGCAATGATTGCAATATATGCACAAAATGGATTTTTTCAAAATGGATTTAGAAACTTTCAAGAAAATGCAATTGGCATGTGTAAAACCAAATTTCACAACCTTATCAAACATCCTCCTTGCCTATGCCAATATGGGATCTTCAGAACAAGGTGTGGACAACCATCAAAGCATAAAGGATATATGAATTTTGTCACGTTGTATTTGCAACTGCCATTGTAGACATGTATACAAAGTGTGGAAGCATAGATAAGGCACATGAACTATTTGACATGATTCCTCAAAGAAATTCACAATCTCATGGAATGGAATGATTGCAAGATATGCACAAAATGGATTTTTTGAAAAGGATTTATAAACTTTCAAGCAAATGAAATTGGCACATGTAAAAGTAAACTCCTATAACCATAATTGATCATATTATATTTAATGTACATTGTCATAACATAATGTCATGATCATAACATATAGTCTATGTATAAATCCATATAGGCATGTACAAATATATACATTGGTAACATACAAAAGTATGTATACAAAGCCATCTAGGCATACAAAAAAATGTCCCAAAATCTAATTTCCAATGAACTAAGTATCAAATAATCAGTGACCCTTTCATGGTCATGAAGATGGAGAGTCAATCAGTGACTCATCCTCTCTCTCTCATCAACTATACCTCCTTGACAAAGATTTTTGAAGCTCCACCTGCTAATACAATCAAACAATATCCACATTAATATATAAAACATGAAATATATAATATGGCATATGTAATCAATCACTTATCGCTAGCTGATGATCTCTCTTGATCATTTTTTGTCTCTCTTCGTCTGTAGCTGGATGAGTTGGAGTTGTGACCTCCTGTGAGAAGCATCAAGAAGCAAAATTGAGTAAACATGAATATAATTTATGTACATTAAATGACATGAGATAAAATAAGAAATAGAAAATGATATTTACATGTTACTGGCTAATACCTTGATCAAAGGATTTGAGCAATGCCCACCTTTGTTGATTGATGAAAATGAGAAGGAGTCTCCATATTCAACATATGAAAATAGATTTCAATGTTATTTGACCAAAATAGATGCATAACATTATTTAAATGCATAATGATTGCAAATGGTAAAATTTACCTTTGTGAAAGTACTTTTGCATGTAGGGGACCAAGGAAATCATGGTGGTGGTGGTGAAGCTCCTTGTTCATTATCATATTGTCACTAAATAAGATGACCATTGATATATGTACTATATTTATGATCTTGTGATGAATTACATACTTGTTGACTAGACCTCCTCTCATAACCCTGCATTAGATGACTAACAGATGCAAGATGAGTACTTTGACCCTAGAATTTCATAGTGTAGACAATTACATACATTAATTTGATTTATAATATAGATAATCATATAATTAATTAGAAATTTCAAATATAAATATATTAAATCAAGATGAACCTTGTAAAAAATTACCTGGGAGTCAATACCAAACATATGTTATAAGAGGTCATCTGTGAGAACAATATTATCTAATACAGATGTGTCCATCATTAGCCACTGCCCCTATGTCACAGTGTCCTAACACTCTACAACGTCATCTGGATCGCCTAAATGGCAAGAGTCTTGGGTCCCATAATCACACAAGTTCCCACATAAACTACAAAGATGTAGGGACAAACGATGCCTATTACTCTCACCCTTATCAGCCTGGGTAAGATCATCACCATGCTATGGTAGAGACTGGGTGAGAGAACTCAATGAAAGTAGTGTCTCCACCTCAACACTCTCCTTCAAATTTGAAGGGAGTGAGATATGTGTTGGCCTTGCGAGGGGTCTAGGTATGTAGTTTTTGTCTTGATGTGCCCCTTGTCTATCTTGGGTAGAGCCACGACCTCTACCCTAGAACTCTCGAATGTCGAAGTAATTATGAATCTTGTTGATGATGAACTCTTTGAGGATGAATTCATGATAGAATTTCCTCAAGAAATATTATGACACCTCTATTACAAGGTGTGACCCTTGGTCTTCTTGTTCAGCACTACGCTATGGTAGTTTGTGACAAGGGCTTAACCACCTCCCATGCTTGTTAAGTCAAGTGGTTGTATCGGGCATTAATAGGTCGATCTTTTGGTGCAACAACAACTAACAGTTGGTATCAAAGCCAAGGTCACGGGTTCAAACCCTGCACTTACGCTGGGGGGATTGTTGCAAGGTTTGACCCTTGGTCTTCTTGTTTAGCACTACGCTGTGGTGGTTTGTGACAAGGGCTCAACCGCCTCCCGTGCTTGTTAAGTCAAGTGGTTGTATCGGACATTAATAGGTCGATCTTTTGGTGCAACGACAACTAACAACCTCATTGTTATTACAAGGATGCTCATCAAAGATCATGTACCATCTATCCCAAAAGTTTTGGGATATACCAACATGCACACACCAATGAATTGGGGACCATTTGCAACTCGCTTCTAGTGTTTGGCCAATTTTAGGATTGATAAAATGTGAACATAATTGAGATTTTGTAATTTTTTGGTCCTTGACTTGTTGGTAAGACAAATTTTCAGCATAGTATTTTTGACTCCTCTCCCTATAGTCATTCCATTTGATGACTTGGTTTGTCACCAATTCAATATGAGAAACAATGACCTCTAATGACTTGAAAAAAAACTCTCCTACAATTGATGCTTACATTTAGAGTATTTAATGTTTCAATTAGGGTTCCAAAATGTTTTTTGTTTTCTTCAATTCACCCTAAATAGTTTTCTTGTTTGTCTCTTTTATGGTGAGGATGTGAAGGTGGGGGGGTTTTGAGGGTTCTCCTCAGTTTGAGGGGGGTTGTTTTTGTTGCAAGTATGGGCCTAACCGATGTTATCATTGATGTCAACATACTCTTGTTGTATTGATGATAAAGATCAGATAAGTTGTATGATGCGAATATTGATAAAATTAGTCCTTTGAGGAACATCTCATGCTTCACAGAACATCTTCAAGATCATCCGCAAGATGTGTAACTCATCCGGTCGGCCAAACTTAGGAAGAACATCATCATCTAGAAGTAATTCTTCAATTACGAGCTCAGTCTTAAATGCGGACCACCAACACGAACTGGACACAATCCAAAGACCTCCACAAGCTTACCTGAATCACCAGGAACATCCACACTACTTCTGCTTACTAAAATCTCTCTTCTTCATCCAGAACCTCAAGAACATAGTCTGTCATCATTGTCATATTGGAATGGATGCTTGTGGACCTCCAGACCATGAACCAATTGAGTTGTCAATTCACATTGACTTCCCAAACACTCCACCAAATCTGCAGAACAAGATATTGCATTTCTGGATCTCACCAGACCTATCTGTGTCACTCTGTCACCTCTGAATATCTGCCAAAACTAGTTTTACTCAAGTGGCCATAACTCATTCAAATCTTCATGCGAACCTCTCAGATCTTTACTAGATCATTTTAAGACACATATCTACAAACCCTTTTATACGCATCCTCTGATCTTCTTAAAACATTTATGTCAGGAGTAAATAAGCTTGTTTGTGGCATTAGATGTGCTGGTGGAGTCTTGGATGAAGATGAGATTGTTGCCAAAGTTCTCAGATCCTTACCTGCTTCTTACAAATACAAGGTTGCTGCTATTGAAGAATTCAAATCTTTTTCAAATATCACAAGAGATCAATTAGTTGGTAAATTAGCTACATTTGAATTAGCCAAGTTTGGAGATGCACCCCCCAAGATTGAATCTGCTTTCAAAGCTAGTGCCTCTGTAAAAGGAAAACAAAAGTTTGACCCAGGAGAGAACTCTTCAAAGAAACTATCATGGTATGAAAAATTAAGAAAAGATCTAGAAGAAGATGAAGCAGAAGCGGCTCAACATGAAGCCCTTATTGTAAAAAGACTGCCAAGAGGATCCGGTAAGTATGAAGGAAAATTGCCCTTCAAATGTTTTAACTGCAATAAGATTGGTCATTTTGCCTCAAGGTGTCCGGAAAGATTTTCAAGGGCAAATCCAAACAGATGAAGATTCCAAAAGAAATGTTACTATGTTCATGAAGATGATGATGAAGGAGTAATAGATGATGAATCAAAGATAGGAAACAAATCCGGAAGTGACTGGGTTTTTATTGCCATCAAGGAAGAAGATCCAATGCCCTCTAAATCTGTCAATCATAAAATGGTAGAAAGAGCTCTGGCTTCCCAAGTTGAAGAAAAAGATGATTGGGTAATTGACAGTGGATGCTCCCACCATATGATAGGTGACAAAAATAAGTTCTTGGATTTGGAAAGATATGAAGGAGGAGTGGTAAAATTTGGTGATAATTCTGTTGGCAAGATCAGAGGTAGAGGAACTATTTCTTTTGATGGAAAGAACAAAATTAGTAATGTACTATATGTTGAAGGTTTGAAGCACAATCTTCTCAGTGTTGGACAATTGGTGGACAAAGGCTATGATTTCTGATTCAAAAATGGAAAATGTAAGATCTTTGAAAGTTTCAGAACAGAGATTGCATTCGGTACTCAAACAAAAGGTAATATCTTCCACTTGGTTGGTATTGGTAAAAGTTGTTTATTTGTTCAAATTGATCATAGTTGGTTGTGGCATAGGAGAATGTGTCATGTAAATTTTGATAATATCATCAAGATAAGCATTACTTAGGTTGTAAGAGATCTTCCAAGACTGTGAAACCTACTAATAGTTTATGCAAAGAATGTTAGTTGGGTAAGAAAAGTAAAGTCTCATTCAAAAGTAAGGAACAATCTTCTACCAGATTATTGGACTTAGTTCATACTGATCTCTGTGGTCTGGCAAGAATTAGGAGTGTGCACGGTGACAGATACTTCATGTTATTAATTAATGATCACTCCCAAATGATGTGGGTGACTTTTCTGAAAGAGAAATCTGAGGCTCTTGAGAAATTCAAAATCTTCAAGGATATGGTAGAGAATGAAACTAGATTAAACATAAAATATCTTAGGTCTGATAGAGGTGGAGAATTCACATCCAGGGAGTTCATAGAATTCTGTGAGAAACATGGGATAAAAAGATAGTTGTCTACTCTAAGGACTTCACAGCAGAATGGAGTAGTTGAGAGAAAGAACCAGACCATCTAGGAAGAATCTAAAACCATGATGATGGAAGCAAATGTTCCTCAGATCTACTAGAGAGAAGCTGTATGAACTGCTGTGTATACTCTTAATCGAGTACAAATCAAAAGCAATACTGGTAAGACCCCTTAAGAACTCTGGTTTGGCATCACTCCCACTATGAAGTATTTCAGAGTCTTTGGTAGCAAATGTTACATTAAAAGAGATGAAGACCTTGGAAAATTTGATGCTAGAAGTGATGAAGGAATATTCTTGGGTTATTCTACTCAAAGCAAAGCATACCAGTGCTATAACAAGAGATTGAGAAAGATTATAGAGAGTACTAATGTGAAGGTTGATGGAGGTATTGAAAAACCCTCAAGGTTTAATGAATATGATGAAGATGATTAGAATGATGTTTTGGTCCAAGAAGTCCATGCCCCTTCTAAAAATCGGATCCATACTGACCCGGTGAATCAAGAAGAAGAGATAAGTTTGAATGAACGTGTTCAAGAAATAGAAGTGTAAGAAATTCCCAAAATTCCTAGGTATGTAAGACTAAATCACTCTAAAGATTAGATCATAGGTGATAAAAGTAAAGGTGTTCAAACAAGAAGAAAGATTGTTCAAGACTTAGAAGAGTATTGTTTGATTTCAAAGATTGAACCAAAGTTAGTGAATGAAGCATGCAATGATGAAAGCTAGACTAAAGCAATGGAGGAAGAGCTGATGTAAATTGAGAAAAATCACACTTGGGGTCTTGTTCCTAGACCTAAAAACAAGAATGTGATTGGAACCAAATGGACCTTCCAGAATAAACTAAATGAAGATGGTGAAAAAGTTAGAAACAAAGCCAGATTGGTCTGCAAGGGTTACTCTTAAGTAGAAGGAGTTGATTTTGAAGAAAATTTTGCTCCGGTGGCAAGAATTGAAGCAGTCAGATTATTTCTTGCTTTTTCTTCCTTCAAGGACATCAAAGTATATCAGATGGATGTCAACTCTGCCTTCTTGAATGGTGACTTGGAAGAAGAAGTATACATTGAGCAACCGGATGGATTTCAATTGTCTGATCATGGTGATATGGTCTGCAAGTTGAAGAAAGCATTGTATAGACTTAAACAAGCCCTAAGAGCCTAGTATGAAAGATTGGATAAGAATCTTTTGAAGATTGGTTTCAACAAAGGTACTACTGATAGTAACTTGTACTTCAAAATTAATCATGAAAACATCTTAATTGTTGAAGTGTTTGTTGATGATATCATTTTTGGAGGAAGAGATAGTATGTGCAAAACTTTTGCAAATCAAATGAAAAGTGAATTTGAGATGTCTATGTTTGGGGAAATGAATTTCTTCTTGGGCCTGCAAATCATTCAAACAAAGAAAGGAATCTTCATTTCATAGACCAAATATGTGAAAGAATTGCTGAAGAAATTTGGGATGGATGACTCAAAACCAATAAGTACTCCCATGGAAATTTGATGTAAATTGAGAAAAGTTGATGACTCTCCTAAGGCTGATCAGAAAAAGTATAGGTCAATGATTGGAGGATTATTGTATCTCACTCAAACTAGACCTGACATTATGAATGTTGTTGGTCTTGTTGCTAGATTCCAAGCTAATCCTAGCGAATCTCATGTCATGGCAATCAAGAGGATTCTTAGATATCTAAAAAGGATAGTTGAGTATGGTTTATGGTATCCTAGAGATCATGATTTCTCTCTTCATGCATATACAGATGCGGATTGGGTAGTAGATGTGGATGATCGGAAGAGTACCCGTGGTGGAGCATTCTTTTTAGGGAAAAGATTGGTTTCTTGGTTGAGAAAGAAACAAGAGGCAATATCTCTGTCCACTGCAGAAGAAGAATATATTGTAGCAGCATGTAGTTGCACTCAAGTATTGTGGATGAAGCAAATGTTAAGAGACATCAGAGTGGAGTATGAGGAACCTATCACAATCTTCTGTGATAATTCAAGTGCAATAAATATATCAAAAAATCTGGTATTGTATTTAAAGACAAAACATATATCCATCAAGTTTCACTTTTTGAGAGAGCAAGTGAACAAGAATGAAGTCAGATTGGAGTTTGTGCCTTCCAAAGATCAGATTACAGATATTTTTACCAAACCTCTACCTAAGGACTCTTTTGAGTATCTCAGGGAGAAGTTAGGGGTTATTACCCCTCCGGTTCTGAATTAAGGTGCACTGATGTGCATCAGTCTGGTGGATCTCACAGTCATATCTTGTGGTCCGGATTGATGATGGGAAGCTGCTACTCAGGGGGAGCAGTTGGTATGATTCTGAAGTAATGCAAGTATGTGCCCTTTGCCATTGATGTCAAAGGGGGAGAAAAGACATGTGAAAAACAAAAGTGGTTTCTGATAAAAGGGGGAGTAGTAAAGGAAGAGAAGAAATGTGAATGGTTGTTGTTGATAGGGGGAGTTATGTCAGTCAGCAAGGAGAAGTTCTTGTCTTGATGGTTAAAATAGTTTTTCACATCATATGTTGCCATCAATGACAAAGGGGGAGATTGTTGCAAGTATGGGCCTAACCAGTGTTGTCATTGGTGTCAACATACTCCTGTTGCATTGATGATAAGGATTGGATAAGTTGTATGCTGAGGATATTGAGAAAATTAGTCCTATCAGGAACAGAGAAGAATATTGATGATAGTGAGGTGAAGATCCCAGCTAAGATGAAAATCAGAGGATGCATATAAAAGGGTTTGTAGATATGTGTCTTAAGATGATCCAGTAAAGATCTGAGAGGTCTGCATGAAGATTTGAAGAGGTTATGGCCACTTGAGTAAAACCGGTTCTGGTAGATGTTCAGAGGTGACAAAGTGACACAGATAGGTTCGGTGAGATCTAGAAATGCAATATCTTGTTCTGTAGATTTGGTGGAGTGTTTAGGAAGTCAATGTGAATTGACAACTCAATTGGTTCATGGTCTGGAGGTCCGCAAGCATCCATTCCAATATGACAGTGATGACAGACTGTGTTCTTGAGGTTCCGGATGAAGAAGAGAAAGATTTTAGTAAACAAAAGTAGTGTGGATATTCCTAGTGATTCATGCAAGCTTGTGGAGGTCTTTGGATTGTGTCCAGTTCGTGTTGGTGGTCCGCATTGAAGAATGAGATCGTAATTAAAGAATTACTTCCAGATGATGATGTTCTTCCTAAGTCTGGCTGACTGGATGAGTTACACATCCTGCAGATGATCTTGAAGATGTTCTTAGAAGCATGGTGTGTTCCTCAAAGCAAATTGAAGTCTCAAATCTATGTAGCCGACAGTGTGTTGATCCGCATGAAGTCTTTTTGTAATTAGTCATGTTGTATTTATGTATTTACTCTGTAATGGATGCCAACTTGGATGATTATCCCAATGTCAAATGTCTTGTATAAATAAGAAGTTGTGAAGTCATTTCAAAAGCATCTTTGTGGAGATGAGAGTGTGGTAGAGAGGAGCAAAGCAGAAATGTTGGGCTTAAATGGAACTAAATCAAGCATGGTGAAGATGCTATTCTTTAGTTCAAGTATGTAATATTTATCATTCTATAGATAGTGTGTCTCCTATAGGTAGTGGGCCTCTTGTGAGCAATGTGCTTAGGTAGTGAGCCCTAATTGGCATGTGCCATTTGTTCTTATTCTTTTAATAGAGAATACAATCTTGGGTTAGTCACCTTGTGGTTCTTCCCTTAACCAGGTTTTCCACGTTAAAATCTTGGTGTCATATGTGTTAATGTGTTTCTTCTCTTGAATTGTTGCATTATGTTTCCATGATTGATTTATTATTATGCTACTGAATTACAAGAAGGATTTAAGTAATTAATTGGAAGAAAGTTTTGGACAACTGATTCACCCCCCTATTACTTGTCTGTCCTAAATCTAACAGTTTTAACCTCCTTTTCTGGATTAGGGTTTTGTGGTGGCTCATTGGCTAAAAATTCAACATGAAAATCTAGTAAAAATATTGCAAAATCAAACAATTCTTTTCAAATTCACAAAAAAAACAATCAAACCCTACCTTGTTCAGCTGCTACACCCTATCTACTTCATCCATGACATCCTCGAGAGTGGGATTGGTGAGTTGGCATGGTGAAATTGTAAATTTTACTTAGAAATTACTGCTTCTAGGTCTCCTATATCATGCTCGCATTAACAAAAGTAAAACCTACAGCCAATTTTTCCAAATGACCATGGGTTTCACTTTGTGGTCTTTTTATTTTTATTTTTAGAAAAGCAAAATGTGAGCGCATTATAACACGCTTGCATTAAAGATTGTATGGGACCAAAAAGTCCATGTGTTGACTTTTTGGTCCCTCATCTTTGTGAATATACCCATCCATTGAATGTTTGTTTTCTTGAGTTTGATTGTTGGACTTTTACTTAATTGGAGATTTACTTGACTTTATCCAAGTTTGGTTGACTATTGCTTTGTTGATTAGAAGATATGTTTGAAGCCTTTCGCTTAGATGTGAGAGGTCCTAAGTTGTGAAAATATTCATTTATTTTGTTTTTTTTGTACTAAATGTCCATAAAATAAAAGTTGTAAACTAAGCTAATGCTGAAATAAAAATTGATAAATCACTTAATCTTTGTTTTTGGTATTTTCTAAATTTGTATATCTTGAAATTAAATTTAATCTAAATATTGAAAGAAAACTACATTTTGTTGTTGCTTTTTTCTATTTTGTGCATTTACAAGCAAATAATGAAATAATAAACTAGGACTATTCTGGGATTTTGTGTTACAATAGTTTTAAAGAAAGAATGACCATGGAACTATTTGTTGAATGCTTCATTGTAAAATAAATTTAGTTGCTAATTTTTAATTAGATCTTACAATAAAATAATCTAAGTTGATAAATGTACTTCCCACACTAAATTTGGAGCTTGTAGTTGAAGGGTAAAAGTACAAAGTTGTGTAACACTTTTATAAAGGAAACGACCAACACTATCCAACTTTTAAACTTGAATCACTAAAAAGTGACTATATGTTTTGAATTTTTAAATGATGTAAACTAGTAAAATATTTATTTTTTAGTATATTTTATGTTTGTTTTTTTTGAAAAAATTAAAAAATTATTTGAATATAGTTTTAAAAAAATTAACACTATAATTTAGTTGCTGATAAAATGCTGAAAAAAGAAGTTACATGAGATGTCAATCTTTATATAATAATTTTTTTTTCTTCAATTATTTTGTGTGTATTTATAACTTAAAATTTTAGTGCATGGATATATATTTTTCCAATTTTGATAAATATATATTTTTAAATAAATATTAAAATGTGTGTATTAAAATGTAGTTGTTTCCATTCGACGTCAAATTTCACATTAACTATTTATCTAAAATAGAAAAAAAATTATACCATCTTGATTTAGATTCTTTTATCTAGTGCATCATATTTTTTTCAATTTTTTTAATAAGTTTTACTATTTTTCCTTGACATGGTAATTGACCTAATGTTTTGTGTTGATAACCTACTTTTAGTAAAAATAAAAAGGAAAATATAAATAATAATTAAACTATTAAAATATATATATTTTTGAAAACTAAATCTATAGATCTACAAAGGGTATTTTTATATTAAAAAAAAAATGTTATTTACATGAGTAGAAGTTGTTGAAATATCAAGTTTTTCAAATAAATTTATTTTTTTGTAAATTGGCCTCATTGTGGTGCTACATATGCATTTAGCCAACAATTTTAGTTGGAAAAGTTATGGACATATCTAACTTAGCTAGAATGAATCTTACAAGATCATATGTTTGACCAAAATTGATTTTTAAATAGAAATACTTAAATTCACTTGTGCTGATAAGTTGGCTGAAAGTGTGACATAACTTTGTGCTTTTACCCTAAATGCTTACAACTCTAGCGTAATGTGAAGCTCTATTTATCCAATTAATCTATTCTATTCATGGAAATAATCTAATCTATTGAAAATAAATACAAATAAATTCATCTCACACCTAGAATACAAGCAACCCAAGATATAGCGTACCTATAGTGGCATGTATGTCCTCAGTGGCACATCTTGTTAGGATTAGGTGTATCATACACCTTGCAAGTCTTAATGTTTGAATTATTTATTTTATTGTATTTATTTATTTATTGTGACTCATTTGGAAATAGGACATCTAACTTATGACTTGGCCATTATGCCATGTGCATGCCATTGTATGATGTGTAAGAGGTTGTAAAAGAATCTAATGTCATTATGAAATTGTAAGATGTAGGAGTTACTTTTGACAAATTCTATGATGCATGTAAGTGCATGATTACAAGGAATTGCAAAGTAGAATAGAAATCTTGACCATCATTATGATGTGTAAGAAACATCTATGACATTGTAAGAGGTTCAAAAGGAAGCATCTTTAATGATTTGTAAGAAGTCGATTATCCTTTTTGGATTGGGGAATTATTATTTCATCCTCTATTGGGTTCTTTTTGTCATCTAGTGAAGTTCCTACCCAAGTACATGAGAAAGGTCTTGAAGCTTCTAGAAATATGCTTGTAACTCTTGGATGCATGTCATGGGGTCTATTTCCTTGTTGACTACTCATGGTATTGGGAAACCATTTATGTTTTCCTGGGCACCTTTGCCTATATAATGGATCTAGAGGAGAAAAGAGGTGAGGATTTTTTATTGTAGGGTTATGCTATTAGATTTACTTTGGAGGATTAGGATGTAGATCTCCACATCGAGGCTTTAAGCCTACAAGTGTATTGTAACATGTTTATTACATTGCTAAATAATATATTGGTTTGGTGCAAAGAGGGTGGGGTTTTTTACCTGAAAAGTTTTTTCCCATGTATATTGGTGTATCTTCTCTTTTGTTTATGCTTCTTGTATTCATCTCCCATTCATATTCATAGAAGTGTTAATTTATATATCGTTATGCTACTAGAATTTACTTAGACATGATATTTGCATTGTTTTCCTCTTAAGGTTCATGTGGGAAATAAATTTGTATCTTGATTATGATCTATGGGAAAGTTGTGGGTAATCATTATCAAGCATTTTGTTTAGTAAATCTTATGGTACCGAAGATGCTTATTGTGTATTTTTTCTAACATTTGATATCAGAGCTTGAGATGGTTCTATGTTCTGCATGTGGTTGCATGTGAGTTATATGTTGTTGCATGCAATAGGTCCATGGTGATTTAGTTTCAAAATGGGCATTCCTTCATTTTTGATTTCTTATCCTGGTAATCTTGAGGGAATATGTAGGAAGGAATTGATTGATTACTAATCCTATTTTGAGTGGAAGCTTTGCAGTTAATCTTGTTTTTTTAGCATATTGTATTGTAGGCACTTGAAGGATGGAGAAGGTGGAGCATTATGGAGTTGGTCATGTGGTTGGATGTAGTATGGTGTTGATCTAGAGCTTTTGTTTGAAAATATGGAACTACCCATGGTGGTTGTGTTATTTCATTATGTGGTTATGTGCAATAGAGTGCTCATGTTGGGTCCCTCATTTTGGCTCCTTGGATACATGGGAGAACATTAGTTGTCTAGACCAAAATTTGGAGCTGTTATGTTGGGTACTTGGTTTTATCCCCTGGCATTGGAAAGAACTAGTTTATTAGAACTAAATGCATGTGGATTGTGGATTTGGCCATTGGATGATGGTGCAGTCACAGTCAGAGGGTCCACAGAGTGAACAATCCAGGACGTGTAGCAAGAGTAAACACAATGGAAGAAACTCAAATATAGGATGCAATGAATGATTCATATACTCAGTACATCAAGGACTCAAAAGACTCATATGTCGGCAAAATGCGGGCTTACAAAACAAGGGCTCACAAGCCTGATTCTCCAGTTACAACATATGCACAAGATATGGCTTTGAAGCACCTTATAGAAGAAAATCTAACTCCAGAACTATCTAACTCTTAACTAAATGCCTTCCTATGCATCTATTACATGATTATATATCATCTTTGAATTTCAAGAATCCTCTAGGTTGGCCAAGAAAGATTATAAACTCCAATGGAAGAGTTGTAACGTGTAGCAACAAATAGGTTAGCCAAAAAACATATGGAATCCTCTGCAAATGAATGAAACAATGTGTAGATCTTAGGGAAGGTTGGCCATGTCCCAAAGTACCTTGAATGATGTGTCATTTAGCTCCACAACTCATGGAAGTGCTCTGCAAACCTTCTCCTTTAGTTGACTGTGAATGCTAGGTTTTGAGAAAATAGTTGATCTTCTGATAGTGATATCTTTCTGGAAACTGATCCAAATCATCTAAATTTTAGATATGATGTGCATGATCATGTCTAGATGCTAAGTCCTACTCCGTAAGCTCTAAAATGCAAACATGACAAAATGTGGTACAAAATGCTAGAACTACTACTGATTGAACTAAAAAGAAATTAACTGGAAAAATGAAAGAAACAAAGAAAGAATGCAAATAATTTTGGTTGATGCAAGATTGCACTACAACCAGGGATGCTCTTGCATCAGACACCTAGGGTTGTTGAAAAAGTGAGTCCCTCACTTTGCTGGGGCTAGAGGAAAAACAAGATGGTCTACCTCAGCCTGAGAGATCCATGTTGAGTCTTCTTCTGGTCTGCCTTTGTTAGATTTCAGGTAGACAACTGGGGGGTGAATCAGTTGTCCAAAACTTTCTTCCAATTAAACACTTAAATCCACTTTGTAATTTAGCAGCATAATCATAAATCAATCATGGAAATGTAATGCATTAAATCAAGAGCAGAAACACATTAACACACAAGACACCAAGATTTTGACATGGAAAACGCAGTTAAGGGAAAAACCACTGGGTGATTAACCCAAGATTGTATTCTCTGTTAGAAGAATAGAAAGAACAAAATGGTACATGCCAGTTAGGGCTCACTACCTGAGCACACTGCTCACAAGAGGCTCACTACCTACAAGAGACACACTGTCTATAGAATAATAAGTATCACATACTTGAACTAGAGAATAGCATCTTCACCATGCTTGAGTTAGTTCCATTTAAGCTCAATACTTCTACTCTGCCTTTCACTCTGCTCCTCTCTACCACAATCTCATCTCCACAAGATACTTTGAAATGACTTAACAACTCTTTATTTATACAAGACATCGACCTAGGAATTATCATCCAAGTCGGCATACATTACAGAGCAAATGCATTAATACAACATGACTTATTACAAAAGACTTCATGCAGATCAACACACAGTTGGCCACATAGATCTAAGACTCCAATACTTCTTTAGGAACACACCATTCTTCACAGAACATCTCCAAGATCATCCACAGGGTGTGTAACTCATCCGTTCGGCCATACTCAGGAAGAACATCATCATCCGAAAGTAATTATTCATTTACTAGATCAATTTTTAATGTGGACCACCAACACGAACTAGACACAATCCAAAGACTTCCATAAGCTTGCCTGAATCACCAAGAACATCCACACTACTACTGTCTACTGAAATCATTCTCTCCTTCATCTGGAACCTCAAGAGTACAGTCTGTCATCACTGTCATATTGGAATAGATGCTTGCGGACCTCCAAATCATGAACCAATTGAGTTGTCACTTCACATAGACTTCCTAAACACTCCACCAAATCCACAGAATAGGATATTGCATTTTCAGATCTCACTAGACCTATCTGTATCACTCTGTCACCTCTGAACACCTGCCAGAACTGATTTTACTTAATTGGCTATAACTTCTTTAGATTTTCATGCGGACTTCTGAAATCTTTATTGGATCATCTCAAGACACATATCTATAAACCCTTTGAAGCGCATCCTCTGATCTTCATCTTAGCTAGGATCTTTACCTCACTATCTTCACTATTCTTCTCTATTCCTGATTAGGACTAATTTTATCAATATCCTCAGAACACAGCTCATCCAATCCTTATCATTAATGCAACAAGAGTATGTTGACATTAATGACAACACCAGTTAGGCCCATACTTGCAACAATCTCCCCCTTTGTCATTGATGGCAACATATGATGTGAAAAACTATTTTGACCATCAAAATAAGAGCTTCTCCTTACTGTCACAACTCCCCCTATCAGAAACAACCATTCACATGTCTTCTCTTCCTTTTCTGCTCCCCCTTTGATCAGCAACCACTTTTTTTTCACATGTCTTCTCTCCCCCTTTGACATCAAATGCAAAGGGCACATACTTGCATTACTTCAAAATCATGCCAGCTACTCCCCCTGAGTAGCAGCTTTACATCATCAGTCTAGACCACAAGATATGACTATGAGATCCATCGAACTGATGCACATCAGTGCACCTTAATGTAGAACTGGAGGGGTAATAACCCCTAACTTCTCCCTAAGATACTCAAAAGAGTCCTTAGGTAGAGGTTTAGTAAAAATATATGCAATCTGATCCTTGGAAGGCACAAACTCCAATCTGACTTCATTCTTGTTCACTTGCTCTCTCAAAAAGTGAAACTTGATGGATATATGTTTAGTTTTTGAATGCAACACTAGATTCTTAGATATATTTATTGCACTTGAATTATCATAGAAGATTGTGATAGGTTCTTCATACTTTACTCTGATATCTCTTAGCATTTGCTTTATCCACAAAACTTGAGTGCAGCTACCTGCTGCTGTAATATATTCTGCTTCTATAGTGGATAGAGATATTGCCTCTTGTTTCTTGCTCAGCCAAGAAACTAATCTCTTCCCCAAAAAGAATGCTCCACCATTGGTACTCTTCCGGTCATCCACATCTCCTGCCCAATCTGCATCTGTATATGCATGAAGAGAGAAATCATGATCTCTGGGATACCACAATCCATACTTGACTGTCCCTTTTAGATATCTAAAAATCCTCTTGATTACCATGACATGAGATTCTCTAGGATCAACTTGGAATCTGGCAACAAGACCAACAACATTCATAATGTCAGGTCTAGTTTGAGTGAGATACAACAGTCCTCCAATCATTGACCTATACTTTTTCTGATCAGTCTTAGCAGAGTCATCATCTTTGCTCAATTTACATTTGGTTGCCATGGGAGTATTCATTGGTTTTGAGTCTTCCATCCCAAATTTCTTCAACAATTCTTTCACATATTTGGTCTAAGAAATGAAGATTCCTTTCTTTGTTTGAGTGATTTGCAGACCCAAGAAGAAATTCATTTCCCCAAACATGGACATCTCAAATTCACTTTTCATTTGATTTGCAAAGGTTTTGCACATACTATCTCTTCCTCCAAAAATGATATCATCAACAAACACTTCAACTAACAAGATATTTTCATGATCAATTTTGAAATACAAATTACTATTAGAAGTACCTTTGTTGAAACCAATCTTCAACAGATGCTTATCCAATCTTTCATACCAGGCTTTTGGGGCTTGCTTTAGTCCATACAGTGCTTTCTTCAACTTGCAGACCATATCACCATGATCAGACAATTAAAATCCATCCAGTTGATCAATGTATACTTCTTCTTCCTAGTCACCATTCAGGAAGGTAGATTTGACATCCATTTGATATACTTTGAAATCCTTGAAGGTAGCAAAAGTAAGAAATAATCTGACTGCTTCAATTCTTGCCACCGGAGCAAAAGTTTCTTCAAAATCAACTCCTTCTACTTGGGAGTAACCCTTGTAGACCAATCTAGCTTTGTTTCTGACTACTTCACCATCTTCATTCAGTTTGTTCTGGAAGACCCATTTGGTTCCAATCACATTCTTGTTTTTAGGTCTGGGAACAAGATCCCAAGTGTGATTTTTCTCAATTTGCATCAGCTCTTCCTCCATTGCTTTAGTCTAGTTTTCATCATTGCAAGCTTCATTCACTGTCTTAGGTTCAATCTTTGAAATCAGACAATACTCTTTTGAATCTTGAGAAATCCTTCTTCTTGTTTGCACATCTTTGCTTTTATCACTTATGATATGATCTTTAGAGTGATTTAGTCTTACATACCTGGGAACTTTGGGAGTTTCTTGCACTTCTGATTCTTGAACAGGTTCATTCAAACTTATCTCTTCTTCCTGATTTATCGGATCAGTTTGAATCTGAATTTTAGAGGGAGCTTGGACTTCTTGAACAAAAACATTATTTTGATCATCTTCATCATATTCATAGAACCTTGAGGGTTTTTCAATACATTCATCAACCTTCATATTTGTACTTTCCACAATCTTCCTTAATTTCTTGTTATAACACCAGTATGCTTTGTTTTGAGTAGAATAACCCAAGAATATTCCTTCATCACTTCTAGCATCAAATTTTACTAGATCTTCATCTCTTTTAATGTAACATTTGCTACCAAAGACTCTGAAATACCTCACAGTGGGAGTGATGCCAAACCAAAGTTCATAAGGAGTCTTACTGATAGTGGTTCTGATTTGTACTCGATTGAGAGTATAGACTGCAATGCTTAGAACTTCTCTCCAATAGATCTGAGGAACATTTTCTTCCATCATCATGGTTCTAGATGCTTCCTGGATGGTCCGGTTCTTTCTCTCCACTACTCCATTCTGTTGTGGAGTCCTAGGAGCAGACAACTGTCTTTTTATTCCATGTTTCTCATAGAATTTGATGAACTCATAAGATGTGAATTATCCACCTCTGTCAGACCTCAATCATTTTAATTTTAATCCAGTTTCATTCTCTACCATAGCCTTGAATATTTTGAATTTCTCAAGAGCTTCTAATTTCTTTTTCAAAAAAGTAACCCACATCATCCGAGAATGGTCATCAATTAATAACATGAAGTATCTATCACCTTGTACACTCCTGATTCTTGCCAGACCACATAGGTCAGTATGAACTAAGTCCAATAATCTGGTAGAGGACTATTTCTTACTTTTGAATGTGACTCTGCTCTGCTTACCCAACTGCCATTCTTTGTACAAGCTATTAGTAGATTTCACAAGTCTTGGAAGATCTCTTATAGCCTAAGTGTTGCTTATCTTGATGATATTATCAAAATTCACATGACACATTCTCCTATGCCACAACCAACTCTAATCAATTTGAACAAATAAGCAACTTTTACTAGTACCAACCAAGTGGAAGATATTACCTTTAGTTTGAGTACCAGATGTAATCTCTGTTCTGAAACTTTCAAAGATCTTGCATTTTCCATTCTTGAATAAGAGATCATAGCCTTTGTCCACCAACTATCCAACATTGAGAAGATTGTGCTTCAGACCTTCAACATATAATACATTACTGGTTTTGTTCTTTCCTTCAAAAGAAATAGTTCCTCTTCCTCTGATTCTGCCAGCAGAATTATCACCAAACTTTACCATTCCTCCTTCATACCTTTCCAAATCTATGAACTTATTTTTGTCACTTGTCATATGGTGAGAACATCCACTGTCAATGACCCAATCATCCTTTTCTTCAACTTCGGTAGCCAGAGCTCTTTCTACAATTTTATGATTGACAGATTCAGAGGGCATTGGATCTTGTTCCTTGATGGCAATAAACACCCAGTCACTTCCTCATTTGTTTCCTATCTCTAATTCATCATCTGTTACTCCTTCATTATCATCATCTTCATGAACATAGCAACAATTCTTCTGGAACCTTGATCTGTTAGGATTTGGCCTTGAAAATCTTTCCAGACACCTTGAGGCAAATTGACCAATCTTATTGCAGTTAAAACATTTAAAAGGCAATTTCCCTTCATACTTATCGAATCCACTTGGCAGCATCTTTGCAATAAGGGCTTCAAGTTTAGCAGCATCTGCTTCATCTTCTTCCAGGTCTTTTCTTGCTTTTTCATACCATGATAGTTTCCTTGAAGAGTTCTCTCCCGGATCAAACCTTTGTTTTCCTTTTACAGAGGCACTAGATTTTAGTGCAGATTCAGTCTTGGGGGGGCATCTCCAAACTCAGTCAATTCAAATGTAGCCAATTTGCCAACCAATTGATCTCTTGTGATACCTGAATAGGATCTAAATTCTTCAATGGCAACAACCTTGTATTTGTAAGAAGTAGGAAGGGATCTAAGAACTTTGCCAACAATCTCATCTTCATCCAAGACTCCACTAGCACATCTAATGCCACAATCAAGCTCATTTACTCTTGGCATAAAAGTAGTGATATTTTCATCTTCTCTCATCTTCAGATTTTCAAATTTTCCTTTCAAACTCTATAGCTTGGAACATTTAACATACTTGTCTCCTTCATGCAGGAGTTCCAGTTTTTCCCAAATCTCAAAAGTAGTTTGTAGGTCAACAACATTTGTTAGCTTTGAATCAGACAAGGCACTTAGAAGAGCTTCTTTAGTCTGTAGATTATTTTCAGCATCTATGATTTCATCTACAGTTTTCAGACCATTCTATGGAGGAGTATACTTCTTTGAAGACATGGTCCAATACTGCATTCCCATACATTGCATGTGACTTTTCCAAAGAGTAAAACTGGTTTGGTCAAACTTCAGACTATCCTTTTTGTAGGATGACATCCTGGATCTCCTCAAGCGGTTAAGCTCTTTTAGAGGAACTTAGCTCTGATACCAATTGTTAGATTTCGGGTAGACAACTAAGAGGGGGGGTGAATCAGTTGTCCAAAACTTTCTTCCAATTAAACAATTAAATCCACTTTGTAATTCAGCAGCATAATAATAAATCAATCATGGAAACATAATGCATTAAATCAAGAGCAGAAACACATTAACACACAAGACACCAAGATTTTGACTTGGAAAACCTAGTTAAGGGAAAAACCACGGGGTGATTAACCTAAGATTGTATTCTCTGTTAGAAGAATAGAAAGAACAAAATGGCACATGCCAATTAGGGCTCACTGCCCGAGCACACTGCTCACAAGAGGCTCACTGCCTACAAGAGACACACTGTCTACAGAATAATAAGTATCACATACTTGAACTAGAGAATAGCATCTTCACCATGCTTGAGTCAATTCCATTTAAGCTCAATACTTCTACTCTGCCTTTCACTCTATTCCTCTCTACCACACTCTCATCTCCGCAAGATACTTTGAAATGACTTAACAACTCTTTATTTATACAAGACATCGACTTAGGAATTATCATCCAAGTCGGCATACATTACAGAGAAAATACATAAATACAACATGACTTATTACAAAAGACTTCACATGGATCAACACACAGTTGGCCACATAGATCTAAGACTCCAATACTTCTTTAGGATCACGCCATTCTTCACAGAACATCTCCAAGATCATCTGCAGGGTGTGTAACTCATCCGGTTGGCCATACTCAGGAAGAACATCATCATCCAGAAGTAATTCTTCATTTACTAGCTCAATCTTTAATGCAGACCACCAACATGAACTGGACACAATCCAAAGACTTCCATAAGCTTGCCTGAATTACCAAGAACATCCACACTACTACTGTCTACTGAAATCATTCTCTCCTTCATCTGGAACCTCAAGAGCACAGTCTATCATCACTGTCATATTGAAATAGATGCTTGCAGACCTCCAAATCATGAACCAATTGAGTTGTCACTTCACATGGACTTCCTAAACACTCCACCAAATCTGTAGAACAGGATATTGCATTTCCAGATCTCACCGGACCTATCTGTATCACTCTATCACCTCTGAACACCTGCCAGAACCAGTTTTACTTAAGTGGCCATAACTTCTTCAGATCTTCATGCAGACCTCTAAAATCTTTACTGGATCATCTCAAGACACATATCTACAAACCCTTTGAAGCGCATCCTCTGATCTTCATATTAGCTGGGATTTTTACCTCACTGTCCTCACTATTTTTCTCTATTCCTGATTAGGACTAATTTTCTCAATATCCTCATAACATAGCTCATCCAATCCTTATCATTAATGCAACAAGAGTATGTTGACATCAATGACAACACTGGTTAGGCCCATACTTGAAACAACCTTTCCACTTCACAAGATATTCTTTGTATTGCTTGCCTCTGGTACTGCATCAAATTTTGATGTCCAAGATGTCTTCAATCTAATTTGGTGCTTGCTGTGGTAACTGTTTCTTCAAGTCTTCTTCAATACTGTCACTGGTTTCTCCTTCATGGTATTGATATAGGTCTGCAATGTTGAAGATAGGTGATAAACCTCCAATTCATATGCATTTCCTAAATCAAACTTTCTGAGTATCCTACACAGTCCAAACTTCTTCATCTTCAACTTGTTATATGTCCCTACTAGAAATCTCTCTTTTCTCATATATACCATTACTTTATCTCGAACTAAAAATTCTTTGTCTTCTCTTCTCATCTACTTGCTCTTTATAGTTACCGTTCATCTCCTCCAAATACTTCTTAACCTGATTATGCACTATCTCCATGTGTCCTGCAAATTCTTCTACCTCTACACTCCTCTTATTCTCCATACTAATATCTCTCAACCCTACTACTCCTCTAGGGTTAATTCCTACCATAATCTCGAATGGTATCTTTCTTGTGCTCCTATTAACTGAATTATTTTATGCAAACTCTACTTGTGATAAAATGAGATCCTAATTTCCTACCTTCTCTCCAACCAAACATCTCAATAAGTTACCAAAATTCCTATTTACCACTTCTATCTATCCATCTGTCTATGGATGAAATGCTTAACTAAACTTCAAATCTATCTTCATCTTCTTCCAAAGTGTCTTCCAAAAGTATCCAATGAATCTTGTGTCCCTATCTGAAACTATTCTCTTAGGTAATCCATGCAATCTCACAATCTCCTTGAAAAATAGGTTAACAACATGCACTGCATCAGTTGTCTTCTTACAAGGTATGAAATATGCCATCTTTGAAAATCTATCCACCACTACAAATATAGAATCATGACCCCTATGTGTCTTCAACAATCCCAATATGAAATCCATGCTTATGTGTTCCCAAGATCTCTTCGGTACTGTCACAGATTTGTACAACCCATTATTTTGACTACTTCCTTTTGCAACTTGACGTACTCTACAACTCTACATAAACTTCCTGACATCCTTATACATCTAAAGCCAAAAGAAATTTTCACTTACCAAAGCCACTGTCTTGTTAGTTCCAAAATGTCTTGCCAATCCACCACTATACTTCTCTTTGATCAAATTGTCTCTCATTGAACTCCTAGGTATACACAATTGATTTCCCTTGAAAAACATATCCTCCCAAATGAAATAGTCCAACCACTTACTCCTATCTATCATAACAAGTTCCTTACATGCTTTCCAATGTTCTACAAAATCAAGATCTTCCTCATACATGTGCTTCAACTCTTCAAAACCTAATACTTCAACTCTCATCTCTATCAGCAAATTTCTTCTTCTACTCAAAGCATCTACAACCTTGTTTGACTTTCCACTCCTATGCTTTAGTACAAATGTATAACTCTACATGAACTCTACCCATCTCATATGCCTTTGATTTAACTTCCCTTGATTGTTTAGATATTGCAAAGCTTGATGATCTGTATATAACACAAATTCCCTAGGTAACAAATAATGTCTCCACTTCTTCAAGGCTTGAATTATGGCATAGAATTCGTGATCAAAAACTAAATATATTCTTCTTGTATCATTCAAATTCTCACTAAAATATGCTATAGGTCTATCTTCTTGACTTAATATTGCTCCTATTACATTTCCACTTGCATCACAATCTACTTGAAATACTTTGTTGAAATCTGGTAATACTAAAACTGGTTGCTCTGTCACTTTCTATTTCAACAATTCAAAACTTTTATTTTCTCCTGATGTCCACTTAAAGTCTTTTATGTCACCTCTCATTGTCTCTGTCATAGGTGTGCATACTGAACTAAAATTTCTGATGAACTTCCGGTAGAAACTAGCTAATCCATGAGATGATTTGACTTCTCCAATACTTTCAGGTGTTGGCCACTCAACAATTTCTCTAACTTTCTCAAGGCCCATCTTCAATCCTTCCATAGAAATCACAAATCCCAAGTATAGCAATTCTTCCTTCATGAAACTACACTTCTTGATGTTTATCATCAATTTCTCTTCTCTCAACCTCTACAATACGTGTCTCAGGTACCACTAATGTTCCTCTTTTATCTTACTGAAAATTAGAATATCATCCAAATATACAATAACAAACTTACCCAATAATTTCTTCAAAACTTCATTCATCAATCTCATGAAAGTACTCGGTGCATTTGTAAATCCAAAAGGCATCACTAACCATTCATACAATCCTTCATTTTTCTTAAAAGTAGTCTTCCATTCATCTCCTTATCTGATTCTAATTTGATGGTATCCACTCTTCAAGTCTATCTTTGTAAAATATTTTGCTCCACTCAAACAATCCATAATGTCATCCATCCTAGGCAATAGAAATCTATACTTAACTGTGATCTTGTTGATTGCTCGAGTCTATACACATTCTCCATTCTCCATCCTTCTTCAGTGCTAGCATTGTAGGTACTGCACAAGGACTCAAGCTTTCTTTGCTCAAACCTTTCCTTAACAACTTTTGTATTTGTCTATTCAATTCTTCATTCTCTATTGGTCTCATTTTGTGTGCTGCTTTATTAGGAAAACTAGCTTCAGGTATAAGATCCATGTGATGATTGATACTTTTGATTGGTGGTAATCCTTCAAGTACATTATCTAATATGATGTATTCATACTCTATCAACAATTTAGTTTTTTCCTCCAGTTGTGATTCTTCAATCTCTATCTTTAGGGTTCCAGGCTTCTTAGGAATCAAAGCATAACACATATTCTCATGTCTCAAACCATCCAGAAATTTCCTTCCATCAACCAAACAGATTCTAGCATTCCCACATACTTCACTTTTAGGTTCATCTTCCAAAGGAATCAAGGTAATTCTCTTTCCATTTGATGTTATAGTATAGGTGTTCTTTCTTCCATCATGTATATCTTTTCTATCATACTGCTATGGTCTACCCAACAATATATGACATACATCCATAGGCATAATATCACACAATACTTCATCATGATAAGAACCAACATGAAATTTCACCAAATATTGTTCACTCACCAGTACCTTATGATCATCCTGAATCCATACTATTTGATAGGGTTTAGGGTGTTTCAATCTCTCTAGGTTCAGCTTAGTCACCATCTCCTCTGAAACCAAATTATTACAACTACCATTGTCAATTACAACCTTACAACATGTACCTCCTGATTTGCATCTGGTCCGGAACAAACTTTTCCTCTGTGGTGCTTCCTCATTTGTCTTTGCTTTAAATAGTGCTCTCCTCATGACTAGTGATTCTCCTTTCTTAGGTTTACCAATTGAATTAGGTGATTCAACAGGTTCTTCTTCTACATAAGCTATTCTTGCACTGTTCTCTGTCTTCTTGCTTGTACTTCCCTGATGACATTCAAATGCTCTATGTCCTTCACCTCCACACTTAAAATAGGTTCCTTTGAATTTTCTCTTATCAAACCCTCTTTCATCTCCTCTGTACCCTTCACTCTGGTAAGAATTATGATTCCCTCTGTGGTAGAAAGTTCTGTCATCTCTCCGATATGAATTGCTATCTCTATCTTCCTTCTTGAATGTACTATCTTGTTTGTTCTACTCCGCAAATGATCTTTCTTCTTCAAAATATGTTCTACCTCTTTGAAATTTACCTCCTCTACCTCTCCGTCTCTATCTCTGCTCATACTTCTTATTCAACTTTTCTTCAACTTTCATGGAAAATTTATATGCTTCCTCTATTGTTGTCATCCTTACCAAACTCAAGTCTTCTTGAATGTTCAATATCAGTCCATTGAAGTATCTTGCCACTTTTTCCTTTCTTGCTTCACTATGTCCTATCCTTATAATCATCTTATGAAATTCTTCAGTGTACTCATTCACAAATTTCTCCTTTTGTCTCAGGTTTTGCAATCTCTTCAACAATTCCAACTCATAGTTAGTAGGTATAAACTGATTCTTCAACTTTGTCACCATTCTATCCTGTTTTGTGATATTTTCTTTTCCTCTTCTATTTCTATCTAACTATACTTCTTTCCACCAAATAGAAGCATGTCCTTTTAACTTAGTCTTAGCAAATCTCACCTTCTTTGGATCTTAAATTTCTTCATATTCAAAGTATTCGTCTAGGTCATTTATCTAGTCAATCAATTCCTCTAGATTCAAATTGCCAGTATAGTTCGGTACATCCACTCTAGGTCTTTTCCCAATCTTTGAAATAGCTCTCAACATCTTCAGTTGATCTAATTCTTCTTCTTCTTCTAGGGTTTCTTCATTTCGAGCAACATATTGAAATTCTTCATCATCACTATCAACATTAGGTCTAGGGTTAAGTCCTCTTTGCCTATCTTCTTCATTAACATCTAATTGAACTCGCATTTTTTTCATCATCTCCATCATCTCATCCATTATTCCAGCCATAGTACCAATAGAAGGTATTCTCCTCAGTGGCATCTCTTCCTAGGATCAAGTGTAACTGCCACAAATTTGGCAATTGGGCCACAAGGTGACAACTGCCTCACAATCGACAATCGATTAACAATAGAAGTAGTTTGCCTCAGGTTAGGTGATCTATTCACAATAAGATCTTATGGAATGCCTTCACAAACTTCACTCCCAAATGATTCAAACTTCTCTCTGATACCACTTGGTGCAGTCACGATCGGAGGGTCCATAGACTGAACAATCCAGGCCGTGCAGCAAGAGTTAACACAATGGAAACAACTCAATATAGGATGTAATGAATGATTCAAATACTCAGTATATCAAGGACTCAAAAGAATCATATGTCGACAACATGCGGGCTTACAAAACAAGGGCTCACATGCCTAATTCTCCAGTCACAACATATGCACAAGATATGGCTTTGAAGCACCGTATAGAAGAAAATCTAACTCCAGAACTATCTAACTCTTAACTAACTACCTTCCTATGCATCTATTACATGATTATATATAATCTTCAGATATCAAGAATCCTTTGGGTCAGCCAAGAAAGATTACACACTCCAATGGAAGAGTTGTAACGTGTAGCAGCAAATCGGTCGACCTAAAACATATAGAATCCTCTACAAATGAATGAAACAAGGTGCAGATCTCAAGGAAGGTCAGACATGTCCCAAAGTACCTTGAATGATGTGTCATTTAGCTCTACAAGTCATGGAAGTGCTTCATAAACCTTCTCCTTTAGCTAACTATCTGAATGCTCAGTTATGAGAAAATAGTTGATCTTCTAATAGTGATATCTTTTCAGAAACTAATCCAAATGATCTGAATTTTGGATATGATGTACATGATGATGTATAGATGTTAAGTCCTACTCCATAAGCTCTGAAATGCAAATGCGGCAAGATGTGGTACAAAATACTGGAACTACTACCGACTAAACTGGACTGAAATGACCTGGAAAATGAGAGAAACAAAGAAAGAATGCAAATATTTTTGGTTGATGCAAGATTGATCTATAACCACAGATGCTCCTGCATCAGATGAGCTAGAAGATTCTATAATAAACTAGCTCCTTAATATGCATACATATTGTGGTGGTTGTGGAGTTGGCCTATTAAGTGGCTTGGAGTTCCTAGACACCCGCTTCTTTATATTAGATGGTAGTACTGGCTTGTTTTAGATTCATGTTGACTTGATATGTGGGTTTTGTAGATTTTAAATTCAAAATATGTGGTTATGCTTATCTATGATATTCCATTATTTTGATTTAGCCATTCTGGTGTTTATGACTTGTGGGTCTTCCACATGATAAGTGGATTCAAATTTTCATGCATGTCTCTAACATGAATGGTTTGGCAAGTTTTGCATGATTAACAAACATTTGTTGTTTTGTAGATATTAAAGAGACAATTATTTAGATTATGAGTCCCATGGGGTGTTTATAGATATAAGATAGTTGTAGGTTTACATGCATGCTTAGTGCATGATTCAAGGAGGTTGTTTGTAGCTTTCTTGATGTGGAGGTGTTGGTATGTGATCACCTTCCGAGTGTTAGCTCAGAGCCTAGATTTCGTCTTGGCCATGGCAGGGAAGTTTGACAAAGATACTAAGAGTATATCAGATGCTGATGGGAATGTGATTATTCAACTTGATGCTAACTTCTTTGACTCAGTGTTCAAATGTCCTGATATTGTCACTCAATACTTATACAATGGTTTCTTATTGGGTTCCTAAGTTGATGTTGTCTCCAAGTATGGATTTTTGACATTTTGGATCTAGGTTTTGGATTTGATGTAAGTGTCATGGAAGAATCCACATTTTTATCTCTTGATTTTCATGATTTGCTTGCTATTGATTTGGTGTTAATATGCCTATCTTTGGGTCTATGGATCCATGTTATGGATTTTTTAAAGTTCTATGAGTTTTGTGGTTTCCTTGGTTTTAGT
The DNA here is from genome assembly GCA_027924645.1 of Cunninghamia lanceolata. Lineage (NCBI taxonomy): Eukaryota > Viridiplantae > Streptophyta > Pinopsida > Cupressales > Cupressaceae > Cunninghamia > Cunninghamia lanceolata. Next base: position 3,665,150 of record BSBN01000010.1, read on the forward strand.
TGGAGCACTGGCCTTGCTTTCTATCACCCTTGGATGCCATATTTGTGCTAGTTATGTGGGTTTTCTAAATCTACATGTTGCATGGAAGACTCAGATGTGGGCTTTCTATACCCATAGTTCTTCAATGTTTTATATGGTGTCTTATTGCAATGTGGTTTGTTGTAGAGTATTTAGATGCCATGGATTTGTAGATTTTGGTGTTGGTTGTCCTTCAACCATCATGATGCATTAGTATACTATAGTAGTGAGATGGATGGATTGAGTACTTTTGATTCATGTTGTAGTGATTTAGGATGTTTGTGACATTCTTTTAAAATTACTTTGGGTCACTTGCAATTGTATCTTCTTGGAACATGTAGCAATTATCTTCTTTTTGAGATCATGGTTTTACTTTGCCTTTTTGGAGCTCCTGATGTTGTAGTTGAGTTATTTTATTGTATGGGGGCCATGGATGATTTTTAGTTAGGAGATCTTCATCATGATTTAATGTGTAGCTCTAGATTACATATAGTGGGAGCTTTGGGAATGATGTGATATTGTTCCATGGAAGACTCTAGATCTTTCCTTTTTACATTCTTGGCATGATATGTGTGCTCTTGGGAGTAGACATGTTCATTGTAAGTAGACAATCTTTTGTGAGGAAGAAGTAAATCATGAAATCATGGAGAGTTCCTAAATTTTGTAATAATCACATAAAGAGAGATTTGGTGATGGTTTGTGATAATCTACTAGTTTTGTGTCATTATTATTTTGATTAGATACTTTTAGAGCTTACAAATTTGCAGTTGGAGTTTAGCATGAGATGATTAGTTGTGCACCTATTTCTACTAGTCAGATTTGGGTGAGGCTATAGATCTCTTATTTTATGGAGATTGTGTGCTGAAATTGTGACTCTTTGTTGAGGTTTCAACAAAAAGACCAAGGACCTAATGAGGGGATTGTTCATGGAAAGAGTCTATGTAGCTTGGTGCATCTCAAGAGGAGAAATCTCATTCCCACTCTCTATCCACTTGATAGAGAATTATTTGAAAGGTATTAACCACCTGGTACTTAGATGTATTATGTTTTTTGTGCTTTGTTTCCTCATGGAATGAGTCTTGAGCTATGGATGATATTTTTGGATTAGTTATTTGATATGTACATGCGATGGTGTGTTTTTCCTTTGACTTATCATATGCATAAGTTTGTTCAAGAGGACATTTTTTGAGGAGTGCAAGAGATGGTTTAGGCATATTCCCTGGTGATGGGAGTGGTTGTTGGTTTCATCTTTCCTTGTTTTGAGAAAATTACATCCTTGTTAGTTTATAAATTTATTGATGTTATGTTTGACCTTAGGGTTGAACTACTGGATGTTGGTATGACTTTTCTATTTGGGGTTTTAGAAGTGAGGATCTTACTTGTCAGAAATTGAGAATTTAGATGTGTTGGCATAAGGACATGGTATGTGATATGGTTTGTAGTTTTTCTCTATAGTCTTATGTTTTTTCTTGGAGATTCGTATTCATATGACATGGGAGTTGAGGTTTGTGTTGAGCTACTATGATCACTATGTTTGTGGTCATTTACTATTTTTGTACTTTATTATTTTTTAGAAAGGATATGTGTGCTCTTTAATCTCTATCTTTTGTGATTTGGAGAACTTGGGAGAGTTAGGGGAGACTAGAGATAAGAGAGTGAGTAGAAAATTGTTTAAGGAAGTATTCTTTGTTTTGCAGTAGGTTGGTTGTAGTTTGCAGATTAGTGTGTGTATTCTTTGATATAGGTTTTGATGAGATAAGCCACAACCTTTTTATAAGTGTTGATTGGTAGAATTTGTGTTGCTTTGGTTGGCACTAGACCATACATTACCCATGTAGTGGGAGTTCTAGGAGGTATATGTTTCTTTGGTGGATATCTTTCATTGGACTGCGATATCAAGGGTCTTCAGGTTTTTTACATATTCTAGTGTGTTTGTTACCATATGAGACAACAACCTTGAGCAATATAGTGGACTATACAAGGATGTGAGGTACAATGTAGGCTAGATATGTCATAACTAGAAGGTCTATCAGTGGTTAGGGTTAGTTGGATACGATTGACTAACTATGGTTGTTGTTTTGGCTAGTTTAGAGTATGTGGTGCATACTTAATCTTATTGTGGAGGAGATTAGATTTCTGGGAAACTGGTAATGGGTTGAGGCTAGATACATTGGTGTGTCTATGTGATATTTAGTGTGTCATATTGGCTTTGGGTTCTTATCTTGCATGCATGGGCATGATGGAGGATGAGACAATTTTTGTCACCTGGGTACATGGTCACTTGGATGATGTTGCAGATGCTTTTGCGAATCTTATAAGCACAGTGAAGTTTAGTTGGGATAGCATGGTGGTACCCTTGGTGTTAGGTTCATAATTTTTTTGTAGCTTCCTTTTTCTCTTGCAAGGTACACAACAAGTGGGAGAATGTTGGGATTAGGTTTGTCATACACCTTGCAATTCCTAATGTTCAAATTATTTATGTTATTATATTTATTTATTGTTGTGTCTCATTTGGGAAATGGGATGTCCTAGTTTTGACTTGGTCAATATGCCATGTAGATGCCTTTGTATGATGCGTGTAATAAGTTGTAAGAGCATCCAATGCCATTATGACATTGTAAGATGTGGGAGTTACTTATGACATATTCCATGATGCATGCAAGAGCATGATTATAGGGAGTTACAAAGTGGACTAAGAATCTTGACCATCATTACAATGTGTAAGAAGCATCTATGAGATTATAAGAGGTGTAAGAAAGAAACTTTGATGATGTGTAAGAAGTTGGTTGTCCATTTTGGTCTTGGGGAGTTGTTATTTCATCCTCTAGTGGGTTGTTTTTATCCTCTAATGAAGTTGGAAGCCCAAGTTCATGAGAAAGGTCTTGAAGCTTCTAGAAATATGCTTGTAACTCTTAGACACATGTCATGTAGTTTTAGCTAATAGTTTTGGGAAACTATTTATGAGTTTTTGGATGCATTTGCCTATATATTAGAGTTAGAGGAGAGGAAAGGTGAGGAGTTTTTATTGCAATGTTATACTATCAGATTTTGTCTAGAGGAGCAGGATGTAGATCTCCATGTTAAGGATCTAAACCTGCAAGTGCATTGTAACATGTTTATTGTTGATGAATAATACATTGGTTTGGTGCTTTAGAGAGTTGGGTTTTTTACTTGAAGGGTTCAGTTTTTTATCTGAAAGGGTTTTCTCCACGTATAGTGGTGTCTCTTATCTTTTGTCTATGTTTCTTCTATTATTTTGTAATTCTTATTCTTAGAAGTGTTAATTTACATGTTGTTATGCTATTGAAATTTACTAGATCTGAGATTTGCATTTCTTTCCTCTAAGGGTTAATGTGGGAAATAAATTTGTGTCTTCAGTCTACTTTATGGGCATAGTTGTGTGTACTTGTATCAAGCATTTTTTTAGTAAATCTTATAGTACTGGAGGTGCATACTAGGTATTTTTCCTAACACAAATTGATTCTTTCTTCTCTTCTCCTAGCATTGTCTAAGACTCCACTTGATGGAGAAATGTTGGAAGCAAATATAAAGGTTAAGGGAGCAAAAGATGAAACTAAAATGTTGTAGCTATTCATTACAAAGCTTAAAAATTATCTAATGGTGAATTGATAGAGCCTATAGATTGTGAAATACTAGTGTTGCAAAGAAAAATATAAGGAGAGGTGGACTCTTGATGTTATTCTCTAGAATTGGTGCTCAAGCTTGCTGGGGTAAGTGCTAGAAGTTGGGTCCACTTTTAGTGGAATGCTCAGGGCAAAATATTTTCAGAAGGGATGGATTTTGGCAATATGACTAACAATTTTTTTTAAGGAATTTTTGGATGAAATTAAAACCCAATTTAGATGACAATCTCTAGTTTTAAAACATGTAATTTTTTATTGTTGAACATATTTGTCTATATTTATTATTTATTTTTTAAACAAAAAGATTCAATTTTTTTGGAAGGACTGAATTTTGGCAATATGGCTGATGACTTTTTTAAAGATTTTTTGGATGAAATTAAAACCCATTACAAATGATAATGTCTAGTTTTTAAATATGTAATTTTAAAATTTTTTGAACATATGATGTAGGAGCATCCCTGGTTCAAGAGAAATCTTTCATCAACCAAAAAAACATTTGCATTTCAGTTTGTTTCCTTTCATTTTTCTAGTTCAGTTCAGGTAGTTCAATCATAACACTTTCTATATTTTGGTCTGCATCTTGTTGTAGTTACATTTTGAACCTTGCAGAGCTAGATTTAGCATCTAGATCCATTTGTCTACATCATATCCAATTTTCACAGCATTTGGATCAAGTACCGAAAAGATATCACTATCAAAAGATCAACTATTTTCTCATAACAAAGCATCCTGATAGTCTTAGATAATTAGCTGAAGGAGAAAGCTTAACGACACATCATTCCATGTACTCTGGGTTCATGGCCGACATTCCTTGAGATCCGTAAATCATTCTATTCATTTGCAGAGGAGTTCCATTCATTTAGGTCTGACCTATCCATGTACACACGTTACATCTCTTTATTGGAGTTTGTGATCTTCCTTGGCTGACACAGAGGAATCTATTGTACTAGAGATGATATATATTGATATAATAGATGTCTAGGAAAGTGATGATGATCATTAGAATAAGTTCATAGTTTGGATTCTTCGTGAAGGAGCTTCAAAGGTACATCTTGTGCATATTTAGATATTCTATAATCAAGCCTGTGATCCCTAATTGTAAGCCCACATGTTGCCGACCAATTTGTATTTGAATTCTATGATATACTGAAAGACTAAATCTACATTTGCTTTATATCTTTGAGTTGTTTCTGTTGTGTTTACTCTAGCTGCACTACCTAGATAGTTCTCTTTGAGGACCCTCCTAACCGTGACTGCATCAACATATTTTTATATTTATTAATTATTTTATAAAATCTGTGATAAACTTGAAATAACATATATTACTATTTTTTAATAACTTTTGATTTTTTTTTTGAAAAAAAAATTATGTCTGACCAATCTAGACATCGTTCTATACACAATGAAAAAAATGGTTTCATGTTACTATTAGTTTAGCTCAAATTATGTTGTTTGTACATGAGGGGTTTTAAGAAACACAAATTAGGGCTAGTTAAAAATTATTTAAAAAAATATTTATCAAAAAATAAAAAAATATCTTGACCAAAATTTAGCATCATGTGCATCTTTCCACAAAAGGAATTAAAAAAATACTTTCATTTAGGTCAAATTATGTTGGTCTTACATGTGCATGTTTTGGCCCAAAACATACTACTTTTAAAAAACTACTTTTTGTACATCCTATAGAAAACCAACTTTTATAATCTAAGTATTAGAATAAATTACATATTTGAAAACTAGAAACAAAATACTACATTTCATATTTTTACATCATATTGATATTTTGTTTAAGTGCTTCAAATTTTTACTCCAACTATGACAAACTTTGATTTTTAGGAAAAAGACTTCAACTTTTTAGCCAAAAAGTGGACCCAACTTGCACTTACCTGCTAAGTATGGAGAATTCTAAGCATGAATTTTTAAAAAGAAGTGTTGGTAGTGGATTTTCACCAGCAATCATTGATAGTTTACATTTTTAATATATTTTTAACATATTTTTCATATATTTAATTATATTAAATATAGTTTATAATATTTAATTATATTAAATATAGGTTGTAATATTTAATTTAATATATACATTTATATTTTTATATAATATATTTATAGATAATACATATTAAATATAGGCTGAAATATTTAATTATATATATTTTGGTTTACACATTTTTTAACAAATATTAGCCCCCTCCCTTTTCTTGTTTCTAGTTGTTTGTTAATTGCTTTTAACTTACCCCCCTACCCTCCTATCCTTCATTTTTCATTTCCCTTGTAACCCCCTATTGTTTTTAAAGGTCAAGTTTGCAATCCAATTCCTAACACTCCTCTTCTTGATGATGGATCACTGAGTGTGATCCAAAATGTCAATGAAAAAAGATGCACAGTTAAATCCAAAAGTACTCATCATCACTTCATGGACTATGAAAAACTCATGCCAACTAATAAAAGAGTAAACCATTTTTACAGGGTGACCTCTAATTATTAAAAATAATATATGAATTCAATAAAATAAGTTATGGTGGTTTGGGAAGGTTTTTCTCTTCCTTAGTTATATGCACAACTATGTAGGGACACACCCCTTCATCCTAACTAAGTTAGCTTAGGGAATAACTAAAAATAATGAATGAAACTATTAAGATTAAGTAGGCCACAAGTGGTTATCCTTATTATACATAGGAAATATAGAATATTAGGATCGTAAAATTCCCATCCCCTTCAGAAAAGCATTTCCCTCAATGCTTAGAAAATCTAGAATCTTTTCTATGAAGTGTTCATCATTCCTTGTTTTACTATACATGAATATGTGACCAAATAATACCAACACCAATTTTTGAAGAAATGGGTGGAAAACTAAATTATGAGGCTTTGAAAAGTTGATTGGGTAGTATTGACACTAAAAGACATAAGTACTGATTCATATTGAACCTCATGTGTTCTAAATGTAGTCTTATTTATATCTTCTTTTAGATGAATTAAATCATAATCTGAATACAAATCTTAGTAAGGAAAAATACATTATTCAATTCATCTACCAATTCATGAATAATAATGTTGATGTGTGTTTTATCATATTACAATTTAGATAAAATACTACATATCTTATGTCTCCCGAAAGGAATACAATCCTAACAAATCAGAAAATGACTACCCCAAGGTCTCTCCTAGCCAAGTTTTACCCTTACAAGATAAATCAGTGTTTGATGTTCTTTATTGTTCCAACAAGGGGCCTTACACAAATTTGGACAACTTTTTCAAATTTAAAAGTTAGTTTGCACATACATGATTAGCTTTTTGGATTCAACAATACATAAACAAACTGATCTAACATATATTTCTCTAAAATGTACCTTTTCAACCTATAACTAGTAGTATACTAACTTGTGTTCATGAAATTTTAACTCTATAACAAACACTATGCAAGTTAGAAAATCCTACACTAATCCTAAACTAACCTGATCTAATGAAAAAAGTACAAAAGAAAGGGCAAGAAAGAGAAAGGTTAGAGAGAAAATTAACTAAAATTCAAGCTTTTACCAACATTTCAGCCTAAAAAATGGATAGACAAGTATGTTAACCATTCTTTATTTGACCATGAAAAACCAACAATCAAGCTTCAAGAAGGTGCAATCTTTAAAGGTTTCCAAATCATGATGCAATCTTCATCAAACACCTAATTACGTGCATAGTATAACAAGATTCTCCATAATATAAAAGAAAAGAGGTGTTCAGACTAACCACACAAAGCAATCCGTAATCAACAAATCACTAAGGTATTAACAATAAAAAAAATCATCAAATATCCATGAAACTAGCTACTAAAAAATGTAAGAAAAACTCTCTTAGTGTTTAGAAACCATGAAGCAAACTTTGTATGATGATATGTTCAAAAAATATCAACAATTTCCAATCTCCTAACTTGACTAGAAACCATGAAGTAAACTTGTATTAAGCTCAAAATATTGACAAATATCAACAATTTTTAATCTTGGTGCAGACAAAACCATGAAAAGATAATGAAAAATAAAAAATACTATGTATTTTCTCTCAAATTGAAAGTACAAATGTTTCTAATATGTATCCAATAATTTTTCCCAATCCTTACAATGAGTTTTAGCTATATTCTTATACAAATCGACTTTACAATACTAAATTTTCATTTTTACATCTAATGGCTATGGTTAATTTGATCCAATTGCTCTAATTTGATGCTCATCCTCATTTCCTTGTAGCTTCCTCAACAAGCTTTTCTTAGTAGCAAGCATTAAGTTTTTCTCATCTCCACATTTACTTTGGTAGTGAGTTTTCTATTTTTGGCAAAAAGTAACTTTTTCAAATTCAAAACATTTAACATTTGTAACTACAACTCCAACACCTTGTTGTAGTATGACAAATCTTAATAAAAATGACATGTGAAGTTGTGAAAAATTCTTTTTTCCTCCATATCCAGTTGTATCTCTTCATTTCCCATGTGCAAATATGATAATGTAGCTGTAGGTGACTAATTTTTCCATCAAAAGTATATTTCTAGCCTTTTATTCTTCACTTATCCATCATTTTTAACCATAATTCTTTGTCTCAGATCAGGAACAATCATTTAGGAGTTTATGGAAGGCTTCAAAGGTCATGTTCAAGGATGCAAATCAGGTATAAAGTCATACATTTAAATTTCACTTAGCTCCTAAGCCTTGTTTCCTTCATTTTGATCATTTTTAGCTCCATTTATGTGCATGTGCAATAGTGATATAGGTCTAATTTTGTGTTGTTATAGCTCTTAGAGTTTGTATTCATACTTTTTGACATCATTTTGCCTTTAATTTATAGGTGCATCAAGAGATATTTCCATTTTATGGTGTTTCCAACACATTTCTAAAAGTTGTCAGTGTGTTTCTAACTTGTTTCCACATGTTTTCAACTCCTCAAACCTAAAAAAAAAATGAGAACCATAAAATTCATCATAAACAAATAAATTCTAGTAAAAAATCAGGTCAAAACCCATCACTTCATGCATCAAATCAATCATTTGTGCAATTTTGTTAAAATATTGCAAAGTTGTCAAATTGTTGTCATTTTGACAAATTTGTAAAATTAGGTGTTCTAGGGGAAAATCACTTGATTTTACATCCATGGGATGTGTTTTAATATATCCAATCATTTCACTTTTAGTTTGGTTACCTATTTGCATGGTTCATCACGTTTCTAAAAGTTTCAAAAAATTGTCAAACATTGTCAAAATACTGTCAGCATGTTTCCAAAAATGTTTCTAGGGCATTTCTCATTGTTTCAAGGCTCACAAACTTGAAAAAATGTATCTAACATATGTTTATTGATGTCCTAGGTCTCCAAATGTTGTGGCTAGGTCTCAAGGCAAGATTTTCTTCATTTCAGCTACTAGGAGAACTTTGAGAAATTTGGCAACTTTATGGGACAATAGTATAGTCCTTTTGGATGTTTGGTCTTCTCTTAATGCCTTTGTTACTTTTCATACACTCTCATATAACTCCCAATCTCCCTTTCATGACAATTTCCTAATTAATAGGCTCTTAGATGGCATAATAACAGTCCCTAGAAGGTAGGATTGCTTGGACAATTTCATTATTATGGTGCATAAATCTTCTTGACCATAACACATACCTCTTCAATAATCTTTCATGATAAGCGTGACCATCTTAGCATCATAAGGACTATCTTTTGCATTTGAGGCTCCCAAGAAACCTTTCTTCTTTAGTCCTTGGACGAATGATGAGGTGCTTCTCAAGATTTGATGGTGTCCTTGATTTTCAAAAGGTGCATGACTGGTTATATTGACTATAATGATAGTCATAATGCATTTTGATAGTCATCTAGGTATGAAAGTCCTATTTATATTGTTTATTCTTCCTTATCATGGGCTATTTTCTTTGCAACATGGCATTTATGTATTTGAAGACAGTTCTCAAATAACCCTTCATCATTGCAGTATTGGAGATTCCTATTTTATGACAGTCTACTTGCATGCTTATGGACTATTGTAACGGTCCTTTTCTTGTGATAATCTTTATATGATGGATAGTGATAATATTGTAGGTTTTCTTACCAAGATTTGGTGAGTTTCCATAGGAAGCCCAATCCTCCTTAAGGTTGCTTGGTTACTATGCAAGCTTGATGGGTGATCTTAATGACAATGGTCCAATGATGTGGTTGTTTATGATAGTAATGATTGTCATTTTTCTAATAGGGCAGTGGTATTGGGAGTGATAATCTCATTATCACTTGTCTTAAGTTACATCATCTGGTGCTAGGGTTTGACATTATAATTAAGAATCCATGTAATGCCCCGCCAAAGAACCCAGAGGATAACACTGGTAAGATTACAATAAGGACATATATATATATATTAAAAGAAAGAAATAACAATAATCATATATTTATTTATAACATTTAAATTAAGCTTTATCCTCTAGGGTTCTATGGCTGCATTAACTAAAACAAGATCTAACCAACATTATGAATTAACTAGCAACCATAGTTCAATCTAAATCTAACTGCATGAATTGAATACACACATACATTTCCATATTATAACATCGGATAAGTGATCATTAAGGTCATGTATAAAGGATTACAAGTACATATACAATTCCCTTTACATGAGGGTACACCATTCATTTCTTACAATATCGCTTTCCTGATTACATTGGAGTCCATATATCAAGATAATAGTACATGATTCTATTGATATGCAAAATTGGAATATGACCATAAGTTTCTGTCTACTCAAGCTAGAACAAGATCTGAAATCTACCACATAAGGTACATCCTTCTCGCACATGAACAACAAGGGGAACCAATGGAGAAAAAAGCACAACCACCCGACCATGTGGAACCCTAAGGTCCACCCCCCATGCTAGGAGATAACAATAAGGTCCCACTATGATAGACAATTAGGTAGACAGTAGTCTAAACAGAACAAGGACTACACATGACTCTAATACAATACATGTAACTAACACAATCAACTCTTCTAGAGACCACCACATAACGAATGGGGAAAAACAATTAGGGAATGCTAGACTGCAGTAAGGATGAGTGTCATCGCATGGTCCTAACATGGGTTACCTTGACAGTTTCTAGCTAGACGTCGTCCCCCATCCATGGGTTACCCTGACAGTTTCTCTCTAGGCACTGACCCCCATCTATGGTTATCCTGACAGTCTCTTACTAGATGTCGGCCCCATAGGGTGACACATGTGGAACAAACATTCCTTTCATGAGGACAAGGAAGTTGATCATGCCAACCAGGCCTTCTCATCCCATCCTTAGCCTAAACGAGAACTACAGGCATGGGTGAGGAATCCAACTATCTTAATTAGTGTGAAAACTGCCCAACCCCTAGATTTATTATTAGGTTATCACTTGATTACAAAACTCCCAATGGGTTACCTTGGCTAGCCACTTTGGGCACCGACCCCACATTGGATGCCACTCCCCCTTCACTACATCAAGATTCTCACAACCCATAACATAAACCAAGAATAAACTATCACATTTTTCATCATGATACATTTACAACACAAAATACACATCACTTCACATCACACAGAGCAAGGCATTACCCATCTTGCATAGTCATTATAACCATATGAATAGATACACTGAGCAAGGCATTATCCATCTTGCACATGCATCATACCAACATAAATAAGAGGAAACATTCCAGAATAGCATTTTAGTCAACTCACATGATGCACACATAGCCAATCACCACACAATCACACCCTCCTAGGCCTCTGGAATCAACTTCCCCAAATGACACAAACACTTGACACCACTACACACAATAGTCAAGCAACACATTCACTCTCAAATGCACATCATAAACTATGATCCTTCATCAATATTTCAAATACAATACCACAAATGCAACATATGATGTAATGCACTAATTATGGGTCTTAAAGAATGTAACATTAATCCAATCATGATCAATCATTTAACAATTATAAAGTGAATCTATCTCATCAATACAGAACTATAACTTTCTAATCACTAGTAGCAGTTATAATATGATCATAAGATATAAGTGTCCATGAGTATCTATATTTTAACTAATAATTCTCAAGACTTATTTTTATTTCATTTAATTAAAATGATTGTGAACAACATGCAAATAACCGTAAGGCATACAAATTAAACACAACAATTATTTACACTATTTATACTGATGTAGATTTCATTAATAATCTAGACAATTTTGTAAATATTATTAAATATAACTGTATAAGCAAGACTAAAAGCCCATGCTATAAATCTCTTACAGTAGTTAGAATCACAATATACAAAACTCGAAGTTGCAATAAAAGAACCTTGTTCTAAGGTTAGCTTGAGAGGAAAGAAATACAAAACAATAAAACATTCCTATAGATCTAACATTTTCATCAAAACTATCTCACTTTTAATCACATGCATATGATAGGATCATAACACATTTAAAGGGTGGTTCAAACCATGTAGAAGTATCATGGCTAAAGTGACTCAAGAGTGAACACTAAGAGGGCACAAGTAAAAGAACAATCTTTTTCTAGGTTTTACCAAATTCTGTTCAACACACGAATAGGAAGAGAGAAGCTCAGGTTACTATGGAAAAACTTAAGTGTCAACTTGATCAATCTTCTATAAACCACTACTACATTGGTCCTATGAATACCAAAATGATCATACCTAATACATAGTCCTACTAGAGGTGTCTACACCTCATAATGATTACCAAGCTTGTTAAAATCCCTTACCCAACACTAGTATTAACGGAATAAACTAATACAAAACATTCTAACTTGCTAACATGCCAAATCTAGGAATAAGAAGGGTTTATTTAGTTCAAGACATAAATATGATACAAACATTTCCTCAACAACAAGGTTAATAAGAACGTGACATTTCTTAAGCACAAGTTATAAACATGCTCTATACAACTAATGAGCCACAACATCCGTAAAGGACTTTATTATCACACCAACATTCACTTACAACATCGGATACACATGAAATCAAGACATACTAATCTATGGCTCAGGAAATCTAAACCTTGACAACATGACCCTATTACAACCACTGATACAACTTACACAAGTTCCATTTACCTTATATAGTTCCACTCATAATCAACTAATTTCTAAAACAAACTTATAAATCAAATCTTAAATACATTGTTTACAAACCTAATTCCAAACCTACTTAAATCATATTTATACTAATAAATTGCAATAAGATCAATATCAATTTAAATTAAATTTATACAATCACTCTATCCAAATTGAATTCTTCTACTTCTATTCTATATAGATTTAATAGCCTTGTTATAACCTAACAAACAACCAAAATAAGTAGAGTTATTTATAATTGAAAGCATAGTCACCTACGGTAGCATAGATAAGAAGATATAATTGTTAGAACTGTTTAGGTAATATTTTTTTGACAAACACCTCAAAGGGACGTCATCTCATGGATATCAGCGATTGCAAGATCAACACAAAATGAATTTGTTGAGAATGCTTTAGAAGCTACCAACAATGCAAAATGTGAAAGCATAGACAGGGCATGTAGACTGATTGGTAGAATGCCTCAAATAGAGTCATATGATAGAAAGCAATGATCGTAAGATATGCACAAACCGAATTTGTTGAAAATTTTCAGAGAAACCCAGTTCAAAAATATAGAGTTATTGGTGACGCAACTAACTGTTTTAATAGAGACGAAATGGGTGTGAGGTAGACAGTCACAAAATATTCATATCTCCAAAATGAAAAACTGGGTATGGCTGATTTTTGGATATGATTTAGATAACTAGTTCCTTCACCATATATAAAATTTCTAGAGGATCCCAGTTTGTAAAACTAAAGTTATGGCTAACACAATAGACTACTAAAATAGAGATGAAATGGGTGAGAGGTAGACAGTCCCAAAATATTTATATCTCCACAACAACAAACTGGGTATGACTAATTTCTGGATATGATTTAGATATCTAGGCCGTGCACCATATGTAAAAAGTCTAGAGTAACCCAGTTTGTAAAAATAAAGTTATGGCTGATGTAACAAACCAATAAAATAGAGATGAAATGGTTGATAGATAGACAGTCACAAAATATTCATATCTCCAAAATGACAAACTAGGTATCGCTGATATTTGGATATGATTTAGAAAACTAGGTTGTGCACCATTTATAAAAATTCTAGATGAACCTAGTTCTTAAAAATAAAGTTATGGTTGACGCAACAGACTGCGTTCAAAATTGTAGAAGAGAATTCATAAAATATTTCCCTAAATCTAATGCAACAATGAATCAGTTTCATATCTCAGTCCATACCTGGAATATTGCTTCTATCACATCTTCACTCACATCCATTTTCCCCAAGTCTTTTCTTCTGGAAGCTATGGTTTATGATACCAAAAGAAAAATGAAAAATTCCTGATATAGAGAGAGAGATCCCCAAAACATAAAACATATTCTCCATTTGAAATGCACGCTCCTCCTTAAATTATGTCTTCATATTTCAAAATAAAGTTGAGCACGCATAACCACCCCCACAATTTCTTTCAGAAGATACTCCTTTATTACTTTCTTACAATTTACTATTTTTAACCAAACAATAATTTCTCTCTGATTTTATTTATTTTTGAATTTGCTATTTATTTCATTTACAACCAAACAAACATAGTTTCTTTCTACTTTTCTAAAATTAGTCTCTTACACAAATGAAACAATTATTTCTAAGATTCCCTCTTGAGGTGCGTAATTGTCACTTCTTCCAAGCGGCCAAAATAGAAAATAATTACTCAAGGCAATAATAATAAAGAAATAGAATCTTTTTCAGACATAATAATACATATTTCCTCCTCAACTATAATTTACATAAAAACATCTATATTTATTTATTTATTAAAAGTGCCTTCTTAACTTAATAATTTTATTTTAATGCAACAACTAACCAAAGAACTAATGAAACAATTTCAAACTCAATAATCCAAATGATGAACAATACTTGACCACTATGCATGATCAGAAAGCAAGACCACCACAACAATGACTAACTATCATGCTCATACTGACAACACTGACTGGGTGCAAAACTAGATACTCATCCTCTTCAAGGATGATGGCTAAGCTAGGGGACCATATGTTATCTCCGTTCAACAGTTTCCATTGGTTTTAAGGCATGCTCAAACCTATCAATTTAGGTGGAGTTGATGCCTGATACCTGCAACTTGCAACAACCAAACAATCAAACAAATAGACACACACACACACACACACATATATATATATATAGTCAAATACATCATGGAAAGGGAATTGCAATGTAGCAGGGTACTCACGCATGAGTAATGCGACACTGTCCCTTTCACCAACACATTAAACACATAATCGCAACACACATAGCAATTAGTTACTAAATGACTAAATAAGAACCATCATCAGATAATTGCATGATACACATAATAAGATTTATCCACACAAAACATCACAACATAACATCCTGTGATATAGATCAATCACATAAAAATTAATTCTAACATATGACAATCATAGTAAGATCAACATCATAATCACCTAAATGTAAAACAATGTTAGAGCATATAAATTATCAGTATCGCAACAAAGATTATCGATAAAACATACTAACTATCATATGAAAAAATAATTGAGCATAATCAAGAATATTATCAACATGAATGTAGCATCTACCAACATTATATAATGTACAACATCAACTGTCTAACATACCCTAAATATTCCTATTATTTTACCTTCATCTTCATGCTCCTTAGCTAGACCATCTACACGTCCAAGATGAGAATGGACAGGCATTACATCCTCCCCCCTAAGACTTGACTTACTCCTAGAAGTCACAGACTAGGGTGGAAACATAGCATATTAGTATTATAATTTCCTATTACCAACATATGCATCCATATTAAGCAATTGTCCATAAGACAAGCACAATTGTTCAATAAAGACAAACAAAACATCAAGTCCTCACCTTAAGACGTATCATGTAATCTACTTATAACCAATCACACATATTTTGAGAATTTCAAATGATTTAAGGATTTGCATTCACACATTAATAAGGAAAAAAAATACATCTCATCTCTTATTTCCACTATGGTTCCAACTAATTACCAAACATGCAAATTACAATTCTTCGCAGAGTGCTCCCTTGAACATACTATCAGAGGTTCGAAATGAACATGATAGAAACAACACTTAACATGAAACGGGGCCAACAAAAACAAACATTTGGAATAGCCACCATAGAAATTTTAAAAAGGCGCAAACCCAAGTGGGGGAATAATCAAATCCAATTTTAAGTCAAAAAATGCCGACAATTTTTCAATAATAATTCAAGTATAAAGAAAAGAGTTTTGGTGACCACTCCTATCATAAGAGAGTTCAAAGAAAACAAATTCATTGTTAGCCCACCAACAACACATGAAACAACTATCAAAAATTCTAAAACAATCAATTTACAAACAAATCCACATCACGATGTGACTAATTTAAGCCACAAAAGGGAGTATCCGCTACACAACACCCCAGGACTCAAAGTCCAGAATGTGTTAGAGAATGTACCCCAAACACACGAACAACTAAGTTTTCTACATCTTCATATCTAAACAACTTTTATACATGAATTTAAGGCAACACAGTCTCTACTTATATACAAAAATTTTCTATCTTTAATGCAGTACAATTTCTTTTTACCAAGCTATGAACATATGCAATTACTTCCTTATTAATGAAGATATTTACAGAGGGAATGTATGATGTCACACACAAGAATAATTCAAAACTCTAATTTACTTACAGTATTGCATTCATGATCTCTTGGGTCCAACACAAGTTCCAATTTGATCTCCTGCACACTTTTTTTACACAGGCATACATAATGATAACTTTCATAAATCACAACAGAACTTCTACATGAGGCCATGACCAACTAGGAGATAGATATCAGATTATGAAGCAACCATGTAAAGATACCCCACACATGAGAACACCACATAATCTACATGACTTGTGATGCATGATGCCACTGAATAATTAAATCATTCCAATACTTACACATATACAAAAACAATGCAATTAACATAAAGATGGTATGGTGCTTATACACCCATAGCTAAACATAACCCCCAAGTATGATTACTTCACCAAACCAAGGAACACAAAACACCACTAGCCTTTCACAACACCCCACATAGAATGGGTATAGGACATTCACATCACTAGAGGGGGCAAATACCACACTCCTAATTACATGCACTAACAGTAATCATGCTTCTTTCTTCTAAAGCACTAAAGACCACAAGAGGAACTCAAGGCCTCAACGAATTAGCAAGCACTAACATACAGGAAACACATATTGTCAGATACATCATCACATTTTTAGATAAGGAGGGAGAACACATAGCAGACACATAAGTAAAACAAGGCATAAAGAATTTATTTCTTCCAAGATCAATGAACAAGTCTACAAATTCTAACGTCATACTAAGGCACATAGGTGAGAGGTACTATTACCAACTCTCTACAAGGAGAAAAATGTTTAACCTAGAGCAACAACAACAATATAGAGATCCCAGTGTTGCAACTTGGCTCTGATACCAAATGTAACGTCCCACCAAAGAACCCAAAGGATAACACTGTTAAGCTTGCAAAAAGGACAAATATATATATATTTAAAATGAAAGATATAACAACAATTATATATTTTTTCATAACATTTAAATTAAGCTTTATCCTCTAGGGTTCCATGGATGCATTACTAACGAACTAAAACAAGATCTAACCAACATTATGAATTAACTAACAACCATAGTTCATTCTAAATATAACTGCATGAATTAAATACACACATACATTTCCATATTATAATATCATATAAGTAATCATTAAGGTCATGTATAAAGGATTACAAGTACATATACAATTCCCTTTACATGAGGGTACACCATTACATTGCTTACAATATTGCTTTCCTGATTACATTGGAGTACATACATCAAGATAACAGTACATGATTCTACTGATATACAAAATTGGAACATGAACATATGTTTTTGTCTCCTCAAGCTAGAACAAGATCTAAAATTTGCCACATAAGGTACATCCTTCTCGCACATGAACAAAAGCAAGGGGAACCAATGGAGATAAAAGTACAACCACCTAACCACGTGGAACCCTAAGGTCCACCCCTGTGCTAGGAGATAACAATAAGGTCCCACTACAATAGTCAATCAGGTAGACAATAGTCTAAATGGAACAAGGACTACACATGACTCCAATACAATACATGTAACTAACATAATCAACACTTCTAGAGAACATAATGAATGGGGAAAAATAATTAGGGAATGCTAGATTGCAATAGGGATGAGTGTCATCACATGGTCTTAACATGGGTTACCCTAGTAGTCTCTAGCTAGATGTCAGCACCCATCCATGGGTTACCCTGACAGTCTCTCCCTAGGTGTTAGCCCCCATCTATGGTTACGCTAACAGTCTCTTACTAGACGCTGGCCTCATAGGGAGACACATGAAGATAAGGAAGTTGATTGTGGCAATCAGGCCTTCTCATCCCATCCTTATCCTGAATGAGCACTATAGGCATGGGTGAGGAATCCAACTATCTTAATTAGTGTGAAAACTACCCAACCCCTAGATTTATTATTAGGTTATCACTTGATTACAAAACTCCCAATGGGTTACCTTGGCTAGCCACTTTAGGCACCAGCCCCACATTGGAAGCCACTCCCCCTTCACTGCATCAAGATTCTAACAACCCATAACATAAACCAAGCATGAACTATCACATTTCTCATCATGATACATTTACAACACAAAATATACATCACACAGAGCAAAGCATTACCCATCTTGCATAGTCATCATAACCATATGAATAGGTACACTAAGCAAGGCATTATCCATCTTGCACATGCATCATACCAACATGAATAAGAGGAAACATTCTAGAATAGCATTTTAGTCAACTCACATGATGCACACATAGCCAATCACCACACAATCACACCCTCCTAGGCCTTTGGAATCAACTTCCCCAAATGACACAAACACTTGACACCACTAAACACAATAGTCAAGCAACACATTCACTCTCAAATGCACATCATAAGCTATGATACTTCATCAATATTTCAAATACAATACCACAAATGCAACATATGATATAATGCACTAATTATGGGTCTTAAAGAATGTAACATTAATCCAATCATGATCAATCATCTAATAATTATAAAGTGAATCTATCTCATCAATACAGAACTATAACTTTCTAATCACTAGTAGCAGTTATAATATGATCATAAGATATAAGTGTCCATGAGTATCTATATTTTAACTAATAATTCTCAAGACTTATTTTTATTTCATTTAATTAAAATGATTGTGAACAACATGCTAATAACCCTAAGGCATACAAATTAAACACAACAATTATTTACACTATTTATACTGATGTAGATTTCATTAATAAACTAGACAATTTTGTAAATACTATTAAATATAACTGTATAAGCAAGACTAAAAGCCCATGCTATAAATCTCTTATAGTATTTAGAATCACAGGATACAAAACTCGAAGCTACAATAAAAGAACCTTGTTTTAAGGTTAGCTTGAGAGGAAAGAAATACAGAACAACAAAACATTCCTATAGATCTAACATTTTCATCAAAACTATCTCACTTTTAATCACATGCGTATGATATGATCATAACACATTTAAAGGATGGTTCAAACCAAGTAGAAGTATCATGGCTAAAGTGACTCAAGAGTGAACACTAAGAGGGCACAAGTAACAGAACAATCTTTTTCTAGGTTTTACCAAATTCTGTTCAACACACGAATAGGAAGAGAGAAGCTCAGGTTGCTATGGAAAAACTTAAGTGGCAACTTGATCAATCTTCTATAAACCACTACTACATTGGTCCTATGAATACCAAAATGATCATACCTAATACATAGTTCTACTAGAGGTGTCTACACCTCATAATGATTACCAAGCTTGTTAAAATCCCTTACCCAACATTAGTATTAATGGAATAAACCAGTACAATGCATTCTAACCTACTAACATGCCAAATCTAGGAATAGGAAGGGTTGATTGAGTTCAAGACATAAATATGATACAAACATTTTCTCAACAACAAGGTTAATAAGAATGTGACATTTCTTAAGCACAAGTTATAAACATGCTTTATACAACTAATGAGCCACAACTTCCGTAAAGGACTTTATTATCACACCAACATTCACTTACAACATCGCATACACATGAAATCAAGACATACTAATCTATACCTTAGGAAAACTAAACCTTGACAACATGACCCTATTACGACCACTGATACAACTTACACAAGTTCCATTTACCTTATACAGTTCCACTTGTAATCAACTAATTTCTAAAACAAACTTATAAATCAAATCTTAAATACATTGTTTACAAACCTAATTCCAAACCTACTTCAATCATATTTCTACTAATTGTAGACACCCAAAATTGACCTAATTATCATTAGCATCAAATATTCCATTAGCTATCACCTACATTTGTTTAACACACTTGAGCAATTTCCCTATCACTTATGTCTTCTATTAATTAAATAAATTCATATTTATTTAATTAATTCATTATCTATTTCTTCTTTTTTCTCTAATCTATAATTATTTAATTATCTCTATTCTATTTATTTAATTAAAAATCCCTTCATAAACCCACTTTCCAATTAATTAAATAAATTTTATTTATTTCATTAATTTCTCTTATCATTTACCTTCACAAGCCGACATGTGTACCTATTTTATTTTAAAAACATGCATGGTACTACATCTTTTATTTTAATATTTTTCACATGTAGTACTTTTTATGTACACGGTCACACATAAGCCTTTTCTTCCCTCCACTTGTCATCTACACATTCACCTATGATTATTAATTCATCTCAGCCATTCACATAGCCACCAAATCTCCACCATTGATTAATTTTGGTTGAGGTCTATATAAACACCCTCTCATTCCATACTACATCTATCCATCATTTTCATATAGTGTCTACATTATCATCTTGAGCATATTGAGTACTTTAACATCCATCTATGATATTATCATTATCATCCATCCTTCATGGTAGCTTTTATCTTCATAATTGTTCATTGTTGAGAAGCAATCCACATCATAAACAAGGAATCATACAATCTAGGTGATTTTGTTCTTGAATTGCATGCTTTTAATTTCTCTTGGATTTGATTATTTAATGGTGGTAGGATTAGGTTTTCAATTATATGCTTGATCTTATTAACCTAATTTTTACCTATCACATTTTGGCATGCCCGGTGGGACTCACGTCCTTGATTAACTTTGTTGTTTGAAGTTGTTTTTTTGTGACGATAAGATTTTACGTGTGCTTACGGCAAGTTTCAGTCACTTCTAACCAAAAATAGTCACTTTTAGAACATTGCATCGCTTTTAAGCCGAAATTTGCCACTTTTAGCATTTTTTGGATTGCTTTCAAGTCAACACTGGCCACTTCCAGTCTTTTTTGTGTCACTTCTGAGCAAACAGTGGTCGCGTCTGTCATAATTTGTGTCACTTTTAAGCCGAAACCAATCACTTCTGGCTGTCTAGATCACTTCCTGCAGATTAGAGTTTTCTGTTACATCTAACTTTTTGTAGGGATTTTTACGCATTTAGCATATTTGGGTCGCTTACGAGCCTTAACAATTTGTACCTTGATTTTTTGCATCGCTTTTGAGTCTTAGCAGCTCGCATCTGGGTCGGTCTGTGTCACTTCTAATCAGTAACATTTCACCTTTAGTTGAATACAAATCACTTTTGATCAATAGTTGATCACCTCTGGTAACTGTGCTGCTTTTAGTTTTATCATTTACAGTTCAGTTTTCTTGGCTACTAATCAGTTATTTGTGCAGCATCTTATTGATTGTCCAAGAAAAGGAGGTTGTGAAACTATTAACATATCTATTGCAGCTCTGATCGGTCCAAGACATTACATTTTATCACTAATTTAGGAACATTTGGGCCTGGTGCTTAAAAAGAATAATTGTTTACTCCATGCTTGATTTATCTTTTTTGGATTGCTTGTTGTGCATGTTTGTAACCCAAATTTAATAGCAAAAGTATCCTCTCCACTTGCCTATCAAATGGATCTTGGGTGTATGAAAACTTATTATTATCTTTAGAGGGCCTGCCTTCCTAGTGTGAGAAGGAGTACGACCCAAGCGGTAACAGGCTAAAGCTAAGTCCTTATGAACTTCTATTTAAGAAAAGTGTTTGTGTCAAAAGCCACAAACAACAGTTGTTGTGATATACTGATAGCCAACCTCACCCAAAACCCTTCAAGGTGTAACCCTCGAAGGTTGGGAGATTCGACAACGGAGAGTAGCGTTGCCACACGTATAGCCACCTGAATGGATACCTTTCCTAGCAACCTTATGTATTAGCCAAAAACCCTCTATTTGTTGACGCAAAAGGTGGGACCTTTGAAGCCACCCTGATTCTCATGGTTCTTAGTAGAGATAGCAAGGACGATCCTAAGGTTTGGTGGGGGGACAAGCCTTGGGAAACCCAGATTTTGGTATGCGTGAGAAGTGAGTGCCATGGAGGGGAGCTGGTGCTACCAAGATCCTGAAGCTATCTACTTTGAATAGGCACGATAATGGAACTCAATAAATACAGTCCTTTCCTAGCCTAGGTTGTACAAGCTCATGTGTGTTGTGAGTGTGAATGACTAAAATTACTGTTTTCTTGTCAAAAAACATCATTCAAACATATCCTCTATCAGACACAGATCACCTTTGAACCTTAACTACTCACCGTTAGACATCCAAATCACTTTTAAATAGTAGTTATTCACTTTTTACAAAACTTGGATCACTTTTAATCAACACCTGCTCGCTTCTAGCAAAACTGCATCACTTTTAAACAACAGTAAATCACTTTTAGCTTGAAACTGATCTCATATGGTAAAACTAGTCGCCTCTGGCCAACACTATAGCCTATCATCTGAAATAAAACTAGAATTCTTTTGAGCTATTATCCGTCACTTTTGGCCTCATCTGAGTTGCTTCTGAGCTATTACCAGTTGCCTTTGGTCAAATATCAGCAATCAATATCCATCCAACCCAATTAGTAGCACTTTCAAACATTCTTAGTTCTATCATCAGCTTTTAGATAGTCTTCTGAGCATCCACAGTCACCTGAGCATATCAATCCATTGGACTTTTTTGAGCTTTCATCCTTTTGAGACCCCAAAACAACAATCAATCAGCAAAACCAGCAAACAAACATTATCCTTTTGGCTTTACTTAGCCCTAACAAAACTAGTAAACAACACTAGCAACCAACTTTTCCCTTGAGTGTGTGAGCTATCCTCTAGGGAAGTTTATCAACAACAACCAAGCAACCCAACAACAATCAACAACAAACAACAACAACCAAGTAACTAGCAAACTAGTAAAACAAACCAACACCAAACAATCAACAAACCATCACCTTTTGGGTCTCAATCTTGACAAGCCAAGTCCAACTTAAAACATCAATCATCATGCCTCAAACTAGGAGCCAATATAGAGTTGAAATGGAAACAAAATTGCGAGCTGAGATGGAAGCCAAAATGCAACAATCCCGCTCAACACCCCTTAGAGATGCAACTCAATTCACAACAGGCATGCCTTCTTACATGTTTGTGCTCAAAGGATACACCGCTGGACTGACATCTTCACAACAAGTGTAACCTCAAACATTTTCAGAGACGTATGAAGAACAATCCCAAGATGACTTATTGGAATTTAGAGACACACACGTATGGGATCAAGTTGAGATGCTTGTTTTGTCTGATCCTAATCACTATTTCTTGCAATTAGCACGTATGGGAGCTAAATTACCAAGTGACTTTGACATATCCGCTATTCAAGAACATGATCCAAACACTCTCGTTGTTGTTGCAAAGGGACCATCCACTATAGTCACACCATCTCATACCATGTCCATGCTACAAAATCCACCTTCTAACCCATCTCTTTCATTGCCTATTCCTACCCCATCACACACACCATGCTCAGAGTACACTCTAGAATCTTTGATAACTCCCACTGAGGTACTTCCTTTTCTTTTGCAAAATCTAAGTGTTCCACCTTTTCATGTTCCACAAGATACGCCTTCTCCTACCATGACCATATCTCGATCTCCAGTAACACAAGTTGTCCATGTTGCACAAGTCCAAATTCCTCAAACATCACAAGCTATCCCAATATCACAAACTCCACAAGTTTCACAAGCTATCCAAACACCACAAACCGTACAAGTCTCGCAGCCATTGCAATCTGCTACCCTATTGTATCACATGTGGAAACCACATCTCACACGCATACTCCTCTCAACGCTAATATGGTCTGCATGATTTCCACAAATCCATCCAACACACCATATAACCCCAATGTTAGTCTC
Organism: Cunninghamia lanceolata; assembly: GCA_027924645.1. NCBI lineage: Eukaryota > Viridiplantae > Streptophyta > Pinopsida > Cupressales > Cupressaceae > Cunninghamia > Cunninghamia lanceolata. The sequence continues at coordinate 3,689,342 of BSBN01000010.1, forward strand.
ATTGACATGAGTGACCTACCTATTGTATCGCAAGCCAATCCTAATACCGTTATCTATTATGTTGATCAACTTATATCACTTTCACCACCCTCATATAATCCTTCACAAACCATCAATCTGTCTTATGCAACCCAAGGATTACCCATCGTCACCCAACACATGACATATACCAATCCTCATGTTGTCTAAAACACAAACCCAAATGTCCATCCTTCTTCCACATCCACCAATCCTTCCATCACTTACCATGTTACAAATCCAACTCCAAATTCACAACCATTGACCAATGTCAATCCATCCTCTACTTTCCATGTGATGCAAACCCTTGGAGCTAATCCATCACAATATACCCAACCACCACTTGTGTCTCAAGGACAACAATACTCAAACACATATGTGTCACATACTAATCCTTTGACATATAATGTGAGCAGACAACCTCAACAAATGGTCATACCCTCATACATTCCGCAACAGCAACCACAATATACACTATATTACACTTCACCTCTGAACCATCAACCCCCTTTACAACAACATCACCTTTCTCAAGGGGATGTTGAACAAATGATTAACGAGGCAGTAGGACAAAGCAAGAAGACATTTTCCTTAGGAGACATATGCACTTATCCATTTGACAAGTCACTTCATATGACACCTTTTCCGCCACACTTTGAAATTCCACAATTTGACAAATACAAAGGGAAAGGAAATCTGGATGACCATGTTAGAGCATTTTTTGTTGCATATCTTGACATTGCTCAAGATGATACATATCTCTTGAGATTATTTCCCTGAAGCTTAGTGGGAGAAGCTCTTGAATGGTTCTCTCACTTACCTCTAGGAATTAAGACTTTTGCAGAACTAGCAAACAAATTTTGATCACATTTCGCTTTTAACATTGAACATGAAGTGAACATGAATGACCTTGTCAACAATAAACAATGCAATGGTGAAGCTTTCTCCTCATTTACTCAACAATGGCATAATATGGCTAGAAAACTATCCTAGGAAATACCTGAGAAATGACAGCTTGATATCTTTGTCCAAAATCTTCATCCCGAACTTTCATTCCAACTACAATTGCAAAGTGCTAGCACCTTTGACGAACTTATTTACAAAGGAACCATTATTGAACACACTTTAATTGCTAAGGGCACTATCAAGATTTTCCAAGATAACAAAGACAATCCTCAAAATTCCAACGATAAATCCCACTTTTAGAACAATAACAAGAATGTCGTTAATGATGCTATTGTGGATGCAAAGAACATACAAACAGTGAAAGCTCCTATTAACATACAAGCTGCATCCACAACAAATCAACCTTTTCAACGAAATTGACCAAGAACAAATCCAACACGTCGACGACAATTTACTCCTTTAGCAGAACCTATGGAGGTAATCTTTCAAAAACTTGTCCAATGGGAGATATCACATTACTGGATGCACCACCCAACGGTGAACCAGTTTTCAAAGCTCCTTGGTATAAAGAGAATGAGTATTGTGAATACCATAGAGTCAAGGGACATAAAACAAATGGTTGTATGTGCTTAAAGCATGTCATTCAAGATTGCATCGATCAAGTTCTAATTAAAATCACACCTCCAACATCACAACCTGCACATCAATTGACATCGAACTATGACCTAGATGCCTTCAAGAATCCACTTCCATCTCATGACAAACCAAGTAACCCTCATACTGGGAATGCTATCCATTACAATTATGAGTCATCCACGATTGGCCTCATTGAGCAAGCCTACATTTCTACCATTACTATCCAAGGCAAAGCACCTAATTGTGTTGTAACTACTAGAAGAGGCCATGCTACCATTCAAGGAGTGCTTGTCAATCCTCCTCGACTGTCTTCTAACTATAACATCCTTGATCACCTTGGAAAAATGCCTACACATATTTCCATCCTCAAATTGCTTTGCATATCCCCCACCCACAAAGCTATCCTTGATAAAACATTGCAAGAATCTTTGGTGCCTAATGATTTCAATACTACACAATTCCAATCTATGGTAGCCAGCATTGCAGCCCCTTGCCATCTAACTTTCTCTGACAAAGATCTTTGACCATCCATCAACCCATCACATAATGAGGCCCTCCACATAGAAGTATTTGTAAACCAATGCCATATCAAATGAATCTTAGTGGATGGTGGAGCTGGTCTTAATACATGTTCTTTAAAACTAATAAAACAATTGGGATATTCTGAGAAATATGTTGACACTTCCAAGGTCATTACTATCAAAGCATATGATGATGTTAAGAGAGATACTGAAGGAATTATTCATTTACCTATTCAAGTTGGTCATGTTACTACTAACACCTGTTTTCAAGTCCTTGATATTGATCTTCCTTATAACATCATCCTTGGTCGTCCATGGATCCATCCCCTCAAAGTAGTTCCTTCTACATACCATCAATGTCTCAAAATTCCACATAACAGTGTTGAAATTACTATACATGCCGATCCTAATCCATTTGAGTTTTGTCATGCCTTTCAAGATAAATATCAAAGCCCTAACCACATTCCTATCAACATTGAAGCATATCCATCTTCATCCTATGTAGACCCATCTGCTCGACTCAAGCCATCATCTAGCAAAGCCACTCCAAGTCTTTGTATCAAGTACACTGAACATGGTCTGGGTGAGTACACATTGCAAGAATCTTGTTATGTTGGAACTCTTCCCTTGTCTCCCAAATCTCATGGAAAACCTTCTACATCCAAGGCATCTTCATCCACAGCCGTTATAAAAGCTCCACCAACAACATTCATCAAAGGTGGATTCCTTGATGATGAAGACATTGATGACATTAACTTTTGGATATTCTATGATGAGAACGACCAAGTACAACTTGAAGTGGAGAGATATAACAATGGGTTCCACATCATTAAGAACATGGGCTACAAAGGACATGGCGGATTGGGATCACAGGAACAAGGACCTATTGAACCCATTGTTGTGTCTAAGAAGTTTAATAAGCAAGGCCTTGGCTTTCAGTCAGAGGTACCACCTTCCAAAGACATTAAGTGCATTTCTGATGTGGAAGTTGGACCTTCTTCGGTAGGAGAGAATTCTAATTTAGATACCATTGATGACTCCTCCCTCCATATCACCGACCTCTTTCAAGAAACCACCATCTTCATGATCTCTACCACTTCCTCTAGCGAAAGTTGTTCGTCTGTTAATGTCAATCGTATATCTTGACCTCGTTGATTGGGACCAATAGGGGGCACCTATATTAGACACATTTGAAAATGATGAATCTATTTCTGAATTCATGGGATTACGATAAGGCATTCCATTGGGTGATCATAAAGTGGGTTTCATGATGGATCTCCCTAAACTAGCATATTTTGGCGGAAGCATCAAATCCTTCAATCGCAAAAGTGAAATAAATAGAATAAAAAAAGATAGGTTACTAGGTGAAAACTAAAAGGCACCTCTTGACCATGAAAAAGTAAAAATAAAGGACATATCCAAGGGTGAAAACCTCCCTGAGGAACCCAAGGATGGGGGATTTGATCTTCTTGTCACCACTGATTATCATGAAAAATCAATAGTGCTAGTTGAAAAATCTCAAGACATGAACTTGGGCATAGAGCAAAATTTGAAGATCACTTTTTTGGTAGCATCACTATTAGAGCAGGAAAGAAGAAATTTCATAGCATTCTTCATTAAAAGAGCTATCAATTTTGCATGGACTTATGTCGACATGCCGGGTCTAGATCCATCACTTGTTGTACATCATTTAGTAGTATCTCCTAACGCAAAACCTGTCAAACAAAAACCATGTAAAATGCATCTTCAAATAGCTCTTTTGGTTAAGGCAGAGATTCAGAAGTTGTTAGAAGCAAAGTTAATAGGCCTATTGATTATATAGAATGGGTTTCAAACTTGGTGCCTGTAGTAAAACCTGATGGACGGGTTCGCTATTGCACAGATTTTAGAGATCTCAATAAAGCATGCCCTAAAGATGACTTTCCACTACCAAGCATAAACAACATTGTAGATCTCATAGCTAGACATGAAATGCTATCCTTAATGGACGGATTCTTAGGATATAACCAAATTAGAATAGCAAAGGAAGATCAAGATAAAACATCATTCATTTGTCTATGGGGTACATATTGTTGGGTTGTAATGCCTTTTGGTCTCAAGAATGCTAGAGTTGCTTATCAACGAGCCATGACAATTATTTTCCATGACCTTTTTGACACTATCATGGAAGATTATGTTGATGATATTCTAGGAAAATCCAAGACAAGAGAACATCTACAGGTACTAGCACAGATCTTTGATTGATTAGAGAAGTATCAAGTCAGACTGAACCCAAAGAAATGTGTATTTGGTGTAACATCTGGTAAATTGACATTATGTCTAGACGAGGAATAGAAGTGGACCCTGACAAAGTAAAAGCTATCATGGAAATGCCTCCACCATCAAATCTGAAGCATCTTCGTAGTCTACAAGGAAGGTTACAATCCATTCACAGGTTTATCTCACAACTGGTAGACAAGTGTCATTCTTTTCAACATCTCCTTCATAAGGGTGAACCTTTTAAGTGGGATGAAAAATGTCAATAGGCCTTTGACAAAATAAAAGAATATCTGGAAACACCTCCTGTGTTAGTACCTCATGTACTGGATTGACCACTATTACTCTACATATCTTCAACAGCAACATCATTGGGTGCCCTTCTAGCTCAGCATGATGATTTAGGAAAAGAACAAGCCATTTACTATATCAGCAAAACTCTTGTGGGATATGAACTTCACTATTCACCTATGGAAAAGGCATGTTTAGCATTGGTGTTTTCTTTTCAAAAGTTGCGACATTATATGTTGAGCCAAACAACAAAGATCATATCTAACATGGATCCACTCAAATATCTTCTCTCCAAAGCAATCCTTATGGGAAGATTAGCAAAATGGGTTATGATCTTAAGTGAATTTGACATACAATATGTGGATCGCAAATCCATAAAAGGACAAGTCATCGTTGATCAGTTAGCTATAGCACCTATCACAGATATTCATCCAATACATCTAGAATTCCCTGATGAAGAATTGTTCAATTTAACTTCACCAACATTGTGGCAACTATATTTTGATGGATCTTACACACAACATGGATTAGGAGTAGGGATATTGTTCGTTACCCCTCAAGGATATTGTATCCTGAAGTCATACAGAATTGCATTTCCATGTACCAACAACATAGCAGAATATGTAGCTTTAATCACATGACTATGCATGGCAGTACAATGGGCTATCAAACAGCTACAGGTCTTTGGTGACTCTCAATTGGTTATCAAATAGGTCTTAGATGAGTATCAAACAAAAGATGAAAAGCTTCTTCCATACAAGGTAATGGTTGATGATTTTAAGAAGTACTTTGAAAATATCACCTTTGAAGAGATCCCAAGGATACAAAACAAAGCAGTAGATGCCATGGCTATGATTGGATCTCTTCTAGACATGCCGTCCAATACACATAAGTGTGAGTTTCTGGTTGAATAGCTTCTGATTCCAGCATTTGAAGTAGTACAGTATGAGCTTATATGTGAGATTGTTGGTCCCAATTCACCTTGGTATGAGGATATATACGAGTATCTCTTTAATCAAAACTTTCCATTTCAACTATCTAATACCCAACAAAAAACCTTTATCCATCGAGCCTCTCGCTACACTATCCTAGGAGACACCTTATATTGTCGGAGTCTTGATGGTATCCTTCTTAGATGTCTTGATTCTGAGGAAGCAAAGGTTGCCTTACATGAAATACATGAAGGTGTCTATGGATTGCATTCTTCCAGCCCTAGTCTTGTTAAGAAACTTCTACAAGCTGGATACTATTGGCCAACTATGGAGAAAGATGCACAGCAATTTGCAAAGAGATGTCTACAATGTCAGAAACATGGGGATCTAATACATGCACCAGCACATGAACTTCAACCTATCACTACTCCTTAGCCATTCTCACAGTGGGGACTTGATCTCATAGGTAAAATCCATCCTTCTTCGTCAAATGGTCATAAGTTCATTATTACCACCACTGAGCACTTCACAAAGTGGGTGGAAGCAATACCAATGACTTACATTACTGACAAGCAAATATCTAAGTTTATCTTACATTATCATTTGCTAATATGGGGTTCCTCAAGCCATTGTCACTGATAATGGTCATACTTTCAAGAACCAAGAGGTTAGAGATCTTTGCAACAAGCTCCATATCCAACATAGATTCTCTACACCTTACTATCCTCAAAGTAATGGCCAAGCTGAGGCTTCTAACAAAACAATCATCAAGATCCTTAAAAAGATAGTCAATGAAGCTGATTGTGATTGGCATCTACAACTTAATCCTGCATTATGGGCTTATAGAACAAGTATCAGAACTCCCACTGGTGCTACAACTTATGCTCTTATGTATGGCACTGAAGCTATCTTACCTATTGAGGTTGAGATCCCCTCATTATGAGTATCCCTATAGCATACTATCTCAGATGAAGAATATAGAGCATCTAGACTCCATGATCTTGATCTATTAGATAAACGACGTCTTACAGCACTCAATCATCTTCAAGTTTATCAAAATTGGCTATGCCATAGCTTCAACAAGAAGATCAGAGAATGAAGATTTCAAGTTAGAGATCTTGTCCTTAAAGAAAATCAAAAGAATCACCAAAACCCTGATAAACAAGGCAAGTTTGAAACTAATTTGCTTGGTCCTTTTGTCATCACATCAGTCTATGGATCAGGTGCATACACTCTCTCCACACCTGAAGGCATTCCCTTGGATGAACTAGTCAACAGCATTCATCTCAAGCAGTTCTACCCACGAGTCTCAGCATATTCCAAAAAAAAAAAAACCCATCCAATAGTGAAAACCATTTAGTGGCACTTTGGATGACAAAAAATATAGTACAAGATAAATAATTCATCCTCTAGTGAAAACCTGGTAAACAAGTGCCTTGGATAAGTACCCAAAATTGACGTAATTATCATTAGCATCAAATATTGCATTAGCTATCACTTGCATTTGTCTAACACACTTGAGCAATTTCCCTATCACTTATGTCTTCTATTAATTAAATAAATTCATGTTTATTTAATTAATTCATTATCTATTTCTTCTATTTCCTCTAATCTATAATTAAAAAATCTTTAATTATTTAATTATCTCTATTATATCTATTTTAATTAAATAAATCTTATTTATTTAATTAAAAATCCCTTCATAAGCCCACTTTCTAATTAATTAAATAAATTTTATTTATTTAATTAATTTCTCTTATCATTTATCTTCATTTATTTTAAAAACATGTGTGGTACTACATCTTTTATTTTAATATTTTTCACATGTAGTACTTTTTATGTACACGGTCACACATAAGCCTTATCGTCCCTCCACTTGTCATCTACACATTCACCTATGATTATCAATTCATCTCAGCCATTCACATAGCCACCAAATCTCTACTGTTGATTGATTTTGGTTGAGGTCTATATAAACACCCTCTCATTCTATACTACATCTATCCATCATTTTCATATAACGTCTACATTATCATCTTGAGCATATTGAGTACTTTAACATCCATCTAGCATATTATCATTATCATCCATTCTTCATGGCCTCTTTTATCTTCATAATTGTTCATTGTTGAGAAGCAATCCACATCATAAACAAGGAATCATACAATCTAGGTGATTTTGTTCTTGAATTGCATGTTTTTAATTTCATTTGGATTCGATTATTTGATAGTGGTAGGATTAGGTTTTCAATTATATGCTTGATCTTATTAAAATAATTTTTACCTATCACACTAATAAATCACAATAAGATCAATATCAATTTAAATTAAATTTATACAATCACTCTATCCAAATTTAATTCTTCCACTTCTATTCTATATAGATTTAATAGTCTTCTTATAACCTAACAAACAACCAAAATAAGTAGAGTTATTTATAATTGAAAACATATTCACCTACGGTAGCATAGATAAGAAGATATAATTGTTAGAACTGCTTATGTAATGTTTTTTTGACAAACACCTCAAAAGGACGGCATCTTATGGATATCAACGATTGCAGGATCAGCACAAAATGAATTTGTTGAGAAGGCTTTAGAAGCTACCAACAATGCAAAATGTGAAAGCATAGACAGGGCACGCAGACTGATTGGTAGAATTCCTCAAAGAGAGTCATATGATGGAAAGCAATGATCATAGGATATGCTTAAATCAAATTTGTTGAAAAATTTCAGAGAAACCTAGTTCAAAAATATAGAGTTATTGGTGACGCAACTAACTGTTTTAACAAAGACGAAATGGGTGAGAGGTAGACAGTCACGAAATATTCATATCTCCAAAATGACAAAATGGGTATGGCTGATTTTAATCTATGATTTAGATAACTAGGTCATTCACCATGTATAAAATTTTTAGAGGAACCCAGTTCATAAAACAAAAGTTATGGCTAATGCAACAAACTGCTAAAACAAAGATGAAATGGGTGAGAGGTAGACAGTCCAAAAATATTCATATCTGCACAAAGACAAACTGGGTATGACTGATTTTCGGATATGATTGAGATATCTAGGCCATACACCATATATAAACATTCTAGAGGAACCCAGTTAATAAAAATAAAGTTATGGCTGATGCAACAGACTGATAAAACAAAGATGAAATAGTTGAGAGATAGATAGTCCTAAAATATTCATATCTCCAAAATGACAAATTGGGTATGGCTGATTTTTGGATATGATTTAGAGAACTAGGTTGAACACCATCTATAAAAATTCTAGAGGAACTCAGTTCATAAAAATAAAGTTATGGCTGACATAACATACTAGGTTCAGAATATGTAGAAGAGAATTCACAGAATATTTCTCTAAATCTAATGCAACAATAAATTAGTTTCAAATCTCAGTCCATACTTGGAATATTGCTTCTATCACATCTTCACTCACATCCATTTTCCCCAAGTCTTTTCTTCTGGAAGCTATGGTCTATGGTGCCAAAAGAAAAATGAAAACTTCCTGAGAGAGAGATCCCCAAAACATAAAACATATTCTCCATTTGAAATGCACGCTCCTCCCCAAATTATGTCTTGAGATTTTAAAATAAAGTTGAGCATGCATAACTAGCCCCACAATTTCTTCCAGAAGATACTGCTTTATTACTTTCTTACAATTTATTATTTTTAACCAAACAATAATTTCTCTCTGATTTTATTTATTTTAGAATTTGCTATTTATTTCGTTTACAACCAAACAAAAATAGTTTATTTCTACTTTTCTAAAATTAGTTTCTTACACAAAAGAAACAATTATTTCTAAGATTCCTTCTTGAGGTGCGTAATTGCCACTTCTTCCAAGTGGCCAAAATAGAAAATAATTACTCAAGGCAATAATAATAAAAAAAGAGAATTTTATTCAGACATAATAATACATATTCCCCCCTCAACTATAATTTACATAAAAGCATCTATATTTATTTATTTATTAAAAGTGCCTTCTTAACTTAATAATTTTATTTTAATGCAACAACTAACGAAAGTACTAATCAAACAATTTCAAACTCAATAATCCAAATGCTGAACAATACCTAACCACTATGCATGATTGGAAAGCAAGACCACCACAACAATGACTGACTATCATGCTCATACTGATAACACTGACTAGATGCAAAACCAGATACTCATCTTCTTCAAGGATGATGGCTAAGCTAGGGGACCATATGTTATCTCTGTTCAATAGTTTCCATTGGTTTTAAGGCACGCTCAAACCTGTCAATTCAGGTAGAGTCGATGCCTGATACCTGCAACCTACAACAACTAAACAGTCGAACAAATAGACATATATATAATCATATAGTCAAATACACCATGGAAAGGGAATCGTAGCGTAGCAGGGTACTCACGCATGAGTAATGCGACACTATCCCTTACACCAACACATTAAACACGTAATCACAACACACATAGCAATCAGTTATTAAACGACTAATAAGAACCATCATCAGATAATCGCATGATACACATAATAAGATTGATCCACACAAAACATCACAACATAACATCCTATGATAGATAATCAGTTGCATAAAAATCAATTCTAACATATGACAATCATAGTAAGATCAACATCATAATCACCTGAATGTAAAACAATATCAGAGCATATAAATTATTAGTGTCACAACAAAGATTATCGATAAAACATACTAACTGTCATATGAAACCACACATAAGCATAATCAAGAATGTTATCAACATGAATGTAGTATCTACCAACATTATATAATGTACAACATTAACTGTCTAACATACCCTAAATATTCCTATTATTTTACCTTCATCTTCATGCTCCTTAGCCAGACCATCTGCATGTCCAAGATGAGAATGGAGGGGCATTACAATCCAACTAAGCTTATAAACCTTGGTAACCTCCTCAAATAATATCAATAACTTCTCATGTCAATAAGACTATCATGACAATCGTAGGATTTATGACAACTTTTTCATGTCTATGGACTACTCCTAAATGACAATCTTAATCTATTTATGATAGTCCACTAAACTTATGAGTGCCATATTAATGAGTTTTGCATGAGAACAACATGCAACTCTTCCTATAAAGGACTGCCAAAACTAATAAATTTTGATGACAATTTTCATGAATATGACAATCATTGAGCAACATTTGATAAATCCTTGGATTTGATTTGATGAGTGACCCTTGGCCATCAAAACTGATAAACCTACATGCAATCCTCTTATATCCCTGATTATACATCAAAATCCAATAAAAACATGATGTCAAAAACCTCATCATCATATGAACAAGTTTGTAATGAGGAATTTATGAAGTTGACTATCTAGAACCTCATGTTGAAGAGGAAAAAGATGAATTTCTCTTTCATGAAGTTGAGTATTCCTCCTCCAAAATTGAGATTTACCTTCTACAAGTTCTAAAAATGAAAAAATAAAAGATAGCATTAGCTTTCATGGATCATAAACAACAAAAATAGAAAAAAGACATATGCCTAAGGATGAGAAAACACAAAAAATTAGAGATCTTGCTAGGGATTTTTTTAGCAGTGAATCTTCGCCAATTGGTGAATATTTGAAATCAGGACCTCCAAAAATATGAATAGGACAAGCTAAAAAGGAGACTGAATCGCCAGGTTTCTGCAAAAAAAGAATTTCGTCTCGGTTAATTCACCAATGCATTATTTTTTTAAACTAATAAATCGAAATGATTCACCATGTAAATGATGCGGCATTGGAACTGATTCGCTAATAGTTTTTAATGTAATTAAAAAAATTAATTATATTCGCCAGTAATATTACATTAATATTGTTAATTTTGGGGCAATATCGCCAGTAATAATTAATTACCATTTAATTTTAGGGATATTTTAGCTTTGAATAGGGCTTTTATTTGTTGCCATCAATTAGCTTTTTAATCAGATGGTTGCAGATCAATTTCGTGACCTATATGTACGTGCTTTATAAAAGTCTTGTTGAGGCCCAGAATTCATTTTGGGCCTCAACAAGACTTTTATAAAGCACGCACATATAGGTCATGAAATTGATCTGCAACCATTCGATTAAAAAGCTAATCAATGGTAACAATTGCACTTTTCATTTAGTCTTATTTTTTAAGTGATATTTTTAAAAAATACATAATCCATGTGTCCTCCAATGCATTTTGGAGCGCACTGGGGCCGTTGTCCCTAGACCTCACAAGGGCGGGTTATCCCCTTGACCCCCACAAGGGGGCTCTGCCCCTTTGACCCACTGTAAGGGATGCTGCCCGTTGACCCCACCAGTGGTTGCCGCCCCCAGGACCCTGCTTCAATATTACAAAAAACAAAAAAAATAAGGGAAGACCGTGCCGACCAAATATGCAAATTTTTAAAGGACAGATTTGCCATTGTAATTGATTTTTTTAGTGATTATTCACTAGGATTCGCCATTGTAATTATTACTTTTACCAATTATTAATTAAGATTCACCAGGATTTTATAAAATTTCTAATTATCTACATAGATTTGCCAGGAAAATTAATGTTTTTTTCAAAAAAAGGAAAGATTCGCCAGGAAAATTATGGCACTTAGCCAAGATTCGCTAGGATTTTATAAGTTTTTTTAGGCGGGGTTCCTTAAAGTTATCACTGGATCTTGCCCTTTTCTAGCCAAAATGAGTGAAAACTCATAGTTGAAAGTGCATAAATATGTGTCTTAAGTCCTCTATTCATAGCATAACATGTGTAAGAAGATATTCATCTAATTTTAGGTGTTGAAAAGGGAAACTACAAGTGTAAATATGGTCATAAGAGTTGTCCTCAAGGGAAAAGTATCGATTTCATAATAAATAAAATGAAGTTTCACAATTGCCAATATTTATTAGAAACTCCTAAACATACATTCAAATGTGTGGGACTTTATGGAAGGTAAATAAGTGAAAAATAGAAAGCTACAGTTGTAGGGGTTATTATAACAATAATTTCTAAAGAAAATATGCTCTTCTAATTAAAACAAAGGTGAAATTTACTCTTTTTAGACCCATTAACAACCCCTAGGCCATACATATTTGCTTGTAGGCCCCTAAAAATGATGTGACCACATTTATTAACCCTTTTTATAACATTTTGATCCTTTAAAATGGATTACAATAGTGATAAAAGGAGATTTGATGGTTAAGTAAGGGTTTGATTCTTGAAATAAGGCCACCAATTTTTAGGTGGAAGGTAATATAAAATTAAAATTTGAATAGATTTTCCCTCCTTTAAATTCAAACTTTTTGGCACCAAAATCTTCTAAAGGTTGATTAAGGATATATAAAGTGATTTTGAAAAGCCTCCAAATGTGCATAGTAGCTGGAAAGGTGAACTATGTGAATCCCATGGTGGATAAAGACTTGGATAGCCTAAAAGAAAGCTTAACAACATAATAAAACAAATACAATGATTTCATAAACCAAACCAAACATTTACCTAAAACCTTGCTATATAAAAATGTAATGAAGGTAGATGAATAAGGCCATGAAAAATCATACCCTACCACCTCAAATGACGAGATACACCTTACCTCTTGATGATAACATATAATCTCAAGAACCAAAAGGCAATCATGAAGAACCATACCATACTCAAACTAGGACTTCCTGAGATCTAGATAACTTAAACCACTTATGTTCATGCAACCAGAACCTCCAAGTCAACCTAAATGCATCTCAAGATACTACAAGCAATTAATAACTCACTTAAAGTTAAACTAATTAATTAGGACCTGAAGCTCACAAGACAACTAAAATATTAAGAAGAGTTGTGAAACTCACTTAAAATCCCAAATCAAAATAGGGGGTCCCCATTCTAGTAGTGCAATCATGAGGCATATGTGCAAGGAACAATAATTTGTGACTCTATTGTGAAAATGCTCTTCAAAATTTCAAAGATAAACAAAAGTTACAGACCCAGAATCTTTGCGTACAACCACACATGAGGCTAAATAAACATGAACAGATGACCAATGAATCAACAAAAAGCTAGCATAATCCTCCATGTTTTGAAGAACCACATGTATGTAAATGCATTCATTTCCCTACTTTGGTAACTAAGGTCATGTAAGCTCTCCAACATTAATCTTCATAGATTAATCTCACCTTTTGAACTACCTGACATTGCCTTGCCACTAGTCAAGTGTCCATAGCCTTGATGAGGCTATCTCTATGATTCCACTCAAAGTATAGCTCTACTACTAGCTAGGCATCAATAGCCTTGATGGAGATACTTGAATCATAGATAACTAGTTGAGTTTTCTAATTGGGGTACTAGAAAGCACCACTTTTCATTTCTTCATATTTCTTTTCTTTTTTCTCAATACACAAGTAGTGAAGCTTGTTGCCAAGTTGGGAATCACAGTGGGGGCAAAGGTGAGACCTTAATACTTTTAATTTAATGTAAGATTACAAAGACTCACTTAATTACTTCAAAATTCTTAAGATGTGTGATGTATAAGATCTCAAAACACTTTAGGAAATACCAAACAATTGATTCATCTCCCAAGAAAAAGCATCATGCCATCTAACACTAATAATGGAGTCTACAAGAAATCCTTAGGTTAGAACTAATATTTCTGAAAGGAAGACTAAGAAACATAATCTAGAAAATCTCATTACATACCCTTGAAAATAACCCTTTAATCATCAAGAAATAAACATCCGATTAGAAAAGGAGAACCTGTTGTGATGTTCACAACACACCCCATTTTACTCCTTAGCAAAATGAGGACCCCTGCTGTGGCTTTTGCTTTTGCTTGTGTGTGCTGTTCTGCTTGGTGGTAAAGGGAAAAAGAGAGTGAAAGTACAAACCTTGTTGAAAATAGAGAAAAAAATGAACATTGAATACCAGACTAGAGTACAGGTGAATTCCTTGTCAAAAATGAATAGGGGTTTCTTTTTGAACCATCTTAAAATTCCCTGTATTTTGCAAGTTATGAGTATTTTGGTAAAATGTACAATTAGGTTTGTATGTTGCATATACAAGGCCCTTTGTATGTTGGGTCATTGTATATGCAAGGTCTTTTATATATCAGGTTGCATATACAAGGTCAAACATACAAGGTTGCCCATATACAAATTCCTTTGTATATCAGGTCCTTGTGTTAGTCGCTAAAATGGGTTGTCGAGTTTTCAAAGTCATCGGGTTCCTAAGTCTTTTTACTTGTATGCATTTTGTTAAACGTTCTATTTGTACATACAAGTTGGGTCCGAAACATTTCAAAGTTTGAATTGATAGATGGTCAGGTCCGGTGAATGCATAAACTGTTTGTATATTTGGTGAAGACAGGACATACAATGAAATATGCATTGCGTGGAACCAAGAAGTTTATCAAGGTTGGTTTAGTTGTATTTTTTGTGCTTTTTATATTGAGGACATGCATTGCACTTATACAAGTCGCGGACCCAACAGACTTCAAAGTATAAGTGAATAATTGTTTAAATCTGGCAGTTGTATGTTATGTTTGTATGTTGGTGAAAGGAAAACATACAAAGCAAAATGAACAAGGCTACATACAAGTCGCAGACTTGACGGAATCCAGAGGAGAAATGAATAAATGTTTAGGTCTGCCAGATGTATATTGGGTTTTACGTGTTTGAGATGTAGGAGTAAACATACAAAGGAAATGTACAAGGCTTTATACATGCAATGCGGAGTTAAAGAAAGTTTAAAATTTGTTTAAACCAATGCATCCTGGCTTAATGTATATCTAATGATGCCTTACATTTTATGTAGATCATGGAGCCGAAAATGAACAAACTGCGGTCTATAAAATTTGAAGTCCAAAAAGACATACAAAGGGTATGTATGCATCCACACTTGTATATTCAAGTTTGATACAAATGAAAAGGTAATGTGGAGCCCCCCACCAGTTGTATATTCAGATTGTATAAATATAATGTATATGCTCAATATGCAAGCCAATATACAAGAAAAAGATGCAAAGTTTGAGATACAAAGAGCGGATGCGAAAAGAGATTAAATATAGAATATTCTTTGTGTGCATATGTGTTTGTATGTTGCGATTTACATTCTGATATGCAAGGTGAAATATGCAAGCCAAATGTCAAAGGGAGAATTAAAAATAGAAAATTCTTTGCATATTATAATGCTTGTATGTTTATTGAAGCAGTTAGATCAAGATTGAAGTTTGACTAAATATGAATTTTAAAGTGCATTTTATTGACTAATGTATGTTGACCGCAGGTGCGCAGATAAAGTGAACAAGGGAAGTGCATCGGCCAGAAAGATGAGATCGATGGGAAATTTTTGGCTCGCTCCAACTGAGGATGGTTACGCCGATGATCAGAACGATATGCATTTGCGAGATACAAGGAAAAAGGCAGGAAAGCGAGGTGATAGGATTTTTGAAGCTATTTTGGAGCTCGATGCATGTTTTTGGTCAACGATGGTTGACTCGGCCATTGTTGATGCTGTATATGCATTTGGGATGTTGGAGCTATTTTGAAGTAGCTGAAAGTCATAGAGTTGCTGACACAGCGGTGACGTGCAGGTAGAAATAAAGACAGGGCTTTAATGACGAGGACATCCCAAGTGGCAGATTGGATCACGAGAGATCACAAATGAGGCAAGAGGAGTAAAGGCTTTCAATGTGAAGGAGATTGCAGGTGGAAACATTATTAAGAGAGCGGCGCTCGGTATGGGTATGTTGCTGAGGTTTTTGGTAGGTTTCATTTTCCACCGTTTGATGCTGCACTTGAGGTACAGACCATTGATTAATGAGGGTTTTGAAACTATATTGGGGATAATTAGAGCCATATATTGAGCCCCTTTAATTTGTAAAAAGGGAGGTCAATCAATAAAAAATCTGACCAAACGAGTTTAATATAGGAGATTGGATTACTGAGACTAATGAGGACTGAATTGTTGAAATGTCAAGGTTCTTTCTTCAGATCATTGTAAATGTACTTGTTCTTAAGCATACTGAATGGATATGAAGCTTCAGATTACATCCTGATTGTAAACTTTATGTAATCTTCAAGTTGATTTATGGATATGTAATGGTGAATTTTGTGTTCAACTGGAAGCGCTTTCATTTTATTGCATGTTGTTGTCAACTTTTCCTTTAAAGATTTGCACTGGATCATGCAGATTTGTGGAATGTCCTGGTGAAGTATGATTCTAGTTTTCTTCCCTTCATTACTGTATCGGAACATGTATGTGAATCAATGATCTCAGTCTAGTAATTTTGGGAATCTCATTCTCTAACCCTTTTTCTCATTTTAATTTCATTGAAATCACTTCCATAACTGCAAATCATGATAAATAACAATCAAAACAAAGCAATATGCTAAGATCTCATAGATAACTGAATATCATTAGCATATTTGAACTAAATGCATGTAGTGTTGAAAATAACATGCAAAGATTTACAAATAATGGTAGAAATCATGCAAACATCAACCTATAGGCACATTATTTGAGCGAATTCATAGTGCAGAGGTAGAATTGTTGGAGATTTATGCAGAACAGATATAAAGGACAACATATTTGGAAGAATACTAATGAACTTTGCAGAATCTACTGATCAACATAAGGCCCCTAAATGGAAAACAACACACATCAACCACTGAGTAACATCAGTAGATTATGAACTAATCAACGGAGACTTGGGATCATGAATTCTTTGAATTCATTGTATCTTTCAAGATAAATAAGGGTTGTTGTGTAACTTTTATTTTGTGTTTGTGTGTGACTAACCTCCTCATCAACATAGAATTAGCGCTAGAAGGAGGGTCTCCCATCATGAGTAAGTTTTGTCTAATTTGATGATGTAGACAGAAAGGTAACACTCGAGTATCTCTGTATTTCAAGTTATATGCAAAGTTTTGCTATTTGTGCACGCTAATCATTTGTGAAGTTTTCAAAATCAAGCATAAATATTGCAACCTTTGGCCAAATTTTCAACTAATCTTCATAGTAAATTGCTAATTCTCCCTAAATTTAAGAAATCCTAGCTTCCAGGCCAAATACTAGGTCTAGATCTAGTGGACTCTTTGAAGAATTACCTGTCAGGGGATTTAGACCTAGAACCATAGGCATTCATCACTCTCCTGATTCTAGTGCATCCGGAGCTTCACCAGAGTGTGCTCCTGTAACTCCTATTGGCTTACAAATACCTACAGGACCACCTATCACAGCTCAGGTCCAACCTCAACTTGTCATACCTCAAGTCCAACCTCCACCGGTTGTAATGTCATTCTTTACAGCAGAGTTGCCTCTGACCTTCAATGCATATCATGCTTTGCCTAAGAATCCTGATAAAATTTGTCCTAAGTATCATCCATATCAGGATGTTGATGATCACATTAGAACTTTCGAGGAAGCTTGTTGTAGGGCTAGATATGAGCATGAGGATGTGATATGTAGGTTATTTCCATTTTCCTTAGGGGAAGAGGCATATAACTGGTATATCAGTCTTGGTCAAGGTTCAATCGGTTCATGGGATGCCTTGAAAAAAGATTTCAAGGATAGGTTCAAGGTACCTATAGATCCTTCAATGAATTATCATTTGTTTGCCACAATCAAGAAATTTGAAGGAGAACATATTGCCAATTTTAATGCAAGGATCCAAAAAAATTCTATCTAAGCTAGTTGCTCCCTATGTTGTAACAAATGAAGCTTCTAGGAGCATTTATTACTTAGCTTTAGATCCATTGACTTCTATGTTTATCAGGAGGGCACATCCTATGGTCACAACTTTGACAGAAGTTTTTGAAGAGGCTATCAAAGTTAGTCAGTAATTGGCTCCTGCTCCCACACCAAATATTGCCTTCCCTACACTTCTTGGTTATCCTACATATCCTGTTCACCAACAGACCAATGGAGCCATGATACCTTCAGCTGTGATGCCAGCCCCTTTATGGATACCTCCACTCAGTATCATGCCACCACCGAATGGAAATAGCCAGATGTTACAATATCCAGGACAAACACAAGTACCTCAAGTTGCGGAACAATCCAATAATAACAATAGATCTTCCTTCTTCAAGCCCCAAACTGAGAATGTAGTGGCCAAGGTTCAGGAAGAGAAAGAAGAAATAAAGAAAATATCAGCACAGTTAAGGAAACTTACTACTGAGATAACTCATCTGAGGAGTCAAAACTTCTATTCTCAACCAAACCAGAACAGAGGTTCTGCCAATGACAAACCTAATTATCCTGATAGGGGGTACAACAATAATTATAATAACAATGGCAACAATAATCTCCCTAGATAGCCTAGAGTATGGAACACTAGGCCAAACAATGGTTCTTTGCCATCACCCCTAGCCAATCAACCTCCTAGTGAACCTAAACAAACCACTAGAGTAAACCTTGTAGAGGCAACACTTACAAATTGGTGTAGAATACATAACACCAATGCTCATGCAGAGCTAGACTATCCTCAATTCAAGATTGTTGCCAGTATTTGCCAAGCTGAAGTGTCCAATACTTCAAGAAATTCACCTTATGCAGAGGGAAATGAAATTGTCCCCTGTGAATATGATTCTTCCTTAGTGCTAGAAAGCTTAATGCATCATCCTTATCAGTAGACAATTTCATCTCATCAGGATTACACCTCAACATGCGAGGAATCAACCATAGCTTTTGAATCTAACTATGTTTTTCCATTTGAGGATGAGAATGAGCCATCAATTGAGCATGAGGAAGTCAATGTTTATCAATAGCAACCTCAGGGTAGGCATAATTACAACTTGAGGAATAACTCAAACAGATCTGCTGATCCTTTGACCACATCCTTGCCTCCAAACAATTTCAACACTCCACCTGATCCCAAGGCAAGTAATAACCCTGGATTCCCCAAGGTTAATGCTCAATATTTGGCACCCCAGAACACAGCACTAAAAGCTGCTAATCTACCTCCTGAAATTGATAAGTTGGTTACATATCTGGCATATGAAATGAAAAAGGTTAAAATCAACCTATCATTGTTAAAGTTGCTTAAAACCCCTGCTATCAAGAAAGCATTCATGAAATCATTAGATGATCTGGCTCAAAAAGAGGATAGTCATACCTCAGGCCAGTTTGGAAATAAAGATCATGCTGCTAGGGATGTTAACGTTAAACGTAAAACCTCAGCTACTGTTCAAGCTGCAAAGACTTCCCACATGACCCTATACAAAGACAAGAGTGAGTCACCTCCTTTCCTCCTTACCATAAGGATGTTTGGTAAAAATTTGCACAACTGCTTAGTAGACTTAGGAGCATCTACCAATGTAATACCCCTATCTGTATGCAATGCTTTAGGGTTACATCCTGCTAAATCATTAAAGAAAGTAACACAATTGGACAAAATAGAGGTAAGTGTGGTAGGAGAACTAACTCAAATTCACATGCAGTTAGCATCAGATCCTAGAAATCAGAACTATATTGATATTCTGGTAGTTGATATACTTGATACATATGGAATGTTACTCATCAGAGACCGGTCAAAAACCCTTCATGGATACATGCCAACTGATTTCAGTCATATGTGATTGCCCTGGAGAGGGATACCAAATCAAATAAGGATAGATGCTGAACCTCGCATGAAACACATGATCACTGAATATAACAAAATTAATGAAATCATGTATGTGGATGTGGAACCTGGAGTTTACTCCATTAGACCCTAGACTATTAGCATAGAGGAGATCCTGATGTTTGATGTCCATGATCATGATGATAACCCTCAGGATGATGAAGTAAATTTAGTATCTGATTATAATCCTAAGAATGAAATAGAGGTAGATCATTTCAAGAATTTTGAGATGCATTTGTTTAAAGAGGTGCAATGATGTCAGCTATTAAAAGTTCCTATTTAGGATATTCTAATTGATAGATGGTGCAGGTTGCATGATGAGGCACATTCTAAAAAGACTTGTGGTGCCTGCCTAGACATGTTGGAGCTGGAACAAGCATACAGTGAAGCATCTTCAGCATCATTTATGGTAATTTCTATAGATAGTGATAGCAAAACTAATTTCTGTTTGTCTCCTGCAAGAATGGGAGAATGCACATATCAAGATGAGAGTTCTATTCAGATGATAGAGAGAGATACTGGTATGCAGCAAGAGTAATGCTAAAAGTAAGAAGAAAATCACCCCAGGGAGTGATTGTTTAGTAGAATCAGATTATGAGTTATTTGATGAGGATAGAGGCAGTGATATGTCCAAGTTCGAAGAGTTTTTATCAAAAGAAATCCAAAAGATGACACAGTAGCAAAGACCTCCACAGGATGTCTTGATCGAAGGCTGGTGCAGGTTACATGAAGCACATCATCCAGAAATGACTTGTTCATTGTGTTTGCATATTCTGAAAAGGCAGACGTTGCCTAGTCCAGAAGATTTTTCTTTTGAAGATAAAAAGAAAGAAGAAATATCAGCTTCACATAAGACAGGAAGGCTGAAGTTTGAGAAAGCTGAGATACCAAAATTAAAGTGCATATTAAATGGTGCAGCTGCCAAAGCGAAAAAGAAGAAAGAAGGCCCAGACAAGCCTTTAGATGAAGATAGGCCATGGATCCTTAGGTTTGATGGATCCAAGTCAAAACAAGGAGCTGGAGTAGGGATAGATCTCATTGATCTATCTGGAAAATCCTACTTAGTAGCATACAGATTGTAATTCCCATGTACAAACAATGTGGCGGAGTATGAAGCTCTAATTCATGGGATACAGTTTGCACTTAGAAAGAAGGTGAGGATTCTGCATGTCTATGGAGACTCAGAATTAGTTGTGAGATAGGTAAGAGGTATATACTCTTGCAATTACAAAAGGTTGTCCAATTACAGACATAGGGTGTGGGACTTGATAGAAGATTTTGATGCGTTCAACATCACACATGTAACCAGAGAACAAAATCACAGGGCAGATGCCTTAGCCTAGGCTGCAAGTACTCTGGAACCTCTATCCATATCTAGTTTAAAAAGATTCTTAGTTGAATTAGTATCAGTGCCTTCTGTGCCAGATAACATAACTAATCTTCAAGTATTTGATGATGATGATCATATATTGGACTTTATTTCCAACAGGGATATTTTTGAAGCACAGATCATAGATGAAAGGAATGTAGAAGACCACATTTGGGAAGAGGAAGAAATCTTAGAGCTGCCTAGTAACAAGATTCCTAAGGGAATGATAGAATGAGAAAGAGCATTTGATCTAGACAATATGGTAAAGAAGAAATATCTTCCAAAGGCCGATGGAGGACAGTACTCACAGGTTAACATTGGATAGGGCGATAAAAAAAGAAACGTTCTGATTGGGAAAGTCTGTACAGAAGAGGAGTTGGAAGGAATAACCCAAGCTCTCAAAGATTATATCCATGTCATTGTCTGGACGTATGATGAACTAAAAACTTACAGCACATCAGTCATCACTCACACAATACCTATGAGAGCTTTTGATCTAGACAATATGGTAAAGAAGAAATATCTTCCAAAGGCCGATGGAGGACAGTACTCACAGGTTAACATTGGATAGGGCGATAAAAAAAGAAACGTTCTGATTGGGAAAGTCTGTACAGAAGAGGAGTTGGAAGGAATAACCCAAGCTCTCAAAGATTATATCCATGTCATTGTTTGGACGTATGATGAACTAAAAACTTACAGCACATCAGTCATCACTCACACAATACCTATGAAGCCAGATGTCAAGCATTTTCGGTAGAAACAAAGACCCGTTAATGCTTTACTCGAGCCCATTATTTTTGAAGAGGTTAAAAGGCTACTTGATGCCAGGATCATATTTCCTGTGAGACATTCCACATGGGTGGCAAACCTGGTCCCAGTGAGGAAGAAAAATGGTGACATTAGATTGTGCATGGACTTCAGGAACTTCAACAGAGCTTCTAAAAAGGATAACTATCCTTTGCCCTCTTTGGATGAATTTTTACAAATTGTGAATGGCACCAAAATGATGTCATTTCTAGATGGTTTCTCTGGTTATAACCAAGTGATGGTGGACAAAATTGACAGACTAAAAACCGCATTCACCACAAAGTGGGGGATCTTCGCCCACAGGCACATGCCATTTGGATTAATAAACACTGGGGCAACATTTCAGCGAGCAATGGACATAGCCTTTAGAGGCTTGATTGGTAAATGAATA
Organism: Cunninghamia lanceolata; assembly: GCA_027924645.1. Lineage (NCBI taxonomy): Eukaryota > Viridiplantae > Streptophyta > Pinopsida > Cupressales > Cupressaceae > Cunninghamia > Cunninghamia lanceolata. The sequence continues at coordinate 3,712,057 of BSBN01000010.1, forward strand.
GTAATATACATGGATGACTTGACAGTGTTCTCTAAAGAAAGAGGAAACCATGTAGAGGACCTGAGAAAAGTGTTGAAGAAGTGTGAGCAATACGGGATATCCCTGAACCCTAAAAAGTGCATATTTGGGGTAACCACAGGGAAATTACTAGGCCACCTGATAACAGAAAATGGGGTCATCATTGACCCTGACAAAGTGGAATCCATCATGAAGATACAGCTTCTTGGAAGCAAGAAGGAGCTCAAATCTTACTTTGGTAAGATTAATTTTGTTAGGAAATTTATCACTGGCTTTGCAGAGATTGTCAGACCCTTGAACGCCATGCTCAAGAAGGGTGCTAAAATTGAGTGGACACCTGAAGCTAGAGTAGCTTTTGAAGATATTAAAAAGGCCATATCTAATGCTCTAGTTCTAATCAGTCCAGATTATACGAAGGATGTTTACATTTACTCATTTGCTTCAGAGCATACTTCTGCAGTAGTGTTGACATAGAGAAATGAAGAAAAAGAGAAAAGCATATAGCCTTCATGAGCTACCCTTTTAGAGATGCAGAGCTCAGATACATGGACGTTGAAAGACATGTGCTTGCTCTGGTTCAAGCAGTTAAGAAATTTAGGTATTACATTTTGAGAAGTAAAGTGATTGTTGTAGTACCTGATGCAGTGGTAAAGATGTTATTAATGCAAAGTGATCCAGGTGAGAAAAGGGCTAAATGGATCACTATCCTCCAAGAGTATGATATGGAAATTACACCCATGAAGTTAGTAAGAGGACAGGCATTGAGTCAGATAATATCAGAGATTGATCCTAATATCATGAGCCAATAGTATGTTGTAAATGTAAAGGATGATGGAGAATGGTACTCAGACATCAGACACATCCTGATTACTAGAAGATGTCCTTCAAGACTGTAGGCCTCATAGAGGAGAGCCTTGAAGATAAGGTCACAAAAATACATGATAAAAGGAGGAGTCCTTTTCAAGAAAAACTATGAGGGGATATACCTAAGGTGCCTGGAAAGATCAGAAGCAGATAAGGTGCTAACAGAATTGCATGATAAATTTGGGACTGCACATGGATCATCCTTAGCCACCACTCATGCTATCCTCAGGGTAGGGTATTATTGGTCCACAATTTTTAAAGATACTGCTGAACACATTAAATGTTGTCATATGTGTCAGTTTGTTGCAAACAGAGAAACATATGTTGCTCAACCTTTGTAGCCAGTGATGGAGATGAGCCCATTTGCTCAATGGGGAATGGACTTCATAGGATCCATCAATCCTCCATCATCTTCAGGCCACATGTATGTTTTAACCATTACTGACTACTGTACCAGGTGGACTGAAGCTGTCAGCAGTAAGACATGTAATGCTGAGGATGTCATTAAGTTTTTCTAAAGCAATATAGTGACCAGGTATGGAGTTCCATATGCTTTAGTATGTGATAATGGATCTGCTTTTGCTTCAATTAAACTATCAAGTTGGGCTTTTGATTATGGGATCATCTTGAAATTCTCCTCAAATTACTATCCCCAAGGGAATGGATTAGCAGAATCCACAAACAAGAACCTATTGAACATCATAAAGAAATTAATAGAAAAGAACCCAAGGGAGTGGAACACTTTATTGAAATATGCCTTGTGGGTAGATAGAACCAGGAATAAGGTTGCATTAGGAAATTCTCCTTTTCATCTAGTGTATGGGGTGGATCCCATCCTCCCTGTTAACTTAAAGATTCCTACACTGCAATTTGCACAAGAATACCTGGGCATAGATAATAAACAAGAAGTTAGGTTGCTGCAGTTGATGCACCTAGAGGAAAAAAGAAGTGAAGCAATTGACCAATTTGCTAAACGTCAGGCTGTTGTCAAGCGCTGGTTTGACAAAAGATCCAGAATTAAGGCTTTCAGAATCTCAGATCTAGTCCTGATGTGGGACAAAGTGCATGAAAGGAAGGTTTATCATGGTAAGTTTGATAAACTCTAGATAGGTCCCTTTCAAATTTCTAAGATTTTAGGAGACAACACCTACAGGCTTAAGACCTTAACCGATGAGGATGTTCCATTACCAGTTAATGGACAGTTTCTCAAACACTATTTTCAAGCCTGAAGTAGCACCATGACAATCATGTGTATCATAGTGTACATTTGTTGTATAGTTGTTTGTATAGTTTGCTTGTTTTGCTTGCTTTGTTGTGTTTCCTCAGCAGGGATGTTTATTTTGATTTAGAGTATGAAGGAGCAGACTAACAACCACTGAAAACAATGGAAAATTTAGATCATTCAGGTTAATTATTTGAAATTTATGCATAACTTGTTGTGACTGTCATGAATGTAGAAAGTTGTATAACTTGTGAAATTTTGTATTCAATAACTGTGGGTTGAGTATTCAAGGAATGTTTCTCACAATGACACACCTAAAATCCTTGGGTTTGTTGAACTTACCAGTGTAGATATTAGGTGAAAACTTAGAGGTCACCCTTGCTACCATTACAATTCTCAGCTTAATTTCAGCAAGTGACCACTCCTTGCATCATGAAGTTACAAATGCAATATCTTCTGAAGTTCTATCAAATACAAAAAATAAAAAAATAAATAAAATAGATTTTATTGAAAATCTAGATTAAGCCATCTAAGTAACTCTACCAGGGCTATAAACTCTCATTGGCAGTGGGGCTCTACTTAGAAGAATTGTAACGATAACCTTGTCAGGGCTATGGACGCCTGCTGGCAGCAAGGCTCTATCCGGTTGGCTATGAGGGAATGACCTCACCTACGTAGTCTAATATCAGTCACTGGTTTGTTCAATTGATCTTCAAGATGAGGATTATTAATCATGTGCACCCACTTAAATTGAAATGAAGATTCATGCACCTTATTGAATACATTAAGTCTTAAGTTAATTAATGATTTGCAGAAAAGATAGTTGGAAGTTATGAATTTATTTCATTCAGTTTCCTTTAATGGTTTTAAATTTTTGATTGTTTTATTTGGTTGCTAGTTTTTGTGATGTTCACAGCATGCCCCATTTTACTCCTTAGCAAAATGAGGACCCCTGCTGTGGCTTTTGCTTTTGCTTGTGTACGCTGTTCTGCTTGGTGGTAAAGGGAAAAAGAGAGTGAAAGTACAAACCTTGTTGAAAATAGAAAAAAATAAACATTGAACACCAGACTAGAGTACAGGTGAATTCCTTGTCAAAAATGAATAGGGGTTACTTTTTGAACCATCTTAAAATTCCCTATATTTTGCAAGTTATGAGTATTTTGGTAAAATGTACAATCGGGTTTGTCTGTTGCGTATACAAGGCCCTTTGTATGTCAGGTTGTTGTATATGCAAGGTCCTTTGTATATTAGGTTGCATATACAAGGTCAAATATACAAGGTCTCCCATATACAAATTCCTTTGTATATCGGGTCCTTGTGTTAGTTGCAAAAATGGGTTGTCAAGTTTTCAAAGTCATCGGGTTCCTAAGTCTTTTTACTTGTATGCATTTTGTTAAACATTCTATTTGTACATACAAGTCAGGTCTAAAACATTTCAAAGTTTGAATTGATAGATGGTTGGGTCCGATGAATGCATAAACTGTTTGTATATTTGGTGAAAGCAAGACATACAATGAAATATGCATTGCGCGGAACCGAGAAGTTTTTCAAGGTTGGTTTAGTCATATTTTTTGTGCTTTGTATATTGAGGACATGCATTGCACTTATACAAGTCATGGACCCAACGGACTTCAAAGTATAAGTGAATAATTGTTTAAATCTGGCAGTTGTATGTTATTTTTGTATGTTGGCGAAAGGAAAACATAAAAAGAAAAATGTACAAGGCTACATACAAGTCGCGGACCCGACAGAATCCAGAGGAGAAATGAATAAATGTTTAGATCCGTCGGATGTATATTGGGTTTTGCATGTTTGAGATGTAGGAGTAAACATACAAAGGAAATGTACAAGGTTTTATACATGCAATGCGGAGCTAAAGAAAGTTTAAAATTTGTTTAAACCAATGCATCCTGGCTTAATGTATATCTAATGATGCCTTTTGTTTTATGCAAGTCACAGAGCCGAAAATGAACAAACTGTGGTCTATAAAATTTGAAGTCCGAAAAGAAATACAAAGGGTTTGTATGCATCCGCACTTGTATATTCAAATTTGATACAAATGAAAAGGTAATGTGGACCCCCCCTACCGCTTGTTTATTCAGATTGTATAAATACAATGTATATGCTCAATATGCAAGATGATATACAAGCAAAAGATGCAAAGTTTGAGATACAAAGAGTGGATGTGAAAAGAGATTAAATATAGAATATTCTTTGTGTGCATATGTGTTTGTATGTTATGATATACATTTTGATATGCAAGGCAAAATATGCAAGCCGGATGTCAAAGGGAGAATTAAAAATAGAAAATTCTTTGCATATTATAATGCTTGTATGTTTATTGAAGCAGTTAGATCAAGATTGAAGTTTGACTAAATATGAATTTTAAAGTGCATTTTATTGACTAATGTATGTTGACCGCAGGTGCGCAGATAAAGTGAACAAGGGAAGTGCATCGGCCAGAAAGATGAGATCGATGGGAAATTTTTGGCTCACTCTGATTAAGGATGGTTACGCCGATGATCAGAACAATATGCATTCGCAAGATACAAGGAAAAAGGTGGGAAAGCGAGGCGATAGGATTTTTGAAGTTGTTTTGGAGCCCGATGCATGTTTTTGGTCAATGATGGTTGACTCGGCCATTGTTAACGCTGTATATGCGTTTGGGATGTTGGAGCTATTTTGAAGTAGCTGAAAGTTGCAGAGTTGCTAACACAGTGGCGGCGTGCAGGTAGAAATAAAGACGGGGCTTTAATGATGAGGATATCCCAGGCGGCAGATCGGATCATGAGAGATCACAAATGAGGTAAGAGGAGTAGAGGCTTTCAATGTGAAGGAGATTGCAGGTGGAAACATTATTAAGAGAGCGGTGCTCGATATGGGTATGCTGCTGAGGTTTTTGGCAGGTTTCATTTTCCACCATTTTATGCTGCACTTGAGGTGTAGACCGTTGATTGACTAGGGCTTTGAAACTGTATTGGGGATAATCAGAGCCATATATTGAGCCCCTTTACTTTGTAAAAAGGGAGGTCAATCAATAAAAAATCTAATCAAACGAGTTTAATATAGGAGATCGTATTACTGAGACTAATGAGGACTAAATTGTTGAAATGTCAAAGTTCTTTCTTTAGATCATTGTAAATGTACTTGTTCTTAAGCATACTGAATGGAGATGAAGCTTCAGATTACATCTTGATTGTAAACTTTAGGTAATCTTCAAGTTGATTTTTGGATATGTAATGGTGAATGTTTTGTTCAACTGGAAGCGCTTTCATTTTATTGCATGTTGTTGTCAACTTTTCCTTTGAATATTTGCACTGGATCATGCGGATTTGTAGAATGTCTTGGTGAAGTATGATTCTAGTTTTCTTCTCTTCATTGCTATATCGGAACATGTATGTGAATCAATGATCTCAGTCCAGTAATTTTGGGAATCTCATTCTCTAACCCTTTTTCTCATTTTAATTTCATTGAAATCACTTCCATAATTGCAAATCATGATAAATAACAAGCAGAATAGAGAAATATGCTAACATCTCATAGATCACTGAATATCATTAGCATATTTGAACTAAATGCATGTAGTGTTGAAAATAACATGCAAAGATTTACAAATAATGGTAGAAATCATGCAAACATCAACCTGTAGGCACATTATTTGAGAGAATTCATAGTGCAAAGGTAGAATTGTTGGAGATTTATGCAGAACAGATATAAAGGACAACATATTTGGAAGAATACTGATGAACTTTGCAGAATCTACTGATCAACGTAAGGCCCCTAAATGGAAAACAACAACACACATCAACCACTGAGTAACGTCAGTAGATTATGAACTAATCAACAGAGACTTGGGATCATGAATTCTTTGAATTCATCATATCTTTCAAGATAAATAAGGGTTGTTGTGTAACTTTTATTTCGTGTTTGTGTGTGACTAACCTCCTCATCAACATGACCCTAAGACCCAAAATAAGATAGCAAAACAACACACTAAAAAAATGATTGAGAACAAAGACCACATAAAATTAAAACAAAACTAAAATAGAAAACTAACAACTAAAACTAACCAACCAAAAAATAAAACAAGTAAAAATGAACCACAAATAAACTAAACTCAAAGAAAAACTAAGCAAACTAGACACCTAACTAACAAAAACTAATTAAAACTATGTACAAAGTGATGAGGTGGAAACCTAGCCTCATATATTTTGGCCAAAGTACCTATTTTTCCTTCTTTTTCTTTAACAATATTTATGTAAAATTATATTTTAACAAATAATTAGTTTTTATGTGAAGTAAAAAAGATTACATTATTTGATATATTTATTATTGACTAAATTTGGTGAAAAAATGACAAAAGTACATGCAAAGTTTTATTTTTGCCTTCAAGGATTATCCTGGAGACATTTTTACAAAATAAAGGATAAATCCAGAAGACCAGGGTTGATGCAAGGGAGTACTCCAAAGAGTCTTTCACTAGCTCTAGAAATTGTAGGATCTTGAGAAGATGGAAGAAATTTGGAGGGATCAGAACAACAATAATAAAAGCTCTCGCATTGAAATAGAGGATTCCAGAGACATGCAACTCTAGTTACTACAAATTCAATTATCTTAATGAAGCCACAACAGTCTGAGAGAAGAAAAGAGGTTCTTGAGAACCGACCATTATAACTATTTCTTGGAATTTTGTAGAACATTTTTATTTCATTTATGCATAACAAACTTATTTATTATTTTTTGTTAAAATTCAATGAGACTTGAATAACTCATGCATGTATAGAACATAGATAGATTTTAGGAATTTAGTTTCAAATTGCTATGAAGTACTTACTTGCTATAGTTATTAGAGGGATCCATCTTTTAGTTTCCAAGAGACATATTTGTAATTATCTATTTTTTTAATCTGAAATAAAAAATAGAATTCTAAGACTTTGTAATATTTTTCCATTATGAATACATGGATGTTAATTTCTATTATTTTGAGTTATGAATGTTGAGTTGAATCATGCCCATTTCCTCCAAAAATCTAGCCACTCAACAAAGAAAATAGAGCAGTATAAGTAGATAAATATTTTATGGGTTTATTTCATAGTGATAGTTAAATGTGTTCGACCTACATGTTATATGTGTAGACACCTAAAAATGTCTCAACCTAGTTAACCATTTTCCCGCATCAACCACGTTACTAACTACCCCTCTCACCAATTAATTAAATAAAAATCATAATTATTTAATTATTTAACCCTAAGTTGTCCCTAACCATCTACCCTTAGCCATTTACCCCTAATTTATCCTTAGTAATGAATTAATCTAATTAATTCATCACTAGACCTTATAACTTAATTCCTCATTAATTAAATGAATATTTCTGATATTTAATTAGTTAATTTCTCCATCTCCTAATCTTGTTTAATGAAATAAATCATGCTTATTTAATTAATCTACCCTATCCTATAGCCTAAACCTAGTCTAATTGAATAAATACTAATTATTTAATTAGCTACCCTAGCCTACATGACCCCTAAACCAAAATTAATAAATAAACCCTTATTTAATTAATTTTAACCCTTCATTAGCCCATCCACTAATTTTTTCTAGCTACATTAATTAAGTTAATTACTTGATTAACTTGGTCAAACCCCACTTAACACCTTCTCCCACACCTATTATCTTTTTTTCCAAAGAGTCACATGACCCTTCCACCTCACCTTTCCTCTTTCATGTTAGATCTCTTTTTAATGCAAAGAGCTCACACATGTGTTTGCCAAATACACACATGTGATCACATGTCATCTCTTCTACCCATAAATCCTAATTTTTAATTCCAACACCTCCAAAGGAAATTAATTTTTAATTTCCTCATGTGTCTTAATCCTAATTAATGCTAAGCTTTCCCAAGGTGAATTTAAAATTCACTTTTAATCTCAACCCTCCAATATTTTTAATGAAATCTAAGCCCTCCATCTCATCCTCTCATCTCCACCATTGATCTTGAACTTCCAATCCTAGCCCTTGATCCCATTTCCCCTCTAATTTGCCTATAAATACAAGCCTCCACAATCCATTTTCACATCCAAGTTTGAAGCAAGTTTATCATGCCAAAATCATTCCTCATTCCATATCTCCATAGCTAGGTTATGCCAAAATTGTGTTAGTTTGAGGGCATTCCACATACATTCAATCACATTTGGGTAAATCTAGGAGACTTGGGTGCATTCTCCTCAACCCTATCTAGGAGTGAGGGAGATTGGAAACATTTGAATGTATAAAAACATCTTTTATTTTAAGTTCTTTCATGTTTTTATTATCTTCCACTCTTTTTCATCTTCATTTGACATGCCCGGTGGGACCCTTGGTCCTGAATCTAATGTTTTTGTGAAGATTTTTACATGTAGGTTAGGTTTAGCATAGTGTGTTCTCATAGTCATGCCTTTAGTTCAAGAATTAGTGCCTTTAGGGCTTGTTTTAGCATTATCTGTGCCTATTTTAGTACTATATGCGCCTGTTTCAATGCTATTTGCCACTATTTTAGCGCTACTTTATATGATAGTTTCAAAAATCCTTGTTTCAAAAATGATTTTATCTTTGATTTTCTCTATTGATCACTATGTGTAGGTTTTGGTCCTCTGATTTCACAGGGAGGGTTTCTGAGTCTTAGGTGGCTGAAAGATCATTTTCTCTAATACATTTTGAAAGAAAACTTAGGCTTAGCTTTTGCCTTACATATCTCATATCATAGCTCTGTTTTGGGTTTAGCAACTACTGTATGACCTTGGTGGACTAAATTTGTATGCTATTTAACCTCCTATTTTATCTTTTTGTGTAAAGAAGTCTCTATTTTGGTAGGTTACTCATTTTCTGTTGGATTAGCACCATCAAAACCTAGAACCGTGCCATTGACCTATGTGACAGAGCCTGTAGGTATACATTTCTTACTTATTAGTAATTTAGCACAAGTTGTTACTGTTTTAGTGCTATTGGTCAGTCTGTTAGCACTATTTGTCTCTATTTTAGTGTTATCTACTAACTATTTTATGCTATTTGTCTATCTGTTAGCACTATTTGTCTTTGTTTTAGTGCCATTTTTCTGATAGAGTTTGCAGGCTTGTGTAGGGTTCTAACTTGTTTATGCAGATGTTAATAACATTTGTCCAAGATCTTTTTATCCAACTACTAACTATTTTGATACAAATTTGCTTGTCTAAGTTGCCTTTTTATCACTAGATCTTAGTTGCACTAAAGTTAGCTTAGTTGGAAATTAACCTTGCTTGTTGTGTCTTGTTTGCTTGTAGATGTACGCTCTCCTCTCGCACCTTAGGGTGATCTTGGGGATCAAAAGTCTACTTGAAAACACCTTTATTGCTTTTAAGTGTATCCTGAAGGGGTTATATTTATTGCATATGCTCTCCCCTCGTGCCTAGTATGATCTTGGGTTATCAAAAGAAAGGGATAATTTCTTCTTAGGAGGCTTGCTTTAGGATTTCATCACCCCAAGGGATGAACTCAACCACATGTAATGGTGGGGTATATCAAAGGGGGGAGAAGGAAACTTGTACCCCAATCCAGTTGCATTGTTATTGGGACATCCTTGGGGCCCTAAGTGATTTTGTACACAAGGTGAAGTGGTACTTTCTTAACCGCTTGGTGCCACATCCCTTCAATGGACTAGTGTTCACGGTTTGGGCCTCACATACCTTGTGTATAAAGAGGATTCCCTAGAAGATTGTACTATCCTATCTTAAGACCTTTTAGCCATCATATCTTGTGGTGCACCACTATAGTAGGAGGGGAAGATTGCTCACCGTACCACTATACTTGAGATAGGGTCTACTTTGGGCAAGATGAAAGTCTCCAAGGTAAGGAAAGTAAGGTGTTAATGGGGGTATACTTGAGATATGACATCTATGGTATTAATGGGGGTGGGGATCTTGGTTCTATTTTGAGTTAAGATCGACCCACAACCATTTTGTGAGATCCACAATATATGACACTCCCACTTGACTAATTTCTAGGATGTTCATGTGAATGGTGTGTCTTCTTTGTCGAAACCTGTACAAGCCAACTATCCAAGTCCACCTTTGGAGTCAAGCTATTGTGTTTTCTTGCTTGATTTAATTCTTGCCAAGAACCTTTGGATCCAAAATATCCAAAATTTTCACCAAAATCAATCAAACTCAACCTTTGAATAAACAAACAGTGCCATCAGTCCTCTGCTTGACACCATTGGAATTCTTGTCAGTGCCTTCTACCTAATTGTTAGCATCATTATACCCTCTATCAACACCTTCAATCCACCCTTCAGCACTTTCAGTTACTTTGTTAGCACCATTGGGCCAACTTTTATTGCCATTTATCTATGTGTCCAAAAACCATTAACAATTAGTTGATCTTCCTAGAAGAAATTTTATCACCCATGTGACATGGTAATCCTTCAAAATCACCCCAAAATCATTTATCATACACCTAGTTCCATCCTTTGTCAAATTTTCATCATCCCATTTGAACTTAGAGAAAATCACTTTGATTTTCACTTTGGACCTTTGACCTTAGTCCATCCATTCCCATTCCAAATCAATCGTTATCCTAATAATTTCGCCTCAATTCCATCCAAATCCAAAAGATTTGTCACCTTATCCAAATCATAGACCAAGTCCATTACCCCCCATCTATTCATTTGACCTTAGAGAAACATTTTGATTCTCACTTTGGACCCTAGGTCTCATTTCATCCATCTCACTTCCAATCAACATCATTCAAACCTTTTCATCTTACTTCCATCCAAATCAAAATTTCCAACATCGACCAAACCTTACACCTACCCTAATCCAAATCATCCCTACTTTAATCCAATCATCCAAATCCTATCCAAACCAAATCAATTTCATCCAACATCTGTCAACCTTATCTAAATCAATATTATTCTATTCAAATCCAACCAACATCAATATCTAAAGATCACCTCCCAAATCAAATTTGTGTAAGATTTAAATCTAGGTCTCATCCCTCATCCTCTAATTTGTAGATAGATTAAGCATTTGTCTACCTTACGTTATTTTATAAATTATCCTTATCAACCTTCAGATAAATTGGATTAGGAGCCTAGAATACTCCCAAGTTATTGAATTCTAAGGTTCCCATTTTGCTTGGAGGACTTGTCTACCCTAAGTAAAATAATCCCCATTCCCTTTTCCTTTAGTGTCTTAGTTTACCTTAAGTAAAGAGAGGAATATCCTTGAAATCCATAAGATCTAGATTTATTTTTAGCCCTCTTTTGATTTGGTTATCCTTATCAAACATCATCCAAACTTATCCAAAGTATCCCTCACATCACTCATCCAAAATCATTATCCAGAATATCCAAAATCATCATCTAAAATATCCAAAGTATCCTTAATCATTTATCATCCAAATTTATCCCATATACCCCTTTATCATCCATCCAAAATCATCTTCCAAATATTCAAAATATCCAATCCCTTAATCACCCATCCAAAAATCATCCTCATATCCTATCACCAAATCACCCATTTATTCACCCATCTTTGGTCCAAAACCTTTTGAAAATAAATCTCTAAGGTCATAACCTTCACTTATCTCACATCATCAAAATCATACCAATTCATACCTTTTCATTGCATGCCACAAATAAGGTCTCAAGCTAGGAAGAACAAATAAATGGACTCAAATAGGCCATAGGGAATGACCCCTACCAATCACAACAATGTCCCAATAGTCCAACAACAAACATTGTTTGATAACAATGCTATGTTAAATCCTTGGGGAACCAAACAAATACAACCACCATCCAACACCAACAATGCCGATCAAGATGTGATAGACTTTATTTAGACGCCAATTCTATGGACTTATTAGACCACATCCTAAAGTCAGACCCTATTAATATCTTGAATTCTTGATCCAAAATGGTGCTACAGTACCTAACCCACCTTCCACATCTCAACCATCATAATAAAATAATGTCCCTAATACATCCCAACCTTCATCATCTAACACCGCGTCATCAACATCAATTCCTAACTCCACAAATCACCCTCAATATACCTAACAATACCATGTACACAAGTGCTTCCACAGGTGTACCTCAATTTGACACCAACACCATTGCATTCATGACACAACTCTTTTCGCAACCACCATTTAATACATCCAACAACCCATGCAACAACCCTTCATGAACATCTAACTTCACCTACACACAACCTCCAATTTTTCAACCTCCCATTTCGCAACCTCCCATTTCATAACCACCCATTGTATCATCTTCTACCCAAACCTTACAACAAAATCAAAACACCCAACAAAAAATTCCACCACATTTCTTACACAAATCATAGCCTGCCAATAACACCAACAAAATCAAACCACACATCAACAACAAACACCCAACTTTCTCCAACATTTAATTCAGCAACAACAATCCAACATACCACAACCACCATCTACCCAAGATTTAACAAGCATTGTCCAAACTTTAATCTAAAAGGTTGAGGACATACAACATGGGCATAAGAGAAAATAATATTCATTTGAAGACATTTGCCCATATCCATTTGACTGCACCATCCCCATGCCTCCTTTCCCTAAAAATTTCAAAACACCAAAATTTGACAAATACAAAGGGAAAGGAGACCCTAGGGAACACCTTAGGGAATTTTACATAGATTTCTTAGAAATCTCTTACGACAATACATATCTAATGAGACTCTTTTCATGAAGCTTAGGATGCCAAGCCACTGAATAGTTTTCCCACCTTTCACCTGGCATCAAAACATTGGACACGAACTTGCGAAAAAGTTTGTCAATCACTTATCATATAATTTCGAACATGAAGTGTCCATGACAAACCTTTGCAACACTAAACAAAAAAATAAGGAATCCTTCATTATCTTCTTGCAATAGTGGAGAAGCTTAGCAAGCAAGCTCCCTTGGCCTATCCCCGAAAAATAATTGGTTACCATGTTTGTGACCAACCATAACCAAGAGATGGGATTCCACCTCCAAATCCAGTGCGCATCTACCTTTGAAGAGGTCATTGATAAAGGAACAACAATCAAAAGAGCTCTCATGGCCAAGGGAGCTATCAAAATTTACTGAGAAAATGGCAACAAAAATACCAACAACAAAGTCAATATCAACAATAACAACAACAACAATATGAACACAAATAACAACAACACCCACAAGAAACCCCACTTTTGGGGTAAAAGCAAAAAAGACCCTTAACGATGGTGTCACTGACATTAAGAATGCTCAAAGTGTACAAAATCTCACACCATCCAATCCATCTTCAAGCAATAATAATATTAGCATTCTAAAAGGCCCATCAAGACAATCCAACACATCCAAACAAAAATTCACACCTTTAGGTGAACCCATTGAAAATGTCTTGAGAAACCTTTTGAAGGCTGACCTCATCCAATTACCCGCCATTAGACCATATGACGACAACCAATTTAAACCTTCATGGTTTAATGAGAATGCATATTGTGAATACCATTTCATCAAGGGACACAAAACATCTGATTGTATGAGGTTAAAGAATTACATTCAAGGCCTAGTCAATTGTGGTGATATCACCATCGATGAACCACCCAAATGATCACCTAATGAAAATCTAGGAGTATACAAGGATCCTCTCCTCGATCACAACAAAGACAAAGCCTCATCCTCTAATAAAACCTATAATGTTGTCACTCCTCCATATTCTTTCGACTCTGTTGTGGGTCACATAGAAGAATATTCCAACCACGTAGCTACCATCACCATAAGAGCTAAAACTCTTAATTGCACCGTTACTACCCATTATGACCACATATCAATTCAAGGAGCCCCAACCACCGATGATTAACCTTCCACATCTGCACCCACAAACAAGTACAACCTTCTTGAGCACATTGGGAAGACTCCTGGACAAATCTCTATCCTAGAATTGCTTCACACATCCCCTCTCCACAAGGAAGTCCTTGACAAAGCCTTGATGGAGACCCATGTCCCTACTGACTTGAATGCAAATCAATTCCAAGCCATGGTGGGACACCTCTCATTGCCACATCATCTCACCTTTTTTGAGCAAGATCTTCCCATTTCAAGCACATCTCATAATGAATCTCTCTACATTGAAGTACACATCCACAAACATACCATAAAAAGATTCTTAATAGATGGTGGCTTTGGCCTCAACCTTTGCACTTTTAAATTAATAAAACAATTGGGATATTTCAATGTGGTTGTAGACTCAAGCGAGATCATCACCATCAAGGGATATGATGACACTGAGCACCTATCCAAAGGAACTATCAATCTCCCTATCCAAGTTAGATAGAAGATTTTGGAGACCACATGTCAAGTGCTTGATCTTGATCTCCCTTACAATATCCTCCTTGACTGCCCATGGATCCATGCCATGCAGGCTATTCCATCCATATACCATCAATGCCTTAAATTCCCATAGAACGATGCGGAGGTTACCATATATGCCGATCCACATCCTTTTAAATATTGCACATTTTTGGAAGGACTGATAAAACCTTCTTCCCATACAACAATGCCATCAAATCATCCACCTCTAAACCATAACTATCCACCTCATACATTGACCCCTTGAACATTGCACCACCTCATCACAATCACCCCTCCCTGAGATCAAGATCAAAGCAAATGATCTAGGGTGTGGAGAGTACGACCTACATGGCATATTTTGTGTAGGGAAACTTCTACCAACCCCCAAAACATTTGGTACACCTAAGACAATCTCCATGGTGATCATCAAATGTAAACCATCTCCAATCTTCGAGAGAAAACACTTGATGGAACAAGATGTCCTTGAAGACATATCATCATGGCTCTACAAAGATGAAGACGAAGAACCAACAACTCCCATCCTATCTATAAAAAATTATGGCAAGGGTCTAGACATTGTCAAAAACATGGGATATAAAGGACAAGGTGGTACGGGCCTTCACGAGCAAGGTATCCTTGAACCTACCCAAGCAACACAAAATCCCTATCATTGAGGTTTGGGTTATGGAAAACAAGAGTCTACCACCACCTAATTTGAATGTATTGTAAGTGAGGTTGCGAGAGCTTTTCCTGTAATGGAAAACACTAGTGAAGAGGATTATCAAGACTCTTTCACTAATTTTGTCGAATTATTTGAATCCTCCATCTGTACAATTTATAGCCTTTCAACCACACCATCATCATCCAATGACCTTCTACTTATCTATCCACAACTCATTGACTGGAACCAACAAGGACCTCCAGTCCTTGATATCACACAAAATGATAAAGCAATAGCCAAACTAATGGGGGTTAGAGACCACTTACCCCTTGGAGATCATAAATCTTGCCACATCATGGAACTAAACACATCCACATACTTTGGGGAGACATCCATATCTCTCAGTCACAAAAATATAAAAACAAAAAAGATATCCCTAAGTGAAAACCATGTTGTGGTACTTTTAGATGAAGAAAAAATCAAAATAAAGGATGTATCTCCTAGTGAAAACCTCCTCAAGGTGCTAGGAGATGAGAGAATGGATCTCCCTGAGGTCCTTGAGCTATATCAAGAGCACTCACCAATCCTTGTAGAGGAATCACAAGAAATGAATCTTGGCACCGAGGAGTCACCAAACATCAGACACTTTTTTTAACCTTTTGATGTGCATTTAACATTTTGTGTGGTTTTTTGTAGGATTTATTGTTTTGTACTAGTGCTTTTCTTTCAGCCTTACACTTGTCAAAGATAAAATTTTGCAAACTACTAACTATTTTTTGTAGCACCACAATCAAAGACTTGAATTTTTTCCACTAGTTTAGCTACACTAAATTAAAGTAGTTGGGAAAGAACTTGTTTGCTATGTTTTCGGGATCTTAATTGGACATATGCTCTCCCCTCACACTCTTGAGTGATCTTGGGGATCTGTTAGCAAAAAATTATGTCACTATATTTTTCTGTTAATTTTCCCAATGAATAGTGACCAAAATTTGCAACATTGGAGAAATCACCATTAACGGGGTGCTTTTCCTCTGCATTTTAAAAAGGGACAGCTCCCTTATATGATTATGGTTTTTAATATTTTAGATACTTTTAACCGGAAAGTATGAAAGGAAGAAAAGGAAAATTTGACAAAAAGGGGAAATTTGATTATGAACATACGAAACACAATATGAATCTCCTGGAAATAAATAGTGGATAAACAACAAAAGTGAGAAAACTTCTAAAATAAATTAATCAAAGGATAGATAAAGGGGAAATAGGTAGATAATTAATTGGACATAAGAACAATTAATTTCAAAAAGAAATATTGACGTACGAGCAACAATCTTTTTTGAATATTAAAATATCAGGAGCTCAAAGTCTCCAGCTATTCCCCTTACAAACTTTTTCTTTTCCTCTCCCCAAAGAAAATAATTTCCTAAGAGTAGAACCCCTCCCCTTGGTGAAATGGAAAAACTTCATTTTAAAGGTTTTACCCACACACAAGTAGTTGGGTAACTACTTGTAACTTATTTTACCAAACTCCCCTTTTGAATTATTTTCCCACTTCTCATTCACGTGAAATTTCCAAACCAAAATAATAAACACCCCAAACTTTTTCACCTTAATTAATTCCAAAAAGAATTAATTTACCTCTCCTTAATAACCTTATTTACACACATTTAACTATTCCCGAAATATTTCACCTCCTTTAAATTACATCATTAATTAATTCTAAAGAATTAATTTTCCCCAACTCGATACTTCCATTTATCTATTTTACCCTGTGTAATATTTAATTACTTTTGCACATTAAGGAATATTATTTAATCCTCAAAGAATTAAATAATTAAGTTACTATGATTCAACTTAATAGTGCTTCTTGATGTTGGCTTGAGAGTTGACCTTTGATTTCTTGTAAAACACGAATGGGGGAGTCATCCATGATTATCAAATTTTGGGGTAACAGTGGCTCTAACTTGGGGACTGCATTCCCTGGTGGAATGCAAGAGAACCCCAGCCTCTCTAGATAGTGAATCAGTGCCTTATTCATTAGGCCGAAGAGTGTACATTTGATAGTCAAGATAAATTGTTCCTTCTTTTGATGCCAATTTCCCATACTTGTAGATCCATCCGCACTCACTCTATAAGTTTATGGCCTCAGATGTTTGTGAAGATGTCTCAGGAAATTGATGGGTTCCATTAGATTGTAGTAACTTTAGATTTTCTTGTATGTTCCTTTATCAACTGTTTCATACCCACTCAAAGTATCTCATGAGTTTTCAATTGATCTACAAATGCATGTTTGAATACCCAAACAGTGAACTCCATTCCAACACATCTCATCCTCTTCATCTTTGATGTATTCCCTTATTCTATTAATAGTACTTCAATACATAGAACAGTGGAGATGAGTATGGTAGCATACATATTTCATGGGATTGCATATGGAATATTTAGATTCTTCTACCAATTTACTGAGCTAAGGTAGTATCTGGGTAGTTACCAATGGAGTCACAACCAACAATGTCTTTGTATTCTATTGTGATCTAGAAACTGCCATATACTTTTCCATCCGAGCCCCTTTTATCAGTCAATAGATGCACTTCATCAAAAATTGAAAGTTTAACAATAACTAATAGTGACATGTCACTGTGTGTGATCACATCCCCTTTCTCAGGTGTCAATCCAACAACAATCTGTAGGGCCTTTGATGATCCATCTATCTTAACTCCATAGTGATCAATCATAAATCCCATATGATCTACACATTCAATTCTTGAACTATTGTTCTTTGAACACAATCCTTCCAAATATATATGCAAAAAGATTTGGTGGGGAATATATACATGTCTTCTAGCATTCAAGGATAGCTGTTAGAATAGGATCTTGCAATTATTTCATGGCCTTTTCTATCATTTCCTACCCATAGACTTGAGTTACTTCAGCCAGAGAAGCTTCTGCTACTTTACGATCATTAACAACTTATCTAAAGATTTCATTTTTTCTTTGTTCAACTTCTCACTAAAGTATGGAATTGGTCTTCCCTCTTGACTTAGGATGCCTCCAATCATTGTTCCACTTGCATCACAATCAACTCAAAATACTTTTATGAAATCTGTAAGTGGGAATACTGGTTGTTTAGTCACTTTTATTTTCAACAATTTAAATTTTTTCCACTACAATTGTCCAAACAAATTCTTACCTATTGGCCTTCATTGTTTCAGTAATAGGTGCACAAATCTGACTAAATTACGAATGAACTTCCTATATAAGCTCACTAAGCCATAAAAACTTCTAGCTTCAAACATATTTCAGGTTGAAGGCTAATCCACAATCTCCTTGACCTTTTCCGAATCCATTTTCAGAACATCACTGGAAACATAAAACCCCAAATACACCAATTCCTGTTTCATGAAATTACATTTCTTCAAATTCACTGATACTTCACTAACATGCAACAAATGCTCTTCCTTTGTCTTACTAAAAATTAGATTATCATTAAGATACACAATGACAAACATACCAAGAAAAAGCTTCAACACTTCATTTATCAATCTCACGTAGGTACTGGGAGCATTTGTCAATCCGAATGACATCACCAAGCATTCATACAATCCATCTTTTATCTTGAAGGCTATCTTCCACTTGTCCCCTTCTCTTATTCTAATTTGATGGTATCCACTCTTCAAGTCAATCTTTGTGAAGTACTTGGCTCCACTTAGACAATCCATCATATCATCCATTCGTGGCAATGGAAACCTATACTTGATTGTTATCTTGTTTATGGCTCTTGAATCGATATACATACGCCACTCTCCATCCTTCTTTGGTGTTAACACTACTGGTACAACACAAAGACTGAGACTTTTCCTAATCAACCCCTTATCCAACAACTCTTGTACTTGCCTATTTATCTCCTCATTTTCCATAGGCATCATCCTATATAGTGCTTCATTAGAAAAACTTGGTATTAAATCCATGCAATGACTAATGTCCCTCATAGGTGGCAGTCCAGCTAGCAACTCTTTCATCATTATATTTGCATGTTCTTCCATAATTTATTGAATTTCTACTGGCATTTCTTCTTATTTCTCTATTGTCATAGTTGTTACAAGCTTGGGAATAAATGCAAAACATGCTCCCTCTTTCTTCAGCTCTTTTAAGAACTTTTCTCTAGAAACCAGACAAACTTTGAGACTGTTCTCTAGTTCATCTTCTTTATCCTTCAATGGATTTAAGGTGAATTCTTGTCCATCTTTCTTGATTTTATACATATTAGTCCTTCCATCATGTATATCCTATCTATCAAATTCTCAAGGTCTTCCCAATAAAATATGGCATGCATCCATTGGCATTACATCACACAATATCTCATCCTTATAACTACCAATTTGGAAACTTACAAGATATTGTTCTCTTACCACCAATTGATGTTCTTTCTGCAACTAGGAAACTTTGTAAGGACTGGGATGCGTCAACCTCTTCAACATCAATTTGTTTACCATCTCTTTGGACATAATATTATCCATAGTGCCACTGTCCACTATCACTTTGCAACATTTACCACCTAATTTGCATCTAGTTCAAAAAAAGTTCCTCCTTTGAACTGGTTCAAGTTTCTCCTTCTCTGGATTCAACAAAATCCTCCTCAACATCAAGGATTCTCCATCCTCACGATCTTCTCCACACTTCGGTGAAGCCACACTTTCATTATCATCTTGTACAATATTAATTCTTATTTATCTTCCTTTCCCACTACTTTGTTGTACCTGAGGACATTCAAATGTCCTATGCCATGTCTCTCCACATTGAAAACAAGTTCCATTGAATCATCTTCCTCTACCTCTTTCAAAAGATCCTCTGACTCTAAAATAATCGCCTCTTTCTCAAGAGTAATCTCCTCTTCCTTTATTTTCTTGGGTATTGTTTTGTGATGAATTGGCCCCTCCTTTCTTGTTTTGGTATCCTCTTCCACCACTAGATTGTCCTCTTCCATGTGAAAATCTGCCCCTTCTTCTAGAATTGTTCTATTTTCTAGTAAGTTTTTCTTCATCCTACAGGGTATATTGATAGGCTTCTTCGACACTGGTGATTCGTACCATGATTATCTCATCTTGGATGGAATAGTGTAACCCATTGACATACCTGGAAACCTTTTTAGCATCATCATCAACATGGCTAGCCTAAATATTCAATCTTTAAAATTTTTCAGTGTATTCTTCCATATTCTTCTCTTTTTGTTTTAGGTTTTACAACTTAAAAAAACTAATTTGATAGTCTGCTGGTAAAATCTTGGCTTTCAATTTAGTTACCATTCTTTCCCAGGATTTAATTTTCTCCTTACCTTTTCTTTGTCTTTCTATTTGAACATGTTCCCACCATACGGACACATGACCCTTCAATTTTGTGTAGGTAAATTTTGTTAGAACACACAGATATATTGAGAGGGGGGAGTGAATCAGTATATATCAAATTTTACTTCAACTCTACCGCAACATCAAGATCTTTATTGCATCAATCAAATTATGTAAGAATCATGCAAACATAAGCACATCCACACATCCACACAAGAGAACACAAGATTTATGTGGAAACCCGAAAGCAAAAAACCATGGTGAGAAAAGTTTCTTAGGTTTACTGCCCAAATCCAGCCTCACAAAATGAGTCAATGAATTACAATATTTTGTAGGCACCAACCCACAAGAATTTCAACCTGAAAAAGACACCAATCCTTTTACATATTTGTAGGCACCAACCTACATGAGACTCCAATCCCCTTATCAAACTGAGAACTAGCTTTGTCTCTAAGCACCAACTTCAAGGAGTAGCAATTGGATCCAAATCAATCCACACTGAGCATCAACCCAACTATGAAGCACCAACTTCAACTAACTAAAATAGGATCAAGTTCATTCCAAACAAAGCATCGACCCTACCACTGAGCATCAACTCATATTCTAAAATATCAATTTTCACACACTTTCAAATATACAGCATCACACACTTCTTAACACTTCTCCAAATAAAAACATATGCTTATACTAGTACTAACACAAACTGTGTGAACTCCAGATCATCTTCTATTCATGTCCTTCACACACTACTTACACAATGTATTGCTTACCTTTTACCACACATCCTTCATCTTTTTCAAATAGCTTCAAGTCACTTATATATTTATACCATTCACAACTCTTTCCAGATCATTTACGTTGGCTGCAAGGTGGCACATAACTCTATGCCACATGATACGTGTAGTCGACCTTGCATATACACTTTTATCCCAAATCAAATGCGGTAATGTAGGAATGAAATATCATTACATGCTTTATATCAAAAAGCTCTTCCATATCATTTGTGTCGGCTTAGAACCACTTAACATATCTCTCCAAGACAATTCATGTTGGCCATCAACCCTTAATTCATGTAACGTGTAGTCAGCTTGACTCTAAACCCTATGCAGTAACATAGGAATAAATTCATGTTGTGCTTCATTCCATGAACTCTCCAGGTCCCATGCTACCTTCACACGCTTTCTCTTGCTAGCATACATTTCCTTTATATGGTGCAAGCTCTCAAACATACATGTACACTTGATCTTCTTGTAACATAGTAACACTGTCTTCACACTGATACTTCTAGATACCTTTGCGGTAACTCAAATCACCTAAAAATTGAATCAAACCAACATAATGGCCAACTAGATCTATCTTCCAAGATGTAAGACCATATACTAAAATGCAGTAGAATGTGGTACAAAAATGATGATAGACCTAATACAACTTCAGCTCAACAAACCAGAACTCCACTGCAAACACTACCAAACTTTTGCTAATCATTCAAAAACATCTGATTTGGGTAGGAATCCTTTCTCTTCTATTGCTTATGCACCAAATGATAACATTAACATTCTGCAACAGTGCATACACTTGCCACAAACTCCCTTAAATAATTTATCAGTTTATCTTGATATGAACACTTCAACTTAACATCAATGACAACATTTCTAATAATCTCATCCACTTGACATAAAT
Organism: Cunninghamia lanceolata; assembly: GCA_027924645.1. Lineage (NCBI taxonomy): Eukaryota > Viridiplantae > Streptophyta > Pinopsida > Cupressales > Cupressaceae > Cunninghamia > Cunninghamia lanceolata. The sequence goes on from BSBN01000010.1 coordinate 3,734,204, forward strand.
GAAAACATTTCCAACAATCTCCTCCTTTGTCATTATGGCAACATAAATATAATTTTATTCTTTTTCATTGCTCCCGCTTACAATATCTCTCCCTTTCTCTAACTCTTCCCCTTTGACACCAATGGCAAAGGGATATAACATACTTAACACCTTTATGATGTGATTCTCCCTTTTTTTTGTAAAGCTCCCCCTTTGTGTAATACTTCCACTTAACATCAAGGGCATCATTTGTTGATATACTCTAGGGATTAAGAATAGATCTTTGATATGCTCCTCTTGGACACACGCTTCATCTATTCAATTAAAAATGAGAAGAAGGAGTCATCACTCCTAGCTTCTGCCTTAGAAAATCAAAGGTCTCCTTAGGAAGGGGTTTTATAAAAATATCTACAATTTGTTCCTTTATTGCTACAAAATCCAATTTGACTTCCTAATTTGCAACTTTTCCTCTTAGAAAGTGATATTTAATTGAGATGTGCTTTGTTTTTGAATGCATCATAGGATTATTTGAGATATGGATTGCACTTGTGTTATCACATAGAATAGAGATAGGCTCATCATACTCAACTTTTATGTCCTTCAAGGTTTGCTTCATCCATAGTACTTGAGTGTAGCATGATACTACAATAATGTATTCTGCCTCTTCTATTGACAATGCAATTGAATCTTGTTTCTTTCTTAGCCATGACACTTGTTTGTCTCTAAGAAAGAATGCTCCACCACTAGTGTTTTTTTTGTCATCAACACTTCTTTCCCAATCAGCATTTATATATGTAATTAGAGTGAAATCATCACTCCTAGGATACCATAGACTAAAGTCCATAGAACTTTTCAAGTATCTGAAAATCCTGTTTACAACTTTTACATGTGTTTTCTTAGGTGCTGCTTGAAATCTTTCCACCATACATACTTCTTGCATAATATTAGGTCTAGATGCAGTTAGATACAACAAGCTACCAATCATGGATATATGTACATAGTCTAATCCACTTGAGGTGATTCATCCTCTTTTCTCAACTTACATCTTGTCACCATAGGTGTACTAACTAGCTTACAGTCTCCATTCTAAATTTCTTCAACATCTCTTTGACATACTTGGTTTGTGAAATGAAAATGCCTTTGTCAAAGTAAGCAATTTGCAAACCAAGAAAAAATGATAACTCACCAAGCATAGAAATTTCAAATTCTTTTTGCATCTCTTCTGCAAATTCCTTGCACATTTTGTCATCACTTCCTCCAAAGATAATGTCATCAACATAGACAACAATAATCATCATATCATTACCTTATATTTTGATATACAACTTGTTGTCTACAATACTTTTCTTAAATCTTTCTTGTTGCAAATACTTGTCCAGCCTTGAATACCAAGCCCTATGAGCCTATTTGAGTCCATATAGTGTCTTTTTCAACATGCAAACAAAGTCCTAATTTTCTGTCAACTGAAATCCTTTAGGTTGTTTTGTATACACTTCTTCTTCAAGATTGCCACTTAGAAATGCAGACTTGACATCCATTTGATATACTTTGAAATTGTAAATTGAAAATGCCAAGAACATCCTAATTTCCTCTAATATTGCCACAGAAGTAAAAGTTTCTTCAAACTCAATACCTTCTACTTGAAAATATCCTTTGTAGACTAATCTTGTCTTGTTTCTAATCACTTGTCCATCCTCATTCAGTTTGTTCCTAAACACCCATTTTGTGCCAATGACATTTTTGTCTTTAGGTCTTGGGACAAGTTCCCATGCCTCATTTTTCTCAATCTAATTTAGCTCTTCTTGCATAGCATTGATCCAACTCTCATCCTTACTAGCTTTAATGAAATTATTAGGCTCTACTTTGGATAACAAGAAGAATTTTACTTGTTCTCTTAGTTTTCTCCTAGTTACAACTCCATTATCCTTATTGCCAATAATCTGATCTTCAGAATGATTTCTCTAAACATACTTTGTAGGTGTCTTAGTAGTATCTTTCTATGATTCTTCCTCTTCAACTTCTTCTTCTTCTTCTATGCAAGCAAATCCCTCTGAGTAACAGTCTTTTTGATCATGTGTGGATGGATGTAAATCTTCATCAACCTTAACATTTTCACTTTCAACAACTCTTTGTAACCTCTTGTTAAAACACTTGTATGCTTTTCTTCTAGTTGAATAGCCAAGGAAGATTCCTTCATTTGATCTTGAATTAAATTTTCCTAAGTTGTCTTCTCCCCTTCTGATATAACATTTACTACCAAACACCCTAAAATGTTTGACAAATGTAGACCTCAACCTTTCCACGGCTCATATGGTGTCTTAGTGTTGTTCACTCCTAGATTTCATCTATTAAGAATATAAACTACAGCGTGTACTGCTTCCTTCCAGTACCCATCAGGAAGTTTTGCATCATTAAGCATAGTTCTTGCCATCTCTTGTACTATGCTATTCTTCCTTTCAACAACTCCATTTTGTTGAGGAGTTATTGCAATAGAGAAGTGTCTTCTTATTCCATGTTCTTCACAATATTCCTCAAACTCATTTGAAGTGAATTCACCACCTCTATCAGTGTAAACACTTGATTCTAGAATTCATTTCATTCTCAACCATAGACTTAAAAAATTTAAATCTCTCAAAAGCTTCTAAATTGTCTTTAAAAAATGTGACCCAAGTCATCCTAGAATAATCATCAATGAGTCACATAGAGTACATTTCACCTTGAAGACTTCTAGTTTTGGTGGGACCACATAGATCTGTATGAATTAGTTATAATGGCTTTGTTGAAGAGTACTCCTTGGTCTTGAACCTTGTCCTTGTCTACTTCCCAATCTGACATTACTTACAAAAGGTACTAGTAGGCTTATCAATCTTTGTCATATCCCTCATTGCATGTTTAGAGCTAATCTTCACAAGACTGTCAAAATTGATGTGACCCATCCTCTTGTGCCACAACCAACTCTCATTTGTCTTTCCTAGATGGCAATTCCTTCGTTTGACTTCACTAGGATTATACAAGTTATTCTCACTCTTGCTTGCTTGTACCACAAGTTTTCCAGTGCTTGCTCTTTTGATTTCACATCCTTGTGCATTAAAGATGGGGTTGTATCCTTTGTTACACATCTTACACTAAGAAGATTGTGCTTGAGGCCTTCAACATATAGGACATCTTCTGTTTTGGTTTTTTCATTAATGCTTATTGTGCCCTTTCCACATATTCTTGCAATGGTCACTAGTAGAAATATGGCAAATAAATGACCAGGTGACCAAAACTTTTTGCAACACAGCTATAAATGACTAAATAAATGACTAATTTGGTCATCGGGCAAAAAACACAACTAAATAATTGATTAGACAAATAAAAATTAGACAATATGATATTAAAGTGGATAATTAAAAAAGTGGGTTGTATTAGAATATAATATAATAATAATATATTATATTACAATACAATACAATATAATATATTATAATATAATATGATATATTATTATTATTATATATATATATATATATTAAATAATATTATAATATTATATAATATTGTAATATTATATATTAATATAATATTATATAATATTATAATGTATTTAATATTATATAATAATATAATATTATAATATATTTAATATTATAATATTATAATATTATATTATTATTATATTTATAATATAATATAATATATATTATATTATAATATTGCCCGCATGGGTAGCGGAGTTGGCTTGTGACTTGGGATGGCTCCTCAAGCTCATGGGTTCGCTCCCTCTTGGAATTACCCTGGTGGATGAGCTTGCGGGTGGTAGCGTCCACCTCCAGGGACTAGTCTCACCCCTCCACTCACCTCAAAGTGTCGCTGGGCAGAGGGTCGCAGGGATACCCTGGGTTAACAAAAAAAATATTACATAATTATTATATTATAATATAATATATTATAATATAATATAATATTTATATTATATAATATTTATATTATAATATAATATAGTATAGATGTAGGTCTCCCTTGGAATCTACGTTCGGGTTTAGGGTTTAGGGTTTCAGGTTTCGGGTTAAGGGTTAAGGATTTAGGGTTTAGGGTTTCGAGTTTCGGGTTTAGGATTTTGGGTTTATGGTTTATGGTTTAGGGTATAGTGTTTAGGGTTTAGAGTTTGGGGTTTAGGGTTTAGGGTTTAGGGTTTAGAATTTAGGGTTTCAAGTTTAGGGTTAAGGGTTTAGGTTTTAGGTTTTAGGTTTTAGGTTTTAGGGTTTAGGGTTTTAGGGTTTAGGGTTTGGGGTTTAGTGTTTAGGGTTTGGGGTTAGAGTTTGGGTTTAGGGTTTGGGGTTTAGGGTTTAGTGTTTAGTGTTTAAGGTTTAAGGTTTAGTGTTTAGGGTATAGTGTTTAGGGTTTAGGGTTTCAAGTTTAGGGTTTATGGTTTGGGGTTTCAGGTTTAGGGTTTCAGGTTTAGGGTTTCAGGTTTTGGGTTTTGGGTTTGGGGTTTAGGGTTTAGGGTTTAGGGTTTAGGGTTTAGGCTTTAGGGTTTCAAGTTTAGGGTTTCAAGTTTTGAGTTTTGGGTTTTGGGTTTAGGGTTTAGTGTTTAGGGTATAGTGTTTAGGGTTTAGGGTTAAGAGTTTAGGGTTTCAAGTTAGGGTTTAGGGTTTTGGGTTTAGTGTTAAGGGTTTAGGGTTTTGGGTTTAGGGTTTGGACTTTAGGGTTTAGGGTTTAGGGTTTAGGGTTTAGGGTTTAGTGTTTAGGATTTAGGGCTTGGGGATTAGTGTTTAGGGTTAAGCATTTAGGGTTTCAGGTTTATGGTTTATGGTTTATGGTTTAGTGTTTAGGATACAGTGTTTAGGATTTGGGGTTTAGGGTTAAGAGTTTAGGGTTTAGGGTTTCAGGTTTTAGGTTTAGGGTTTAGGGATTAGTGTTTAGGGTTTAGTGTTTAGGGTTTAGGGTTTAGGGTTTTGGGTTTAGGGTTTAGGGCTTAGGGTTTAGGGTTTAGTGTTTAGTGTTTAGGGTTTAGGGTTTAGTGTTTAGGGTTTAGGGTATAGGGTTTCAGGGTTCAGGTTTAGGGTTATTCTATTATTATATAATATTATATTATTATTATATTATATAATAATATAATATAATATATTAATATTAGTTAATATTATATTATTAATATTACAATATTAAATTATATTATAATGTATTTAATATTATATAATAATATATTATTATATAATATATATTATTATTATATATAATATAATATAATATGGGCACCAAAAATTTCATTTCATTTTGGTGCCCATTATTGAAACCAACTAACCTATTTTGTTTCTATTTAATTTACTTAGGGTTTCTATTTAATTTGTTTTTGTTATTGTTATGTATGCAAAACAAAATGAAAAAAAAGAGGGAGAGCCCTCGTCTTGTGTAGGGCCGAAGGCCTCTATGCATGGCCAAGGGCCCCCATTTGGGAGGACGGGGTTCAGTGAGATGATCTACGGTGTCAGTTGCCACCAACATGATCACAACCAATGCCATGATGAGTGGTAAACCCTAACTCAAAAAGGAGTAGAGTGGGTGTAGCAGGTGGGTGAGCTTAAGCTCTTAATTTGTTGATAAGCCATGGCGACCCAAATGAGAACAAAGAGAAAGGTATGCTTTTATTGGTGTCCATATGGTATTGGGCATCATATCCACATAGGTTCTAGGGTTTTGCATTAGCCTTCCTTATTGATTTGTTTTGATTGATGCTTCTGGACAATCGACGGCAAAAGGAAAGGGTTGAGGTTGCAGAGACATCGAATGCCCTCAGAAAGCTATGGTCACTTTGTTCATTTTGACTCTACTGTTGCTGAACAAAAGCTATTTCCACTTCCACTCCCTGCACAAAGAGCCCCTCTTCTATCAGATCTGGGTATTTCGTCTCCATTTAAATATAGGTTTTGTTATCAATGGCAGCTGAAATGACAGTTTTTTTGCATTGGGGCTTATACGGGATGTGTCTCCCAGAGTGACGCTCAATAGGGGACTCGTCATATATGCCCTCAGAGAAGGTATTTTCATGGCTAACATATATAATAATGGTTCACTTGTGGAAAAAGAGGGCTTTTTAGGGAAAAGGAAAGAGCAGGTTCAGGCGAAGATTAGTTGGTCCAGTCCCATCTTAGATAAGCCCCCGTTCAATGTTACAGAGGAGGAAAGGATCAAATGGTTTAGAAATAATCTGTACAGCTTCAAAATCTTGCACTCGGACAAACTGTTAGCGTAGTTTCCTAGCAAGGTTAAGGGTTTCTTCAAATATTGCAACCCCCACTTCTTTATGAGATGGATTTCCCATCCCGAATCCTTTGGCCTGAGGGAGCTTTTGTCAGTGGAAAGCATGTTCAAATGGCATCCATCTACATGTCTCCTGATAATCTCCAAGATAATGGATTCCAAAAGGGGGCCTAAAATACTCTGCCCCTTTTTGAGCAGAGGGTTGCGTGTAATGCAACGACGCTCGATTTAGGGTTTTTGTTTAAGGGTACTCCAACGGAAGCATGGTTAAGGGTTGTTTCCAAGGGTAACACAGACCCAGGAGAGATTTCCTTTACTCAAAACCTTTCCAACATTCTTTGCCTCGCGACTCTGTACAAGTATGGAAGAATATATATTGACAATGACATTATAATCTTGAGGCACCTTTCAAAGCTGCAGAATCTAATCAGAGCTCAAAATGTCGATCCAAAAAACAGGGCATGGAATCACCTCAACAATGTTGTTTTGGTGTTCAGATTTGGGCTTGCAGCCCCCCTCCTGGACATCTTCAAAGTAAAAGCTAAAGCAATTTTTATGATAGTTATATACTCAATAGTGCCTTTGAAATACTACGACATATTTTAGTATAAGTAAATTATATAAACACCAAATATATATATCACCATAATCCTATATAAATTTTGACAGTTTGTCCAAAATCTCTCCTTTCACATGATACAGTCTTTTCAAAATTTTAGTTGTATTTTACAACTAAAATGTCTAAATACAGTTATACAACTGTCAAATTTAAGATGGTTTATGGTTTGTAACCATGTTTTTGGAATGTATTTATTAGTATTTCTAAATATATTAGCTTTGCAGAGATTTCAACATATAATGAGGCAACTGCAGGGAGCAATGATTATCAGATTTGTCTTCCTGTTTATTTAGTTTATTATAAGTGAGACACTTATTTTGTAGGTGGATTGAACCTACAAAATTTCTATTTAGCCAATGAGGCTATAACTAGTGAGACATTGAATGTATTTGATTTACCAGTGAGGCTTAATGAAGTAAATTTTTTCAGAGTGGTCAATCATATTTGTTTAAGCATTTTAGTCTTCATTTCATGGTGTTTCTCTCAACATTTGAATATCTATGATACTTGAAGTTTATATGCATAAATTTGTGAGTATTAATGAAGTTAGATTTGATTTATAACTTGAATCACAGATTCACCCAAATAAATGACTAAACCATGACTAAATAAATGACTATAATGATTCACCCAAATAAATGACTAAACAATGACTAAATAAATGAATACAATGACTAAATGACTACAATGACTAAATTAATGACTAAATATACTACCAAATTGATGACTAAATTATTGACTAAAATTTATTTGGTCATAAATTTGGTCACGAGATAAATCACCAGCAATAAACTACCAATCGTCATGTGACCAAACTACTAATCACATGACCAGTTTTTGGTAGTTTATTTAGTCATTTATTTTTGTTTTTCTACTAGCGGGTGTTATCTCCAAATTTAATTGAACCACCATTCCACTTTACAAGACTAATAAATTTTCTTTAATCTCATGTCATGTGGCTTGAACACCCACTGTCTATTACCCAAGGATTTGCTTACCCTTGTGCATGAAATGCAATTTGGTAGTTGTAGTCTTTTCAGGCATCTCTTAGCATTGGAGAACATCTCATGTGATAAAATTTGCAAAATATGAGTTTTCACCGATTTGCTGTTTCAGAGGCTCCATGAGCAGTTTTCAAAAATTTTTCTAGAAAAACTATAAGGGATGGAGTAAAACCCTTTTGCAAAGGAATTCTTGGAGGTACCATGTTGAATATGCAAAAAGAATCAGAGTAATATCTTTCACAGTTTGAGAGATTTTAATGCCAAAAGTTTGTAAAAATATGTGTTGACAATTTACGAAAAATTTAATATCTAGATTTTTATGAAGACTGGAGTAAAATCCCTTAGAGGACAGCTGTGTAATGTCATTTTCCACATCTAGGCCAGTTTTCATGCAAAAAGAGCTTTTGGGTGGTAGATATGCAAAAAGGCAGTTTTCAGCTTCCTGACGAAGTTGCATAAAATAATTTTCTCCAAGTTTGTTTGAACAAATTTAAAAGGTATTTTTATTATTTTATTTGAATTATTTGGGGCATTTCAAATATCAAGGAGGAAGCATATTACTTGCTAAATTCAAGTGCAGATTGTAAGGTTTATAAATGCTAAGTGAAAATAATATTTTAGGCGCCTAAAGGAGGGAAAAAGCTTGATTTTTTTTAGGCAAACAAAACATAAAGTAATTACCACGCCTAGCTGGGAATAAAACACCTCTTTAAGGCTTCCAATAGATATTCAATGCAGCTTCAAAAAATAAACAAAAGAATGGAGAAAACCAAATGCCATAATGAAGAGGAATCTCATGCCATGATGAACATAATGCCTTTATATTAGTGCAGGTTTTAATGCCTCTGACAACAAATTTTGATGGAGGAAAAAAAACACCTCTCAATGGCTGAAAATTGATGTTTAAAATAGAAAATAACAGAGGCATGAGAGAGTTCCTAGTATGGGGTTTTATTACATGTTGAAGAATGGAGAAAAAGGAAGATAATGTGAGCAGAAATAGAGATTGAAACAACAATGGGAAGGGTTTTAGAACAGTAGATTAGAGCAACCTGTTTCAGGCATACATAATGCAAAAATTAAGTGATTAAGTGGCCATGAGAGTTGAATGATGAGGGATCATAACCAAGGATATGTATGTTGTAGGAGGATGCAGATTAGAGACTAAGAATGTGAGGATGAGACTGTGCCTGAGAGGTCATGGATGGCCATTGATGTAATAGTTTTATTGGCTATGACATTTTGTTTGAAATTTGATGTAATTGTTATTGAAATTGAATTTCAATAAAATGGTCTTGAGTTTTGGCTTGCATTTTATGCATTCTGATATGGTAATTTTGTGGATTTGTGGGTTTATGAGTATGTGAGAAGAAACATTATCTTGCATGATATGGGTTTTATTCTGGGTTTACAATTTATTTGCTTTTCTATGGAATTAAGAGCATGTGTTTGCAGTTGTGAGTATATGTGAGTGGTTTTGTATTGCATCATATGGTATCAGAGATAGTGGTCTTGAGTGCACAGGTAGAGCATCGAATGTGAGACAACCTATGCCAGGACCTGCAGGTAGAGGAAGAGAGTGAAGCGATTGTGAAGAGTTCAAAAGATTGTTGTAGGTAGAGAGGAGTACTGAGCAAGTGAGAGTTGAGAAGATGTGTAGAGTTGATTATGTGTTTTGTGCAGGTTACATATTGAGAGTGTGTGACAATTGTTTGACAGAATTTCTTGGGGCCAAGGAGAGTGTTTGATGATGAAGAAGGTATTTTTGAGGTCACAAAAAGAGAAGCAATAGTCCATCTAGAGGAGCAATGTGTTTCGAACTATATGCAAGTCAGGTGGAAAGTGCTACAGAGTGGTTGTGGACAATAGTAGCACCAATAATTTGCTGTCATTGGAGATGGTCGAGAAGCTGCAATTGAAGAGAAGAAAGCATCCCAATCCTTACAATATTTCTTGGTTGCAAGGAGATTGTCAGATATGGGTAAGTGAGCAATGTATTGTTAATGTTCATATTGGTAGATATAGGGATGAGATTGTATGTGATGTAGTACCCATGGATGTATGTCATGTCCTATTAGGTTTACCCTGGCTTTGGGATAGAGAAGCTATGCATGATGGTAGGAAGAATACATATAGTATTTAATCAAGGATGGGAAAGAATTTGTTTTGGTTCTATTGCAAGATAGACAAGAGGAAGTGGCAAAAGAAATTACAAAAGCATGCCATGAGGAAGATATAGTGAAAGAGAGTGAGCAGGAAGAGAAAAGTGTAGCAGTTGAAGAGGAAAATATGGGTATGAAGGAGTCCCATTATTTTTCTAATCAAGATGTGTTTTCTAGTGATGATGTGTATGCAGGTAAAGAGGGAAAAGTTGCAGTAGTATGCCCTAATGGAGGCATAGAGAAAGAGGTTGAGGAAGAGGAAAGAGAAGAGGCTACAATAGTGGTTAAGGATGTAGTTGTTGCAAATAGTGAGGTTGCAACAGTAGAGAATGAGTGTGAAAAAGATATGGCAACAGAAAATGGCAATGAGAAGGTTGCAGAGAAATAGGTAATACATAATATGTTCTATTTTTGTGATGAAGGTGAGAGTGGAGTGTATGAAGCTAAAAATGTTGTAGTAGATAGTGAGAAGACAGATGTTGCAGCAGTAGCAACAAAGGAACAGGTGAAAGAGGTAAATCTATACCCTTTTGAATTTGTGAAAGTTGATTTGCATGTTGAAATGAATAAGATAATGAGTGCAAAAGAATAGTTGGTAAATGCAGAAGAGATGGTACAGTTGGATTTTGTTAGTGCTGATTTGTATGTAGAGAAAGATTGGTGTGATATCGCATATTGGTGGAGGAGGTCAGGTTACGGTGATTCCATGTTGAGAAAGATGATTGCAGAGCAGAGTTGTTCGAGGATGAAGGTTTTCCCAGGTAGATGCTAGAAGAGGAGAAAGAAGGTTTTGTTAGACTTGATGCAGTGATGAGTTTGTTGTGGGTTGTCTACAACCCACAAGGGTGATGCAGTCATCCAACTCCATTTTGTGAGTCTTACTCAAAATATTTTCTACTCGGTGTGTCTGATGCAGGAGCATCTGGGAGAATGGGCTATCCCACATCAACCAAAAAATTTTTAGTTTTATTTTCTCATTTTTGGTGTGTTTTGGACTTTTCAGGCATCTCTTAGCATTGGAGAACCTTTCATGTGATAAAATTTGCAAAATATGAGTTTTCGCCAGTTTGTTGTTTCAGAGGCTCCGCGGGCAATTTTTATATTTTTTTCTAGAAAACTAGTAAGGGATGGAGTAAACCCTTTTTCATAGGCATTCTTGGAGGCACCACATTGAATATGAAAAGGGAATCAGAGTAATATCTTTCACGGTTTGAGAGATTTTAATGCCGAAACTTTGCAAAAATATGTGTTGACAATTTAGGAAAAATTTAATATCTAGATTTTTATGAAGGATGGAGTAAAATCCCTTGGAGGAAAGCTGTGTAATGTCATTTTCCACATCTTGACTAGTTTTCATGTAAAAAGGAGCTTCTGGGTGGTAGATATGCAAAAAGGCGGTTTACAGATTCTTGACAAAGTTGCATAAAATAATTTTCTCCAAGTTTGTTTAAACAAATTTAAAAGGTATTATTTATTATTTTATTTGAATTATTTGGGGCATTTCAAATATCAAGGAGGAAGCATATTACTTGCTAAATTCAAGTGCAAATTGTAAGGTTTATAAATGCTAAGTGAAAACAATATTTTAGGCGCCTAAAGGAGAGAAAAAGCTTGATTTTTTTAGGCAAACAAAACATAAAGTAATTACCATTCCTAGATGGGAATAAAATGCCTCTTTAAGGATTCCAATAGATATTAAATGCAGCTCCAAAAATTAAATGAAAGTGTGGAGAACATCAAATGCCATAATGAAGAGGAATCTCACGCCATGATGAAGGTAACACCTTTATTTTAATGCAGGTTTTAATGCCTATGACAACAGATTTTGATGGAGGGAAAAAAACACCTCTCAATGGCTGGAAATTGATGTTTAGAATAGAAAATAACAAAGGCATGAGAGAGTGCCCAGCATGGGGTTTTATTGCATGTTGAAGAATGAAGAAAAAAGAAGATAATGTGAGCAGAAATGGAGATTGAAACAACAATAGGAAAGGTTTTAGAACAACAGATTGGAGCAGCTTGTTTTAGGCATACAAAATACATAAATTAAGTGATTAAGTGACCATGAGAGTTGAATGATGAAGGATCATAACTAGGGGTATGTATGTTGCAGGAGGATACATATTAGAGAGGATGAATGTAAGGATGAGACTGTGCCTGAGAGGCCATGGATGACCATTGATGTAATAGTTTTCTTGGCTATGAAATCTTGTTTGAAATTTGATGTAATTGTTCTTGAAATTGAATTTCAATAAAATGGTCTTGAGTTTTGGCTTGCATTTTATGCATTCTGATATGACAATTGTGTGGATTTGTGGGTTTATGAGTATGTGAGTAGCAAGGTTATCTTGCATGATATGGGTTTTATTCTGGGTTTACAATTTATTTGCTTTTCTATGGAGTTAAGAGCACGTGTTTATAGTTGTGAGTATATGTGAGTGGTTTTGTATTGTATCATATGGTATTAGAGTTGATGGTCTTGAGTGCACAGGAAGAGCACCAAATGTGAGGCAGCCTATGCCAGGACCTGTAGGTAGAGGAAGAGAGAAGTGATTGTGAAGAGCTCAAAAGATTGTTGCAGGTACAGAGGAGTCCTAAACAAGTGAGAGCTAAGAAGCCATGAAGAGTTGATTATGTGTTTTGTGCAGGTTGCATATTGAGAGTGTGTGACAATTGTTTGACAAAATGTCTTGGGGGCAAGGAGAGTGTTTGATGATGAAGAAGGTATTTTTGAAGCCACAAAAAGAGAAACAAGAGTCCATCCAGAGGAGCAATGTGTTTTGAACTATTTGCAAGTCAGGTGGAAAGTACTATAGAGTGGTTGTGGACAGCAGTAGCACCAATCATTTGGTGTCATTGTAGATGGTCAAGAAGCTACAATTGAAGAGAAGAAAGCATCCCAATCCTTACAATATTTCTTTATTGCAAGGAGATCATCAGATATGGGTAAGTGAGAAATGTATTGTTAATTTTCATATTGGTAGATACAGGGATGAGATTGTATGTGATGTAGTACCCATGGATGTATGTCATGTTCTATTGCGTTTACCCTGGCTTTGGGATAGAGAAGCTATGCATGATGGTAGGTGTCATGTCCCCATATTAAGGCATTGTTTAAATTAAAGATTTAAACATCATGATAGAAACCTGTAAAGTTGTTTCCATAAACTTGGTAGAATTATTGTGAATACATTTAAATAAACATATATTAATAATATATAATATTTAATAAATAATATTATTATTAGAATATGATTAAAATATAATATATATTTATTTTAAGATATATTATAATTGTAAGTTAAATATTATTATAAATAACAAATAATATAAATATAAATATTTAAATATTATAAACATAAAAATATTACAAAGATAAAGGTGCGGTTGATATGAAAGAAAAGACAAGCCAATTATTTCATCAAATAAAACAAAAGTTTTGATATAAGACAAAAGTCTTATTAACAAAACGAAGGTGATACGAATTGTTTCAAAAGGTGGAGATTATCATTGAGTGGGAAGCGATTCATACTTGAAAAGATATTAATGAGTGGAGTCAACGATCTATAATTAACAAGGTAGTGAGGACATAAGTGTATGAACCGATCTCATGAAACAATAAAGACAAAAGTTGTGAATTAGTAATTATTGATTGCTAATAGCAACCATAATATAAGTTGAAGGTGACGTCTCCTCTCTTGAAAAGAGACACTCAATGGGAAAGGGTAACTTTCCAAAGATATAAAGGGGACAGTCATAACACCATTTAAAAGGAAAGAAAAATAATAACTCATCCACTCCCAACTCATTCACTAAAGATATCTGCAATGAATCAAATCAAAAGAACAATAAATTTAATTACAACATTGATAAGCAATCTACCAAACATCTTATATATTTTTGCTATACAGAATATGAAGAAGATTCAGTCATAAATATTCTACACATCAATTAGCAATCAAAACACTCATCGTGGGATCTAGTGTACGTCTACACTCTCCATCCTTAGCAAACATACTTTCAACACAGTGATCGTTAGACTTCATCAGCATATCAAATACATAATTCTAAGTTGTTATTAATACCCATCGTCTATCATAACAGCAGTAGCACCAAAGGTATGTTGCATTCCTATGTTTCTCTTAGATCACATAAATATGAATTATGCGTATTAACTTAGAATAGATGTGAAGAATAAATCATGGATTCGATAAGCATCTTAGCATTATGAAAAGGATGTGTTATGATAAATAATTATCTTAGCATTATGAAAGGTAAGAGTTATGATCAGAAATTGAATAGTTATCTTAGCATTATAGTAAGTATGATATAATTAGAAATTGAATAGATATCTTAATATTACGATATGTATGAATTATAATTAGAAAGTGAATAAATGTCTTAAGTTAGAATGATCGAATTGTGTATGGATCAAATAAATATAATGAGATCATCATAAGAATAGTTTTATTATAAATGAATGAATGAAATAATATAAGTCATAGTGGAAATAGATGAAAATAAAATATCTTACCATACAAATACATTATGGAAATATTATGGCAAATGTGATGCCAACTTAAATGAGAAATAAATGAGAAAGAATAGAATGGTAATAACCATGTAAATATGACGATGATAAGAATAAACAATACAATAAGCAAATCCATGATATACCTAGAGCTGACAATTGAACTTGTCCTTTAACCCCTCTATCATCATTCGAGTAGGATGTAAGTTAAGGAATGGAAGTATACTGGACCTAGGCTACCCTCAACTGGACAAGGAATGCCAGATGTGCGTGAAGTCCCTTGAGCCAAGAGACGAGGAACATCGGGTGTGTGTGAATCTCTTGGGCCTAAGGTTATAACATGTATAATGTGCCCTATAGTAGGTGACCCTCGATTGGATGAGGAATGTCAGGTGTGCATGAAGTCCCTCGAGCCAAATGGTGAGGAACACCAGGTGTGTGAAGCCTTTGGGCCTCCATATGGGATAGTTAAACTAGTACCTTAACAAGGTCATACTCACATAGGGTGGTGACATAGAGTTGGTTAACGTTCGAGTCTAGGTGATGTCCCTCCTGAGATATATCATGGACAAGCTATATGAGAAATCAATGTGAATGTGAAATGCATTTAAGAAATGGAAATTATTATAGTTTATGACTATGAGGTTACTAACCCTAAATGGAAAAATAAAAGTATATGAATTTTGATATTGATATTGATAAGTGTTCATTAACCTTAATGTTAATATTTTGAAATATAAGGAGAATTGAATACTAATGTTTTGTTTTACTAAGTTGAAATTGTGCAAGGTTGTGAAATTTTTTGGCTTACTAGAAGGGGACATTATAGTAGGAAGAATACATATAGTATAATCAAGGATGGGAAATAATTTGTTTTGGTTCTATTGCATGATAGACAAGAGGAAGTGGCAAAAGAAATTGCAGTAGCATGCCATGAGGAAGACATGGTGAAAGAGAGTGAGAAGGAAGAGAAAAGTGCAATAGTTGAAGAGGAAAATAAGGGTATGAAGGAGTCCCATTATTTTTCTAATCAAGATGTGTTTGCTAGTGATGATGTGTATGCAAGTAAAGAGGGAAAAGTTGCAGCAGTATGCCCTAATGGAGACATAGAGAAAGAGGTTGAGGAAGGGGAAAGAGAAGAGACTACAATAGGGGTTAAGGATGCAGTTGTTGCAGATAGTGAGTTAGCAACAGTAGAGAATGAGAGTGAAGAAGATGTGGTAGCAGAAAATGGCAATGAGAAGGTTGTAGAGAAAGAGGTAATACATAATATGTTCTATTTTTATGATGAAGATGAGAGTGGAGTGTATGATGATGAAAATGTTGCAGCAGATAGTGAGAAGATAGATGTTGCAGCGGTAGTGATAGAGGAACATGTGAAAGAGGTAAATCTATACCCTTTTGAATTTGTGAAATTTGATTTGCATGTTTAAATGAATAAGATAATGAGTACAGAAGAATAGTTGGTAAATGCAGAAGAGATGGTGCAATTAGAATTTGTTAGTGTTGATTTGTATGCAGAGAAAGATTGGTGTGATATTGCATATTGGTGGAGGAGGTTGGGTTAAAGTGATTCCATGTTGAGAAAGAGGATTGCAGAGTAGAGTTGTTGGAGGATGAAGGTTTTCCTAGGTAGATCTTGGAAGAGGAGAAAGAAGAAACATTTTTTAGACTTGTAGTGATGGAGTTTGTTGTATACAACCTACAAGGGTGATCTAGTCATCCAACTACATTTTGTGAGTCTTACCCACAAAATCTTTTCTGCCTAGCTTGTCTAATGCAGGAGCATCCAAGGGAATGGGCTATCCCGCATCAACCAAAAAAAAATTAGTTTTCTTTTTTCATTTTTGGTGTGTTGTGGTCTTTTCAGGCATCTCTTAGCATTGGAGAACCTCTCATGTGATAAAATTTGCAAAATATGAGTTTTCATCAGTTTGTTGTTTCAGAGGCTCCACAGGTAATTTTTAGAAATTTTTCTAGAAAAATAGTAAGGGATGGAGTAAACCCTCTTGAAAGAGCATTCTTGGAGGTACCATGTTGAATATACAAAAAGAATTAGAGTAATATCTTTCACGGTTTGAGAGATTTTAATGCCGAAAGTTTGTAAAAATATGTGTTGACAATTTACAAAAAATTTAATATCTAGATTTTTATGCAGGCTGGAGTAAAATCCCTTGGAGAAAAGCTATGTAATATCATTTTCCACATCTTGGCCAGTTTTCATGCAAAAAGGAGCTTCTGGGTGGTAGATATGTAAAAAGGCGATTTACAGCTTCCTGACGAAGTCGCATAAAATAATTTTCTCCAAGTTTGTTTGAACAAATTTAAAAGGTATTATTTATTATTTTATTTGACTTATTTGAGGCATTTCAATTATCAAAGAGGAAGCATATTACTTGCTAAATTCAAGTGCAGATTGTAAGGTTTATAAATGCTAAGTGAAAACAATATTTTAGGTGCCTAAAGGAGAAAAAAAGATTGATTTTTTTTAGGCAAACAAAACATAAAGTGATTACCATGCCTAATTGGGAATAAAATGCATCTTTAAGGTTTTCAATAGATATTAAATGTAGCTCCAAAAAATAATCGAAAGAGTGGAGAAAATCAAATGCCATAATGAAGAGGAATCTCACACCATGATGAAGGTAACACCTTTATTTTAGTGTAGGTTTTAATGCCTATGACAACAAATTTTGACGGAGGGAAAAAACAGCTCTCAATGGCTGGAAATTGATGTTTAAAATAGAAAATAATAGAGGCATGAGAGAGTGTCTAGAATGGGGTTTTATTGCATGTTGAAGAATGGAGAAAAAGGAAGATAATGTGAGCAAAAATGGAGATTGAAACAACAATAGGAAGGGTTTTAGAACAATAGATTGGAGTAACCTGTTTCAGGCATACAGAATGCAGAAATTAAGTGATTAAGTGGCCATGAGAGTTGAATGATGAAGGATCAGAACCAGGAGTATGTATGTTACAGGAGGATGCAGATTAGAGAGGAAGAATGTGAGGATGAGACTGTGCCTGAGAGGCCATGGATGACCATTGATGTAATAGTTTTCTTAGCTATGAAATCTTGTTTGAAATTTTGATGTAATTGTTATTGAAATTGAATTTCAATAAAATAGTCTTGAGTTTTGGCTTGGATTTTATGCATTCTGATATGGTAATTGTGTGGATTTGTGGGTTTATGAAAATGTGAATAGTAAGGTTATCTTGCATGATATGGGTTTTATTCTAGGTTTACAATTTATTTTCTTTTCTATGGAGTTAAGAGCATGTGTTTACAATTGTGAGTATATGTGAGTGGTTTTGTATTGCATCATATGGTATCAGAGCTAGTGGTCTTGAGTGTAGATGTAGAGCACCAAATGTGAGGCAGCCTATGCTAGGACCTACAGGTAGAGGAAGAGAGTGAAGCAATTGTGAAGAGGTCAAAAGATTGTTACAGGTAGAGAGAAGTCCTAAGCAAGTGAGAGCTAAGAAGCTGTGAAGAGTTGATTATGTGTTTTGTGCAGGTTGCATATTAAGAGTGTGTGATAATTGTATGACAAAATGTCTTGGGGGCAAGGAGAGTGTTTGATGATGAAGAAGGTATTTTTGAAGCCACAAAAAGAGAAGCAAGAGTCCATCCAGAGGAGCAATGTATTTTGAATTATTTGCAAGTCAGGTGGAAAGTGCTACAGAGTGGTTGTGGATAGAAGTAGCACCAATAATTTAGTGTCATTAGAGATGGTCGAGAAGCTGCAATTGAAGAGAAGAAAGCATCCCAATCCTTACAGTATTTCTTGGTTGTAAGGAGATCGTCAGATATGGGTAAGTGAGAAATTTATTGTTAATTTTCATATTGGTAGATATAAGGATGAGATTGTATGTGATGTAGTACCCATGGATGTATGTCATATCCTATTGGTTTTACCCTGGCTTTGGGATAGAGAAGCTATGCGTGATGGTAGGAAGAATACATATAGTATAATCAAGGATGTGAAAGAATTTGTTTTGGTTCTGTTGCAAGATAGACAAGAGGAAGTGGTAAAAGAAATTGCAGTAGCATGCCATGAGGAAGACATGGTGAAATAGAGTGAGAAGGAAGAGACAAGTGCAATAGTTGAAGAGGAAAATATGGGTATGAAGAAGTCCCATTGTTTTTCTAATCAAGATGTGTTTTCTAGTGATGATGTGTAAGCAGGTAAAGAGGGAAAAGTTGCAGCAATATGCTGTAATGGAGGCATAGAGAAAGAGGTTGAGGAAGAGGAAAGAGAAGTGACTACAGTAGTAGTTAAGGATGTAGTTGTTACTGATAGTGAGGTTGCAATAGTAGAGAATGGGATTGAAGAGGATGTGGCAGCAGAAAATGGCAATGAGAAGATTGCAGAGAAAGAGGTAATACATAATATGTTCTATTTTTATGATGAAGATGAGAGTGGAGTGTACGAAGATGAAAATGTTGTAGCAGATAGGGAGAAGATAGATGTTGCAGCAGTAGTGATAGAGGAACATGTGAAAGAGGTAAATCTATACCCTTTTGAATTTGTGAAAGTTGATTTGCATGTTGAAATGAGGTAATCCAATTGCATGTCAAAAAGCAAATCAAATATTGAGTTAACTTAGCTTTCAAATCTTTATCTTTATCAATCAATTCATTAAATAGAAAAAGTATTCTATTTATAAAAATCAAATCAATTTTATTATCCATGAAAGCAATTAACTCTTTAAAACAAGATTTTTGCATGGACACATGTAACTTGCATAATTCTTCATGCCCTCTCAATTTATCTCATCCATTGATTCATTCAATTATTCTCTATTGTTGATCAATGTCCTGTGAAAGTTATAAATACATCCATCCTCACATTCACACACCCTCCACGATCTTTGAGCTTTGAGGATCAATATTGAGATTTGAGCATTCATTGAGTACTTCGCACTTTGCATCCATTGAGCACTTTGAGTATTCACATTCATCCATCATTGCAAGCTATGGTTATGCTATGTATTTGAGCAATCCACATCTATAATACCAAGGACTAAATATCAAGTGGTAACGTCTTTTAATGTTTATGCATTATGGATTTAGGTTATGCTCTTGATTATTCTTTGAGGTTATGATTGATTTTGGATTTGTGTCTTTGATTGTTATTCTCTTATTTGCATTCCAAATTTCATCATATACATTCTGGCACACCTGGTGGGACCCACATCCTTGACACTAATGATTTTTCTTGATAATTTTAGGTTTTTGAGTTTATAGGTATGAAACGGTGCTATTGACGAGTAGTGTAATGCCCCTCGCTTTTGGCTTGTGATAGAGGTTATTCTCATATTTCCTATGACAGTTCTGGTATGGTTGGTAGTTTCATATTGCATAATTACAGTTCGAAACATTTGGTCTAGTGTGTTATGGTTTATGTTCTCCTTGATCTTGATGGACACTCTGTTATTATGATAGCTGATTATGGATCTATGTTAGGGTGATGCTTGATTACTAGTACTTTATGCTTTTGATGGACATATTTGATGGTTATAGACTAATGTTATTCTGAGGTTAATGTGTTAATTCGACTATGATTATGATGCATGATTGGTAATGGATATAGTTACTTAATGATGTGTGTGTTCATGAACGAAATAGTGTTGCATTACTCGTGTCTGAGTACCCTACCACGCTGCAACTTCCATTCATTGTGTCTGTGACTACATGTTTATATATGGATATATGTGTACACCCTTGTTTGATGCAGGATGTAGGTACTGGGCATCGACTCCACCTGAACTAGCAGGTCTAAGCGTGCCCTAGCCAATGGAATCATTGAACAGAGTTAACATGGGGTTCCTTGTCATTATTGTCTGTTATCTGTCTGCCTCCGTGATTGTGGTCTTGTCGTCTAATCTTGCTTGTCAGTCAAGTAATGTTCCACAATGAGGATTAACAAGGTTAGAATTGCCTATGTTACGTTGGTGTATTGATGCATTCAAATAGGCTTATTTGACTAGGAATATAATTTTGATAAATGAACATAAATTGTTTCAATATAAATTAATTAATATAGAAAATATGATTAATAAAATTATGTGAAATAATAAATAAAATTAATTACTAAATTATGAGTTGTTTGTAAATGATTAAGTTGGTTGTGAACGGATAAATTACAATGATCATAAATTTCATAAATAAATAAATAGATATAAATGTAAATTGTGTTAAATAAAATACATAGTTAATATTAGATTAATAAAATAATAATATTTCTTTGGAATATTCTAAGGTTTAAAAAAAAAAATAGATGGTTGCTTTATACCATGTATTCAATTTCTGGGAATGTGCAATTTCATATCATGTGCCGTCAGTTGCAGATTTGAGGCTTGGGAATCCCTTGGTAAAAATGAAAGTGTTGATTCCTATGGGAATGTGGGTTGTTGGAAACATAGAGGCATGTTTCGGCATTACTCGAGGAGTTCAGCCCTGCTTTTGAGAAAGTGGGATTGTTGGGAAGAGGGGATGTTTCTGCATTTATCCGAGGAAGTTGAATCTTGGTTGAAGGGGGGAAGAAGATTTCTGGAAGAGAAGGGAAGGAGATTAATTAGGAGGCTAGAGCTTCTAGCTGGGACTTGGGAGTAACATCTACCTTCTGATAATCAAGTGTTCGGATCCAGGTTTCATTTATATCTGAATTTTATCTCTGTTCCTGTCTTTCCTGTCTTTTCAATAAATCTGTACTTTCATGTTGGTTTGAGTAATGTCCTCAAATTTGCCATCATTATGCTTGATCCTCCTGTTGCTTATTGGACCCAAGGATTTTCTTTTCTTCCTTTTCTTTTCTTTTGTAATCCTCAATATGGGTAGTAGGAACATCTCGATTTCACCATATTTGTTCATTCTGTAATCTATCACTTTTAACTTATCAACCTCCTTGTAAACCTTTTCGCAAGTCACCTGGATGCCCTTACGGTGAGCTCAACTACAACTAGGGATCTTTTAATCCCTATATCTTCCTTGCATCATCTTATGTGAGCACCCCTGAAAGGTGATTGTTCTGTCAAACAAAGAAAATGTTGTGTCAAGCAAAAATCTTATTTCTACATTCACCTTCAAAAGAATTCCACAAACAGTAAACCCGCTTTCCTCATTACATTTAGGTATCTTGTTGTATCATAGAGCTTCTAGTGTTCATGCTCACCTTGATTCTAATGCCCACTATTTTGCCAATGTTGAGTCTAAAGCTCATTTCTGGTCTATTTCTATGGCAAGTCTCCTTAATCTAACATCTCCATGTACAGAGCCAAATGGATCAGTAGCAATGCCATGGACAAAAGTCATGCTGTTAGTGTATCCTGCACATATGATTCCAGTATAGGCAAAGAATTAAACTCATTTGCAAGTGATAAGATGTTGCAATATTTAGCCTACAACATGATAATAACCTGGTGATAACTAGTAATATGGACTAGTGCTTTTACTGGCTTCTTTCTATAGAGTAAACTTCACAAATTGTGTATCGATTAAATCATATTAAATTTTGATGGTAATACCGATGCAATTCTAGACTTAATACTATCTTACTAAATTTGCAACATAGCTCATAGTCATACTGAAGTCATTTTAGTAGGTTTTTAATATAGCTTGCATCAGCATTGGATTTTTAACTTGCAATGGCCATCATCGACCTCCGCTCATATCATAATATGGCCAGAATTGTTATAGTTTGTGACCAGAGAAACTTGTGACAATCCTAAGGTTGTTCATGCTTTGGCCAATCAAAATACAAGTCAATGTATGCAACTCAAGCATGAGGAAAAGTTAAGCCCATCAATTACTTCGATTGGTTTACGTTTCCCCTTCCAATGCTTAAACTGTAAACTCATCTACTCCATCAAATTTATTTGAAACTGAAACTCATCTTCTTCACTCAAAATGCTTAGAAAAGAATCATCCTTAATAAACACTTTCTAAGTCTAATCTTCTCACAGTACTGGACTTTTTTTTTTAACCCAAAATGTTTACATGCAGAAATGTCCCTGCAATTTGCAAGGATAGTTTCACATGACTGCAGACTATTGGTAGCCGCTTGCTAAGGTCGAGAGGATGGTGTATTCATCTCTTAGCCTATATAAACCCTTATCCGCTCTCCATCATGGAGGAATTTATTAGAATAAAAGATGGGGTGCTTAACCATGGCATCCTCCACTATGGAACGAAGTCGTGATGCCAAGGAGGCCGCAGCCTTGGCAGACGGTTGAATTTCTTCTAAAATGGGCTGCAGGGGTTGTTATGGTGTAGTGCGTTGCACATGCTATGATTAGCCTTGCCCCAACTCCACAATGGCAAAAAGAAACCTTTGCTTTGTCTTTTCTTTTCAAAAAATTTAATCCTGAATAGCCTGCTTCTAGCCCAAATCGAATTAGCTAACTTCAAACCATGAAAATATTACCGCTGGCTGGTACAAGATAGAACTTAACAAGAATGAGGCCATTTGTCAGTAAGAACCATCAAACCATGAGAAATTACCTATACATTTACCAATCCTTATGATAAATAATTAAATCTTTTTGTTGCTGAGTGATTTTGTAGCTTCTGGTAGCAAGCTGGTCAATCTCCCTAATGCTAACCCTTTTGAGTTCATCTCTTACAATATCTGGAAAGAATTCCTGCAAACATAAATTTTATTCTGATACTATCAACAAGCTAGATAAGATATCTATGAATTTTGCATGCTTAGCATTAAAACTAGAATTCCTGCAACCAGGCAAGCCTCCATCTTTCATTATGCTGAATGAGGTTTTGCCATGAAATTTCCTGTTGACTACCAAAACAAGATGATTTCTCTGTGAACCTCACCCAATGCAATGAACTGGGAATTTTTAGTTCAGTTTTCACAAACGCCAATTCTACAAGAGCATTATTAGCAATCTCAGTAAATTAGAACTTTCTCATCCTTAGTAGCAGATTGAAAGTAAATTCTAGATAGGTTCTATTTTTAAACTTCATGTTACTCAGATAGAAGGTGATTTCATTGAGTTTTAAGAAATAGCATACCACATTATTTAATTTGGATATTTTATAGTTTTTTTTTAGTTTGCAACTAATTCCATTAGAAATGTAGTTAGTAGGTTATTTTAGATTTCATCCTTTGTGTAGATCCGTGATCTTGTAGAATCAATGTTAAGTTATGACATTTGAATTGAATTAGAGTACATTGTAATTATTTAAATTATTTGATTTTAACAATGGCATTAATGGTCTATTTTAGCTAGGTTAATGATGTGGGGGTCTTGTAAATTAATTAAATAATCATTTTAATAATTATTTACGTATAGTTATTTTAATGTAATTGTAGAATTGTTTTTTTTACAAGAATAAAATTGATAATGCACTATGTTAAATATTAATATACTAAGTCTTCTTTGCAAATTAAATATAGAATTTTGTTATCTTTATTATTATTATTATTATTATTACCATAAGATACTAGTTATCTTTCCCAAGGAAAAAGAAATTTGCATAACTATATGTGTCTGTTAGTTACACAGGTGCAATTATATAAATTTTGTATTAGATTATTAAATAGAAATTCAATATTTTAGTGGGGATATCAATTACAATAATTTGGAATTGTTCAAGCATTAATTAAATCAATCTGGTAGTGAATTTATTTTGTTATCCTTGTGAAAATTTATTAATTAAAGTTTGATATTGAGAGCTACTAAGATCGTATTGTGAAGGGAGTTATGTGTATAGTGAATTCAGTCGCATCAAGAAAGTAAAATTGAACATTTGTTAGATTATTGGTCTTAATGAGGCTCCTTGTGCAAGTTAACAAAGTGTTAATCCAGAGGCCTAGGTTGTAACGTTGTTTTCATGTTCATGGTATGTTGAGAATACATCTTGGGGTAATGATTAAGTCTTTCATGGATGTTGCAATCATTTATTTGTTTGAGTTTGTTTTTAGTTATTGTGATGGTCAACATAATGGGGACATGCTGTCATCAGTATAGAAGAAATCTCTCATGTGTTACTCTGTCGGGAAACCATGAATAATGTATTGAGAATTTGCCTTGTGATTATGCCATAGTTTGCAAGAGGGTTAATGCCTTGCAATGTGTATGTCTAGCTTATTGTTATGGTGATTTGTGCATGATGGATGGGGTCTCCTAGGTGCAGATAGGGGAGTGGCTTCCAATGTGGGGCCGGTGCCCAAAGTGGCCGCCAGGGTAACACATTGGAAGTTGGTAAACAAGTGATAACCTAATAATTAATCTAGGGGGTTGGGTAGTTATCACACTAACAAGATAATTGGATGCCTCACTCATGCCTATAGTGCTCGTTCAGGCTAAGGATGAGATGAGAAGGCCGTGGTTGGCAAGATCAACTTCCTTGTCCTCATGAAAGGAATGTTGATACCGCATGCGTCACCCTATGGGGCCGGTGCCTAGAGAGGCTGCCAGGGTAACCATAGATGGGGGCCAGCTTCTGGAGATAGATAGCTTGGGTAACCCATGCTAGGGCCATGCGATGACACTCTCCTTACTATAGCCTAGCATTCCCTAGTTGTACTCTCCCCCTGTTGTTATGTGTTGGCCTCTGGAAGTACTATTGTGTTGTTTGTGATATTGACTTGTGATGTTGAAGTCATGTGTTGTCTTTAGTTCACTGTCTACCTGACCGTATGTTGTATGGGGAACCTTATGTTAACTCCTAGCTTAGGGGTGGACCTCAGGGTTCCACATGGTCGGGTGGAAGAGCTTTATCCATTGGTTTTTCCCTTGCCATTGTTCGTGAGCGAGGAGGACATTCCTTGTGTATCAGACACCAGATCTTGCTCCTGTTCATGAAGACACATATTATGCTCATGTTCTAGCCGGTGTATCAGTTATTTTAGATTGTATGTATTTAAATGTAATAAGAATAGTGATAATGTAATTACATAATGATGTACTCATTTGTATAAACTTGGAATATGTGCATGTAATCTTGCCCAAGGTTGATTATCTAATTAATGTCACGAAATGTAGATGTATATGTATAATCAATAATGTAATAGAGTTAGAATGATTTGTCAATGTTAGTTAGTAATGCATGTAAATGATGTTGATTATTGTCAAGTAATGCATCCATGGCACCTTGGGAGACAAGTTGTTAGTTAATGATGTGTATCGATCTGCTACACCTCACTTGTTATCTTATATAAAAAAAAATTATTCCACTTTGCTTGCATAGAAGTGTTGTCTTTCAAGGTGTTCATGGCGGGGCACTACAAGTAGATTGGTGCTATTGATGAGTAGAATGGTGCTACTGACGAGTAGATCGATACTTCTAACCTATAGAAGCACGCTATTCATTCAACCTTTGGTACTATTGATTTGACTTTGTGCATTTTTTATTTGGTTTACTGAGCTTCTGATCTGAGTTTTTTATTTTGTTTGCAGGAGTATTCTATGCTTTCTTTTGATCCTTGTTTGCAAGTTGATTTATTTGCAAGCATTATTTATTGGTTTTGTTTTGCAAGATGATTTATTTATAAATATTTCTCACCATTCTCTAACCCCTGCAAAACCAAAATTGACCTGATTAATCATCTATGTTGTGGGTTCTATTTTTTGTTTTGCAGATCTAATAGATTGGTGCTTTTGATTAACCACCTAGCACATCTGACAGACAATAATTCACTTTTGACCCAAAGAAATTTGTAACTAATATTATTTTGTTTCCTATGTTCTAGATTTGATAGTTTGGTACATCTGATAAACAATAATGCGCTATTGATCAACAAAAGTACGCTATTGACTGGTATAAATTCACATGTAATTTATAGAATTGTGCATCTGATTGCCTTTGTATCGCATTTGATTAACTTTTAATGCGCTTCTCATAATTATTAGCTTGCTTGTGATTAATATTATTGTGCTTCTGATTAATTTTATTGCACTTCTGATTAACTTTACTGCACTTCTAATCACTGTTATTTTTCTTCTGATTTTGATTCTCAGTTTCTGATTTTTTAATCTAACAAGTGGTTTTTTGTAATGTCCCCTTTTAGGGTATCCTTGATTTTTCAACCTACATACAAGAATAACTCCTAGAAAGAGACATTAGTACTATTAAAGATCAATTCCGTAATGAAATCAATACATTATAGTCATGATCAATAATAATGAACATGAATTTAATGTTACCTTTGCATGCATTTATTCAATTCCTGCAATCACAACATATGCAAATGCATACATTCTTTCATAATCATTAGGGTTAACAACATCATGATCATAATCAATAATAATGAATAAGTACATAGATCTAATGTATTTCCTCATACTTATACTTTAACCATCTTTAGGCCTCATGATATACTTTGGGAATGGTGATCATCACGCCTAGTTGATAATCTATCTTAGTTGTTAACCCTAGCAGAAGTGGGGTATATACTCGTTAAGGTGCTGGATAACAAGACTCCACTACCACAGGCTCAAGGGTTTCATTGCATACCCAACAATACTTCACCACTTGAGAGTCACCTGCCATGTAAGACATTAATAACACACTAATCTCCACTGGTATAGGCCCAACGGCTTCCTTGCACACCCAACAATACTTCACCACTTGGCTCAAGGGGTTTCATTGCACACCTGACAATACTTCACCTTGATTGATTATTGCTTGCTGATATGAACTTGAGAGAGCGTTGGATGATTGAGAGATAATTCAATGAATTCACTAGTAGAAAAATAGAAATAAATGACTAAAAAAACTACCAAAAATTGGTCATGTGACCAGTAGTTTGGTCACGTGATCATTGGTAGTTTATTGCTGGTCATTTATCTCATGACCAAATTTATGACTAAACAAATTTTAGTCATTAATTTAGTCATTAATTTGATAGTATATTTAGTCATCAATTTGGTAGTATATTTAGTCACATGGCCATTGGTAGTTTATTGCCAGTCATTTATCTCATGACCAAATTTATGACTAAACAAATTTTAGTCATTAATTTGGTAGTATATTTAGTTATCAATTTGGTAGTATATTTAGTCATTGATTGTTGTTAACTAGTCATTTATTT
This sequence comes from Cunninghamia lanceolata, assembly GCA_027924645.1. Lineage (NCBI taxonomy): Eukaryota > Viridiplantae > Streptophyta > Pinopsida > Cupressales > Cupressaceae > Cunninghamia > Cunninghamia lanceolata. The sequence goes on from BSBN01000010.1 coordinate 3,761,800, forward strand.
AGTCATGGTAGTCATTTTTATTTACTGGTTTCCATTAATTGGTAGTAAATTTAGTCATGATATGGATAATTTATTAAATACCATAAATTTTATAATGCAGAAAAAACATATTATTAAATTTGAATTAAAACATAAAAGCAAATAAATTTGGAAAACTATATATTTTATGATGTTGCCAAGTAAAGATTGATAAATTTGAGCCAACACTTTCTATTTGAGAATCAACCAATAAGAAAATGAAACAAGACAAAGAAAAGTGGCAATAAATATTTTTTTGTATTGGAACAATGCAGGAAAAGAATTACAAATAATAAAAAAGCAGCACAAGGCTGCCATAAGAAAAAACCAGTTCATCTCTGTCATATATAGTAAACTATAAGGACTGGCTGAAGAAAAAACTAGTTTAGCAGCCACATTAGATACAATAGCAAAACAATGGAAAGGCAGGTCAGACCGATGAAGCCCTTCACATCTTTTGACACTTAGAAAAGAGATGTTGCCACTGAGCATTCCATGAGACATCATTTCTTTTGGCATTCTATTAACTAGTTCAGGTTCTTTGATTGCAGCCTTGGTGCATTCGATATTCTCCTTCACACAAGCCATTGAGTTGTTAACAATCTAAACTAAAATTATGGCAACAAGAATAACTTGCCAAGGCAGTTAACAATAATAACAAGTACCAAAGTTGCAGCATGTTTTTTGACAAGCAAGATTCAAAAAATATAAACAACAAAATCTAAAATGAAATCATGTTAACATTTCAAATTCAAGAATTGAATTCTTAATATATTACTGAGTGTTGAAATATTTTCACAAAACTTACGGAAGAGCCCAAACAATTTTAGATGTAATGCAATTGTCTTTTGGCTCACAAGTTTGTAGAAAAGAATCACTTGTCATGGAGGCAAGCAAGAATGGTGTAACCTCAAACTACAAAAAAAACACATATTAAAGTATTAGATAATCTCAAAATTTTAATGACATAAATTTCTTGAAGAGCATTGAAAAACTTTTAGTTGGTTTAGGTCATGCAAAAGTTGTCTATATCATAGGGTTAAGAGTATATCAAAAGCTTAACTATTGTAATATATTCATTTATAGATAAAAATTATGAAGCATAGACAAGGCCCTGGTAGACATGTATGCAAAATGTGGAAGCATAGACAAGGCTCATGAACTATTTGACAAAATGCCTCAGAAATGTGGTCTCATGGAATGCCATGATTATAGGATACACACAAAATGGATTTGTTGAAAAGGCCTTAGAAACTTTCAAGCAAATGCAATTGGAAGGTGTAAAGCCAAATTCCACAACCTTTGTTAGCATCCTCCCTACCTGTGCCAAAATGGGAGCTTTGGAACAGGGTACACTAGTAGAAAAATAGGAAAAATGACTAAAATACTACCAAAAATTGGTCATGTGATCAGTAGTTTGGTCATGTGACCATTGGTATTTTATTGTCGGTCATTTATCTTGTGACCAAATTTATGACCAAAAAAAATTTAGTCATTAATTTGGTAGTATATTTAGTCATTAATTTGGTAGTATATTTAGTCATAAATTTGGTAGTATATTTAGTCATCAATTTGGTAGTATATTTGGTAATTTGGTAGTATATTTAGTCATCAATTTGGTAGTATATTTAGTCATGTGACCATTGGTAGTTTATTGTTGGTCATTTATCTCGCAACCAAATTTATGACTAAACAAATTTTAGTCATTAATTTGGTAGTATATTTAGTCAACAATTTGGTAGTATATTTAGTCATCAATTTGGTAGTATGTATATTTAGTCATTGTAATCATTTAGTCATTACTTGTTGTTAATTGGTCATTTATTTAGTCATGGTAGTCATGTTTATTTACTGGTTTCCATTAATTGGTAGTAAATTTAGTCATGATATGAATAATTTATTAAATACCATAAATTTTATAATGCAGAAAAAACATATTATTAAATTTGAATTAAAACATAAAAGCAAATAAATTTGGAAAACTATATATTTTATGATGCTTCCAAGTAAAGATTGATAAATTTGAGCCAACGCTTTCTATTTGAGAATCGGCCAATAAGAAAATGAAACAAGACTAAGCAAAGTGGCAATAAATAATTTTTTGTATTGGAACAATGCAGGAAAAAATTACAAATAATAAAAAAGTAGCACAAGGCTGCCATAACTAGAAAAAACTAGTTTAGCTCTGTCATGTACAACAAACTACAAGGACTGGCTGAAGAAAAAACTAGTTCAGCAGCCACATTACATACAATAGAGAAACAATGGAAAGGCAGGTCGGACCGATGAAGCCCTTCACATCTTTTGACACTTAGAAAAGAGATGTTGCCACTGAGCATTCCATGAGACATCATTTCTTTTGGCATTCTGTTAACTAGTTCAAGTGCTTTGACTGCAGCCTTGGTGCATTCTATATTCTCCTTCACACAAGTCATTGAGATGTTACCTATGTATTCAAACAACCCTGAACCACTGTGAACAATATTTGAATAACAACCTGAGAATTCTACTTAGAGGCCCCTGTAGCAGTGACCCTGCAGCAACAAGAAAACACACCATTCCCTGTAACCTTCCATAACATGGTCCCAAACAACTGAAGCAAAAGTGGCACTTGACATAATAAAATCTAGCTAGTCAACAACATGTTGAAGATGACATGGAAATGTTTTTGGTTTCGTACAATTGCAGTAAAATATGAATTTATTTAAAACAACGTTTTCATGATATTTTCTTCATTACCTCAAGAAATCATAAAATAGATCATTACACAAAATCTCTACTCTTGGAATCAATCTCTTCCCTTTCTCACATGGTAATACTGCACTTGCCTATTCAGACTATTAAATTTCAAAAAATGAGCTAAACAATAGACATTCAAATGACCTTCTACATAGATAGGATCTGAAGTTCACTACTGTCTTATTATAGCCAGAGGTGCAGCACGTACACTACATAGAAAAACATATAGAAGAAGCTTATGATACAGAAGCTACTGTTCTGGTATCAACAAAGTTCATTTGTTATCCTGATTGTGGTGTTTGTAATGTTGCAGGGTATATTTTCCCATTGTCATCAGAAGGTTTTGCTCCAATCTAAAGTTCCATTGCACAATGCATCATTAGTAGTAGCTCAAGGAATTTTTAATAGCTTTTTCAATTTCACCACAAGTTTCCAATCATCATTAGACAAATCATCCTAAAAAAATAAGAAGAATATTTCATTTTAGACATTAAAAAGTTGTTTTATCAGCCAAAAATGAAAAGCACAAATGTTCAATTAGTATAACATGTATAATAGTAAATACACTGTAAAATTACGTAATGTGCATGTCAAATAGCCTTACCCTGTAGTTTTCTTTCAATATATCTATGGATATTCTTGTGAGATGAGTCACAAATTCATCCTCCATTTCAAAATGCCTACCAAACATTTTCTGTGCTTCATCAGCGTTGCTCCCAACAATCTGTAAAGTTCGTATGATAATTCATTAACAAAAACATTTCAAAAAATAGCATCCAAAATCATATAAAACTATTAACAACAAACACAGCTTCTCAAAATACCTTCATGGCGACTCTTTCACCCTTCTTAGCTATTTCAACAGATTTATGATTGATCTCAATTGAGGCTATTTTGCCAATATCTATGAAATCTTTTGTGGGAACACATAATGGCATGCCAATCTATAGATGCAATCACCACACATGGCTTTATACAAACCAAAAACAATACAACAATCTTTTACATGCATAAGTCATAACATTGAAAAGACTAGGTTTAGATACTGACCCTTGCAATGCCTTCAAGAGTATCAACACCAACAATTATAGGATCCTTCTTGTTAAAAATACAATTTGGCAAAATGCCTAGTACACAAGGGAAAACAACATCTTTTGCAGCCTCCTTTTTCTTTTCTTCCTTAAGATTGTCCATATATGCTTTAAACTGGTCAAATAGATGATAAATAATGTCTGCTGCAAATATATTGACACCAACTTCATCTGCAAGCTACTGAGCTTCAAGAGTAATTTTGACATTAAATGCCAAAATTGTAGCATACTCTTTCTTCTTTTTCTCAAGCATTACACTTGCATGCATGACATCTTTTTTATGTACTGGCAGAATACCAATTGCACTAAATAGGATGCTTACAACTGGGGTCTTCAAGAACTCAAGTAAAGCCTCCAAAGATCCAAGAGTTGAAGCTTGAACATAAACTCCTTCCCCACTCTTGTCATCCAAGACATTACATTATTAATATATTGCATTGCTTCTTCCTTAATATCCTCTAAATCATCATTAGGTCCAACAACATATAATTGAGTTCCTACTATGGCATGCTCAAGACCCTGAAATCAAGAAATTGTAGCTAAATTTCATTGTCCACATATATTTGATAAATTTATGCTCATATACATAAAATTATTAGCCTAAAATTTGATACCTGATCTTCTACAACCTCCTTTTTCCTTTCTTCCTTAAGATTGTCCATATATACTTTAAATTGTTCAAATAGATGATAAATAATGTCCACTGCAAATATCTTGACACCAACTTCATCTGCAAGCTCCCGAGCTTCAGGAGTAATTTTGACATCAAATGCCAACATTGCAACATACTCTTTCTTCTTTTTCTCAAGCATTACACTCACATGCATGACATGTTTTTTATGTACAGGCCCAATACCAATTGCACTAACTGGGATGATTACAGCTGGGGTCTTCAAGAACTCAAGTAAAGCCTCCAAAGATCCAAGAGTTGAAGCTTGAACATAAACTCCTTCCCCACTCTTGTCAATCTAAGACATTACATTATTGATATCTTGCATTGCTTCTTCCTTAATATCCTCTAAATCATCATCAGGTCCAACAACATATAACTGAGTTCTTGCTATGGCATGCTCAAGACCCTGAAATCAAGAAATTGTAGCTCAATTTCATTGTCCACATAGATTTGATAAATTTATGCTCATATACATAAAATTATTAGCCTAAAATTTGATACCTAAGTGGTTATCTTGATTCCCTATGCAACCTTCAACTCCTTATGATGTTGATAAGATCCCTGAAACCAAAAAACATCTTAAGCTATGGAATATATTATATTATTTTAACAATATGATCAATGTGACATGGTTTGAATAATCTAAATTTGAGGTGTAGATTATTGTATTCTAGCATAGATCACAAATACCACCCATTCTCCTTTACTATAAAAGAGCATTTCAATTTTTTTAACACCACATATACTCCATTAAATAATATGGCACCATAAGGCTTCCAAGAATACATACCATTATGTAGGTTACCACAATGGACCACTCGTACGGAAAATTTTAAATCAGGATCAAAGCCACCTAGATCTTGAAACCAAAAGGCAATCCCTTGGCTTTTACACCATATATATCAATTTTATCTGCCCTCTATCCTGATGTTTCAAAAGGTAACTCTTGGTGCCTGTAATTTCTCATACTGTCTGACCATTCAACATTTACAAACTATTTTCTATTTTGAACAATTTCTATATCCAAGGTTGACTTGATGATGCTATAGTATGGTAATATTTTACCAGAGTTTCAGTGCAAGTTTTGGGATATAACATTTATTATTTATTAAGTTACCTAATTGGTAGAAAAATAGGGCATTTCCAGGTACTATTTGTCCCAGAATTAGATTTAGAATCGAATCACTTATGGAATTGGGCACAGTTGGGATTTTTTGGGCCTGAAATGGTATGGAATCATTGAGGTACAAACCCCGGTGACTCCAAGATAGACGTGGCATTTTAAAGAAGTTTCTATGACAATTCTAGAGGTGGGTAATGTTATCAATGCACTTTTTAAAAAAAATTACATATACGAACAAGCTACAGCATGCTAGAATTAAAAGATTGATTCAACATCATGATAAAGAAAGGTAATCTGCAATAAAAAATATAATGCAAATATATATATATCAAGTTATAAGATATCAAAACTATCTAAGAGTATATATATAAATATAATCAAAAATGTCATAGTTGTCTAGAGTTTCCAACTCTTTCAAATACACCATGAAAATTAAGATCCCTAAACAACACATTCAAAATACTGCATAAAGCAGTGGGCCAAGATGTCTAACAACAAGTACATGATAAACATCAACTATGCCATTTTATGTAAATATTTTAGTGGCCACTATGTGAAGGTTCCTTATTTCTCTTTCAGATGGATAGCTCCATCTATTTTGTCTTCATAAGCAAGTTGTATGTTACTTGTGACCTTTAAGATATTTACATTTGCATCTCATGTTCCTTTCAATTTGACTCGATGTACAATAGATAGTGAGTGAATCCACCCAATGCCCACAACAACACCATCACACGGATCCAACACTCTAACTTTATCCCCTTCTTGGAGTTTATCAATACATATTTGCAAAAACAAAAAAAAATACACATTATATTGAAATACATAATAATTATTAAATAGGTAAGGATTACCCTTATTTACATAATAAAACAACCATTACTTATGTTGGAACAAAATTTTAAAACCCTAAAATTTTGTTAATTCACGCCATTATTCCAAATAAACTATTCTAATGTCTCACCTATTAGGACCTCTCAATAATTTTGCACATTTCCATCCTACTTGATCTTTTCACTTGTATATGACCATTTCTTAATAGACATTCATGCCAAAATTTTATGTCATTTATTTCCCAGGGTCACATAACATGGTCATTTTGAGGAGTATGTTGTTATTCTTAATCATTTCTGTGTTTTTGTAGTTTGCCGCAATCTCATAGGTCATCCTCATTGTCTTGGCGGTGGTGTAAGAACTAGAGCAACAAGAATCATGTATACCGCACTCCTGCTGGAAACATACAAGTTGTTCGCGACATGGTAGTAGGAAGGGCTCAGTCAACCATGTATACTGCAGTCCCTCAGAGGTCTCACCACTTGGTTGCAGCTTGGCGATAAGGAAGAGAGTTCAATATAAACTGATCTTGTGGTCTCGCATTGCTCCGACAAGTTGTTCACATTATGGTGGTAGTAAGTGTCCAAGTTACCGAGCTCCCACAATGGATTTCAAAGAACATTTGTGGCAAGGCGGTAAGAAATAAAAGTTGGAAACATAATCACCCTGCAGTAATGCGAATAGGCACTTGTGGGTTGATGGTAATGGAAGAAAATGGAATAAAGGGGGATATAAGCCCCGTGATCCCGCTTTGTTTGAGCATAAGGGCTGAGGGTTGGCAGTAATCAAGAAAAGTGAACAAAAGGCATTAAAGCTTATTGCCATCCCGTGACCGGTTTAAACAAGCTCCGCAATAGTGCGGTAATGATAATAAATAAGTAAACATACTCAATGTGGGTGTGTGATTACTAAGAAATTAGAAAGATCTTGTCATTTCATTTGATCACTGGATCAAATTTGATCAAGGGCTTATATTTGAAATGAATTGAATGATGAGATCTTATAATCTCGTGGCACAAACCAAAAATAATGGTGGAACAATGAACATTTTGGCTCGATAAAATCTAGAAATCTCTTGGCATTTTCTCAGTTCAAAGATTACAGATTGGCTTGGAGAAGGTGTCCAATTCAGTCTGTTCTTAGCAAGCTTTGAATTGTTCAAGTAAGTCCATCTCTACATTCTCTGCAAGAAAGTTTGAAGAATCTTTGCTCTGTTTCAATTCTCCATGCATTTTCTTGAGTTGCAAAACCGTAGTTTGTATAATGGCACCCAAGAAGTCTGAATCCACAAGTAAGACTAGTAACCATGATCCTGCCCCTAAGAAAAGATCACTACAACAATCTTTGCTAGATTTTTTACCTAATTCAATTGATAAAGGTCGAAAGAAAGTATTTAGGGATGTTGCTGAGGGTTGTAGGGATGTCATAATTCCCATTTCTGGTTGGAAACTATTTTGGTACTTCTGTCAGAAGAAGGATGGTCAAGGACTGGTGGGCAATCCATGGAAGCTGGATTTGGCCAATCTAATTGTTTCAAATGTATTCATGGATGTGGAACTAATTCCTACTCTGGCACTGCACTACCACCCGGCTACTAAAACAGTAAGGTTGCCAAATGGATCTTCTCTGTTGAGAATTGACAGAAATGCTATAATTGATTGTTTTATGTTGAACAAACAAGCTCTCATTGAAATTGACCTACAAAAGATTGAACAAGAATACAAAAGTTTGAGAAGAACACTTAGAAGTGATGAGATGTCAATATTTATGAGAAGAGGTGCAAACAACAGGATAGTTGATGTTCCTTCCAATGCAGTCGAACCATTCCCTGTGGAAGATTTTGTAGTCTATTTCAAATGGACCTATTATGCATTGTGCCAAGTACTGGGAATTGATGTTGATCAGAGGATGCCAGTTAATTTGATGATGATGGCTATGAAGATACAAAATTTAGAGGTGAACATTGAGTATGATTTTGCCTCATATCTTGAAAAGAAAATACATGATGGATTCATTAGTGTGAAGGAAGATAAGAAACCCATGAACTTCAAGTTTTATTCTTTCGTTTGCCACCTGATCCTATATCAAAATAGGAGTAAATGGTCAAGTAAAATGCACATCAGCATGATTGACAGGACAAGGAAAAGAATGCCTACTCAATGTTGGTGTTACATGTGGGATTCTCATTGCCAGACTAGTAACTATAATGTATTTCATAATGAATGTTCTATGAAAATAATGAATTCTTTTGGCAATTGGGTCCCCAGATTGTCACCAGAAATTAGGGTAATTCTGAGACCTCTTGCCCATAAACTAGAGCAAGGTCATACTTTCAATTATGCTGATTGGTTCTTCCTACTAGAGCACACAATAATCAGGGTATATGATTGCCCCCAACCACCTCACAAATTACCAAAGTTTGTTTATGACAGAATTGCATTCTTGGAATCCATGTGGCAAATGATGTGGAGGGAAAAGGAAGTGAGGAAAAAGCAAAACAAAGGCACCTTTTTTCCTGAGACCACTATCTTTGGAGATTGGTCAACTGGTTTAGACACTCTTGAGGAGCTGCAGGCCTATTTGAAGGCCAAGTACTCTTTGGAATCTGGTGTTGAAAGAGTTTGTGACCCTGAAGGTCATATGAACTTTGTGAGACAAGTGATCTTGACTAAGATGGGCATCTCCCATAAATTTTTTTATGATGAGGATGTGATAAGGAACCTGGTTACTTTTAATGAAGTGTATGATAGGAAGAAGAAATGGGAGATCCTCAAGAAAATTGAAGATGACAAAAAGGAAAAGAATCCAATTTTTTAAGCATTTTTTGCTGAAGAGAAAGATCCTCTAAAAAGGATTAATACAATGATTGAAAATTTTGAAAGTATTTATGCTAAATCTAAAGTACAGCCTACCAAGGCTACCAAACTTCTAGTGAACAAGTCTACAGGAATTGAGATCCATGAGCCTGCCCCTGAAGTCATATCAGTTCAAGATCCACAGATCCCTGAATCACCACCACACAAAAGGCAGAGAACTGAAGGCATGTCTCCTCTGGTCCCATATGAGATGTCTGAGGGTGTGGGGAATATTGATGAAGTTGTAAATATTTTGACACAACTGCATGATGGAGAGGAAGTTGATCGACCATTGGTTGGTCAAGAAACTGATGCACACAAGCCTGAGGCTAGGATGGAATAACAAGTCCAAATTGATCTAGAGCTATAGGAAGATGAAAGGGTGGTGGCATAATTGAGATTTATTCAAGATGATGATTTCATCAAGACTCTAGAGTTTTGAGATTTCTGGTTAAAAATGAAGATGAGGGTATGTGCAAGATCATCGCAGGCCAAATAGTGGTAATAGGAAAAAAATTCACGTTTTTACTTAGCCAAATTCGTGACTTGGTAAAGTTTGACTTTGCAACAGATATATGTTTTGGTTTGGATACCAAACCAAAATGGATATCCGTTTTCTAAAAAATTTTGGGAAAATGGCTTTTTACTGGTAGTCATCAATTTTCCAAAGTCCATGATGTTGAGTTTGAAATGCTTCTGGATTTGACTGTGTATTATTATTTTCCTCAACATTTCGAATCACACACGGTGATCCATCATTAGGAGAAAGATAGAAAGAAAGAGAAGAGAGAACATGAATGACAGTATGTAGATTTAAGACCACTTAAAAGGAGAGAGAGATGTGAGGCAGAAACCAAGATCAATTAAGGGAGAAGGATAGCTGCCTATCAAACCTAGTGAAGTGAGGGACAAAGAGGAGTGGGGGACATCTAGGCACACTAAGACAAAACAAACAAAGAAAGACTAACTAGGATGAGAGGAAGACCTAAGTAAAGAAAATTAAAAAAGCAAACAAAGGAGCAAGGCCACAAATTAGAAGAGCAAAAAGAGGAATGACTGTAATACAATCAACCATAAAGAACAAACCGAGGATGAAAGAGATAAGATAATTAAATAATTAAATAAATAATAAAAAAGGGGGGACAATCGAAGAGGTTAAAATGTGAGGGATAGATTGGGAAAAGCTACATATAAAGAACAAGAGAGGGCTCCAAGTTAAAAGAGAGAGAGGGGTGAACTACGAAGGCAAAGGAGGGGGGCTAACAAAAAAGAAAGGTAAGCCAATAACTATCCAAAGGAGGAAAGAAACTAACTGGGAGAAAGCATAAGAGAGAAGAGTAAATCATAAAAGGGAAGACAAGCTACAACGACCAAATAATATATATAAATATATATTCACAACAAACTCCAAGCCACAAACGGAGCACCAGGGGGCAACAAGAAATGAAGGATATGGTTAAAAACCTAGAAATTAAAGAGGAGGGAGAAGGGGGCAACAAGATCCAGAGGTTGGAGATGGGAGGTTAAGCTAGGGGACAAGAGTATGAGAAATAAAAAGGTGAGAACGGGCCAAGGAGGGTAAAGAGGAGGGAGGACAAGGAGCAAAGGGAAAGGGGGGAGAGGAAAAGGGGATAAGATGAGGGCAAAAGAGGAGGGGCAAAGACTCAATCCCACAAAAGGGGACAAGGAGGGGACAGAGGGGGGCGGGGGCAAGAACCAGTAAATAGGGGAAAAAAGGACAAAGATAGGAGAAGGGAGAGGGGAGCTAACAAGATTAGGTCAGGAAAGAGAGGGGAGGGGTAAGAGGGGAGGATGGGGAAGAGAAATTGACTAAGAGTGAAGGAAATCATGATGGGGTAAGAGGGGAGGCTTTTTACTCTTTTTGAAAATACACCTCTTAAATCTTGGATCTCCCATCAATATATGAACCTCCTTAAAGACCGTTTCTAGTGAAGGAGGATGGCAAATTAACATTGGTAGCTTCTTTACACATTGATCCATAAGGATTTGTTAAACACTAAGAATCATCACTAATGAATTACTCAAATAATCAATAATAAAATATTCAATTTTGTTCATCAGGTGAAGTAATCACTTTTCTAGACTATGTTCCAATATTTCGGGGATAGGAATGGTGGGGTAGCAGGGTTGTGTTTTGGGGCATTTTGGATTTCATGCCCTAAATTGCTTTATGCAATCCTTCATATGATTTGATTCATGATACATGGTTTGAGAAGGATACACATGATATACCCTTACCCTCTAGTGATAAAATTATGAATGATACTTTATGTGGTGAAGCTACACCTTCGTTAATCCTTCATGACATTGTTATTCCTTGTGATGATGATGTCCTTCATGTGATATGTTAGGACATAATGCAAAGTTAACATGGAATGAACTCTCTTGGAAGGGTAAGCATGGACTATAAGAACATTGAACTAGTTGGATCTGTTAAGTCGCCATTTATGAAAGAACCTTTTAAAAGGTTAACCTTAATTAGGTAAGGTTATGTTTTAGTGTGGTTGTTTGTGCAACAATGTGTAAATTAATGTTACTGAAGGATAAATATAACTATAATATACTAACATTTTAATAACCATGAGAGCTGGGACTAACAATTAGACTAAAAACTTGACAAACAATACAACTTGGACACATGTAGGACTTGGAAAATGGAAAAGAATATATAATTAAATGTGGAAAACAATGAAAAAGTTGTATTAGTTGCACCTATATAGAGAAGTGGTTTAGAGGTTGGTTAGGGGAATTATTTAGGGTTTAGAGATTTAGGGTTGCTCAGGTTTAGGGGTTTAGGGTTTACAGTTTAAAGAGAGATAGAGAGAGGGGACTGATAGAGTTTGGGAGAGATAGAGGAGACAAAGGGGAGAGATAGGAGATAGAGAGTGAGAGACATGTCCAGAGACATAGAGAGAGAGAGATTGAGAGGTAGAGGGATGATAGAGATAGGGAGATAGAGGTTTAGGGTTGCTTGGGTTTAGGGGCATTATTTAGGGTTTAGGGTTTATGGTTTTGGGGTTAGGGGTTAAGGTTTAGAGGTTTAGGGTTTAGGGTTTAGAGAGAGATAAAGGACCAATAGGGAGATATAGAGGAGTCTGAGGGGAGAGATATGGATATAAAGAGTGAGGGACATGGCAATAGACATAGGGAGAGAGATTGAGAGGTAGAGGGACAAAGGTGATAGGGAGATAGGGGAGAGATAGGGAGATAGTGGTTTATGGTTACTTGGGTTTAGGGTTTAGGGGTTTGGGGTTTAGGGTTTCTCAGGTTTAGGGGTTAGGCGTTAGGGTTTAGGGGCATTATAATTTAGGGTTTAGGATTTATTGTTTAAGGGTTAGTTGTTAGGTTTAGAGGTTTAGGGTTTTGAATTTAGGGTTTATAGAGAGAGAGGAATGATAGGGAGATATAGAGGAGTCTGAGGGGAAAGATAGGGAGATAGAGAGTGAGGGACATGGCTAGAGACATAGGGAGAGAGATTGAGAGGTAGAGGGACACAGGTGGTAGGGAGATAGGGGAGAGATAGGGAGATAGTGGTTTAGGGTTACTTGGGTTTAGGGTTTAGGGGTTTGGGGTTTAAGGTTTAGGGGTTTAGGGTTTCTCAAGTTTAGGGGTCAGGGGTTAGGGTTTAGGGGCATTATTTAGGGTTTAGGATTTAAATTGTTTAGGGGTTAGGGGTTAGGTTTAGAGGTTTAGGGTTTTGGATTTAGGGTTTATAGAGAGAGGAATTATAGGGAGATAGAGAGAGGAGATGGAGGAGAGAGATAAGGAGATAGAGAGTGAGGCACATGGCCAGGGACATAGGGAGAGAGATCAAGAGAGGTAGAGGGATGATAGAGATAGGGAGATAGGGGAGAGATAGGGAGATATAGGTTTAGAGTTGATTGGATTTAGGGTGTACCTAGGTTTAGGGTTTCTAAGTTTTAGAGATAGCTAGATAGAAAGAGAGAGGAGACAGATAGGGAGAGATAGAGGTGACAAAGGGGAGAGATAGGGAGATAGAGAGTGAGCGATATGTCTAGAGAAATAGGGAGAAGGATTGAGAGGTAGAAGGATGATAGAGATAGCGAGATAAGGGAGAGATAGGAGATAGAGTTTAGGGTTTCTCACGTTTAGGGTTTAGGGGTTAAGGTTTAGAGGTTTAGGGTTTAGTGTTTAGAGAGAGAGGACCAATAGGGAGATATAGAGTGAGGGACATGGCTAAAGCATAGGGAGAGAGATTGAGAGGTAGAGGAATGATAGTGATGGGGAGATAGTGAGATAGGGAGATAGAGAGATAGAGGTTTAGGGTTTCTTGGGTTTAGTGTTTAGGATTTAGGGGTTTATGGTTTCTCAAGTTTAGGGTTTAGGGGTTAGGAAATAGGGGTTAGGGGTTAGGTTAAATCATGCATCCCAGTCATTCCCCTATCATTCCTATATATCCTATCTTAAATTTTAGTGCTTGTTTTCTAGTAGATAAGTTTTTGTGTAGTGTATTTCCTATTTTAAATGTATGCATTTCCTATTTTGTTTAATAATTATATATTAATTTATTTCAATGTTACTTTGCTTTTATGTAGTCTGTTGAGAATGGGAGTGATGTGCCACCTTTGGCATCATGCTTCACTAGGACACCTGATCATCTTAAGAGAAAATCATTTGCAGAATGATTGTCCAAACAACAACATAGAGTCGAGGTAATTGAATTGAATTTTTCTAAATAATTGATAGTTTATCTAGCGGTCTTATAGTTGATTGTAGTGTTTTAGATGTATGTTAATAAATGAAAGTTCTTAATTGTAGTAGATAAGAATCTATTTACTAACTTTAACTTATTTTTATTTACCATTGAAGAGATTAATCAAATTTGTGTTTTGACTTGTTAATGCAGGAAACTTCACGTCCATCAATTACTAGACATTTTGGTACAAAGAGGACACTTTTTCAAGATCCATCATAGATTGAGGATCCATCATAGATTGAAACCTCCAATGGCATTTACCCATCCACCCTGACACATTGGCGCAGTCCGTTCGACCCCACGAGCTATGGAATGAAAAATGTCACACCTAGCACCTTTCCACTCCATCAAATTGAAGCATTTTGCAACAATGCGTTTGATTTTGGCACGATCAAACGGAATGGAGTTGACCAAAAATGAGAGAGGTTATTCTGGACAGATGCCACGTGCACCTGTAGGTTCAAACAGAACATTCCTAGCTATCACAAATTCTGAGAACTGCTCTGTCAAAGTTTGGCAGTTTTTTGGTCTCAAGGATCTTAAGGGACTTTGTCGGTAGCCTCTTGCCCGAAATGACTAGGACGCTTGGTGCACAAAATGAGACCTCCAATAGCATTTACCTACCCACCCCGATGCATTGATGTAGTCCGTTTGACCCCACCAGCTATGGAATGAAAAATGTCGCACCTAGCACCTTTCCACTGCATCAAATTGAAGCATTTTGCAACAATGCGTTTCATTTCGGCACGGTCAAACGGAACAGAGTTGACCAAAAATGAGAGAGGTTATTGTGGACGGACGCCATGTGCACCTGTAGGTCTAAACAGAACAATCCCAACTATCACGAATTCTAAGAACTGCTCCGTCAAAGTTTGGAAGTTTTTGGGTCTTAGGGATCTTAAGGGAATTTGCCGGTAGCCTCTTGCCCAGAATGACTGGGATGCTTGGCACACAAAACGAGACCTCCACTAGCATTTACCCACCCACCCTAATGCATTGGTGTAGTATGTTCGACCCCATGAGCTATGGAATGAAAAATGTCGCACCTAGCACCTTTCCACTGCATCAAATTGAAGTATTTTGCAACAATGCATTTGATTTCGGTACGGTCAAATGGAATGGAGTTGACCAAAAATGAGAGGTTATTGTGGACGGATGCCACATACACCTGTAGGTCCAAACAGAACAATCCCAACTATCACGAATTCTGAGAACTGCTTCGTCAAAGTTTGGCAATTTTTTGGTCTCAGGGATCTTAAGGGACTTTGCTGGTAGCCTCTTGCCTGGAATGACTGGGACGCTTGGCGCACAAAACGAGACCTCCACTAGCATTTACCCACCCACCCCGACGTGTTGGCATAATCTGTTTGACCGCACAAGCTATGGAATGAAAAATGTCGCACCTAGCACCTTTCCACTGCATCAAATTGAAGCATTTTGCAACAATGCGTTTGATTTCAGCACGGTCAAACAAAATGGAGTTGACCAAAAATGAGAGAGGTTATTGTGGAAGGATGTCACGTGCACTTGTAGGTCCAAACAAAACATTCCCAACTGTCACGAATTCTGAGAACTGCCCGGTCAAAGTTTGACAATTTTTTGGTCTCAGGGATCTTAAGGGACTTTGTTGGTAGCCTCTTGCCCGGAATGACTGGGATGCTTGGTGCACAAAACGAGACTTCCCCTAGCATTTACCCACCCACCTCGATGCATTGGCGTAGTCCGTTCAACCCACGATGAGCAGAACAAAAAATATTGTTCTAGTTGACACATTCTCAATCATTGACATGGATGATATCTCAGTACCATTCCTTTAGGCACAATATGAGCTTCCAATGGAAGGCGCAATTGTGAGGTTAGAGATGATGAAAAGTGTGCCTCATTCACACTCATGTTTTACTTGTCTTCAATGATGATTCCTTGATTCAACTTAATCCTTTGATAATACATTTTAACCTCCTTGTGAAAGTGCACTTTCAAGGTTGCTTGAGCAAGAGCTAGCGCCTCAACATCAAGGCGCACTTTTGGTGTTCTAGAAGCATGAACTAGCACCTCAAATAGTAAGGCACTCATTCTAGGTTGTTTATTCAATAATTGACACTAGTCACATATGGTGTAGAGAAGTAGATGTACGCCCAAGTCATCATTTGATGCCTTCAATAACTATAAACTCCTTTGATGATGCATTTTATCCTTCCAATTCACTATCTAGCCCTAGGCGCACATTTTAGGTTGATCAATCATAATCTAGTGCCCTAAGTACCAAGGCACACTTTTAGGTTAGTTTGATAAAATATTAGTGCCTTCATTTCTAGGCGGAAGCTTGGAGTTGAAATAACAAGTTTCTTCATCACTGCAAACATATTTAACACTTTGAAGATCTCCAATGCATGATTGAATATCAAGAAACCAATGTATCATTTCATGAAGGTCTTAAGTGTTGTAAATATGCATCTTCTTATTTAATCATGTGTTGTAAATGAAGGAATGTAATGATTGCAATATGTGCACAAAATGGAATTTCTGATAAGAATTGAAAGGAAATGTTAAGAAAATGCAATTGGCGGGTGTAAATCCAAAGTGTGGAAGCATAGACAAGGCATGTGAATAGTTTGGCATGACACCTCAAAGAGATGCTATCTCATGGAATGCAATGATTGCAAGATATGCATAAAATGGATTTTTTGAAAAGGCTTTAGAAACTTTGAAGCAAATACAATTGGAACGTTTAAAACCCAATTCCATAACCTGTGCAAGCATTCTCCCTACTTGTGCCAAATTAGGATCTTATATATACATATATGCACATAATGTCATGAAAATAATGTATAGTGTATATATCAAGCCATATAGGCATGTACAAATAAAACCATATGGGTATATACAATGATATACATCGATAACATACAAAAGTATGTTTACAAAGCCAAATACAAATATGTAACAAAATGTCCCAAAATCAAATCTCCTATGGATTGCTATCAAATAATCTATGGCTCTTGCTAGGCCCTGAAGATGGTGAACCAGTCAATGACTCATCTTCTATCACTCATTGACTAGACCTCCTCGATAGAGATTTTTGAATTTCCACCTATTAATACAATCAAACAACGTGCACATTAATATAGAATTTAATATTCAAAATATATAACATGACATAAGTAATTAATCACTTACCACCAATTGGTGATCCCTTTTGATCATTTGTTGTCTCTCTTCTTCTATAGAGTTGGATGGGTAGGGGAGGTGATGTCCTATGAGAAGCATGAACAAGCAGATTTAAAAGTAAACATGAATATCATAAATATGTACATTAAATGCTGCGCTTATTATAGGACTATTCTAGTACTATTTTAGGACTGTTGTAGGACTGTTGTAGTTAAAACTATCCTAGTAGACATGTATAGGACTGTTATAGGACTGTCATCTCATGGAATACAATGATGGCAAGATGTATATCAAGATTAGTATGAAGATTAATTATGACTATTATAGGACTTTTATAAGAATGCAAAGTAAGGAAGCATAGGCAAGGCACATGAACTGTTTGGTGGAATACCTCAAAGAAATGAGAATTTTGTCAGATGTTGTAGTTGTAATTGCCATGTGACACATGTATGTAATATGTGAAAGCATAGACAAGGCACATGAACTATTTGGCAAAAGACATCAAATACATGTCATCTCATGGAATGCCTTATGTAGAAAAAGGTACAAATGTGCAATATTAAGAAATACAAATGAGAACTAAAAATCATACCTCGAGTATAGTCAAAATAACCTACGATGCCATACAAAATAATTTACGATGCCATGCAAAATAATCTATGATGCCATGTAAAATAACTTTATTTGTAGTCCTGTATAGTCAAAAGCATGCATTATAGTTAAAGTAACAAGATTTTTAATAAAACAATTCTAAAAAATAGAAAAAACAAGAACAAGTTAAGATAAAAAATGTCATACCTGTCCATCTGGAAGTTTAAATGCTAGTCAAGCATACTTGAGGGGTCATCTCTTACCTTCAAAGTATCCAATATTGCTTCATGATCAGCATTACTAATTGTCCATAGTTCTTTTGATTTTGGTTTTCCACGATGCTTTAGTAACTTGACATTTGTTGCTACAACTAGGTGAGAATACATCAATATAGTTTTATGCTTCTCAAAGTCTTCAAAGGCCGGGATGCCATTCTTTTTAAACATATATGTTCGTAACCAAGTCCCAGCAATAACAACTGATCCTGTAGTATATGTGAACCCATCATCATCTGTCATAGGTTGTGTTAGCTTTTGTTTTCCCTGTACACATTGTGCCAACCAATAGTCTGAACTCTCTTCATTTCCATGCAATGCAACAACTGCATAAACATGACCTGGCTGTACAAGGTCTAAAAGATGTTCATAGTCAAATGAGCTCTCCATGTCATTGACGAAAGGTGATTGACCTTCATATAAAGGGATTAAATATTGTGGAATCCATGCATCTACCCACTCACTTGACTCACAATTGGTCCAATCACATTCAATACAACTCTGACAAAAACAAGCTAATTCTCGTGTCCAAATAGTCCATGTACTTGCATTTGAGCTTTGAAATGAATGCATCTTTGATGATTCTTTGACATTCCAATTTCTCTATCGCTATCCCATCATCAACCAACCAAAAGAACCTGCGCACTTCAGAATCAAGAGCCATTCCTCATGACAATGCATAGTTACACCACTTAACAATGGAATCTACATCATTGAATGTAGCACCACTTCTAATCTTTAGTTGTTCTTTAAAAAGAGCTCTCTTCATGCATGCACCTGCTCCATCATGTTCACCTTTTCCGTGCCCGGCTTCAAAAAAATTCTAGATATGAGGTATACCCTTCTCTCCATGCATTTTGCTCAACCAATAGAAATTACGAGCATTCTTGAATTGACCAGTGCAATTATCTGACCAAATGAGATGTTGATCTATTCTAATGTCTTTTTCTTGCAAGAACCCATAAAATTGTTGAAAACAATATTGTACAAACTGCTGAATGAGATCGATCATCACTCATGTAAAAATGGTATTCTCTAACAATCTTCCTATTCTCTTCTGTACTCTTGGGGGCATGTCTGTATGTGATGTGAACAAAAATAGCAATCTGAATAGAATTGTAGTACTGGGATTGAACTTCATTTTGGGGTTGCAATGTATAGTTTTCTGCAAAATCAACTACAGAGATAATAGTTCCAATCGGGAAAGAGTCTTTACACGTACTGAACTGTTGATCTAACCATCGAGACTTGTGGCTATGTCTGACATACTTGTAGAAAAGTTTTTTCTTAAAATCATCAATAAAATCAACAACACTTACCTCTCTTACAATCAACTCACATCTAGAAACTTCACCTCCACTTTTCAAATTGTATTTCACTGTCTCATATCTCTTTTTCTCAACCATTCTCTTTCCAAAATCATGTTCATTGCCCTCATGAAAACATGATATAAACTTTGATAACCCACCACATTGTAAACACTTTTCATTTAAACAATCATTCTTGTAGAACATGCAACCATCATCTCTAATACATAGAAATAAATCTAATAAGTCCCTAGATGACTTTGGTAGTTGAATTACACCACACTCCTGTAACATTTCGTTAGTGTGCAAAGTAGAATGAATATTGCATAATAATTCATGGTACATAGAAAATTCTACATGGTATTTGCAACAACATGTATTATGAACTTTAAGAGGAACACAATAAAATGGCTTAAGAGATTCAAATGCTCTTTGTGAGATTGTCATACCTGGGTGAGTTTCACAATATTGTTTGTACAATGTTGTTTGGCTACATTCCAAGTAATGTTTAGGATGTGGTGTGCGGTCTTTATCACCAATTCTTAACTTTACGACATCTTTTGCATTCGGTGATACCCTAGAGTTAGTGTGCCAAAATCGTTCAATTTCTTCCTTTGTGCTATCAATTAGCTTCTTGTCAACTCGTGGAAGCCTACCACTAAAAGCCCAAGTATCATTAGCAATAGGACTATCTAGCCTTGATCTTAATGCTAGTGCTTTTGACAATGTTTTATGATTCAATCTTAAGTCAACACAAGTTTGCCTAATTAATCGAGCATTTCTTAATTGTTTGCTTACTATTGAGGTTGTTATTACTCTATGGGCAGCTCTTTTATCTTTCTCCTTGCTAGTCTTTCCAATAGAATTGAGTGCATTGAAAAGGCTTCTTACAATAATTTTATTCCGATCGGACACTTTGTTTAACCGAATCTTTAATTTCTTTAGTAAAGGTCTCATTTTGTACATCTTTAATAATTGCACAAAAAGTTGGCATTGTTCGGTTAATGTTTTCTTCTCAAAGTATTCATTGAAGAGTTTTGTAGCCCACAACCGAACCGTTCGTGATGACCTCTTGCCTTCAAGTTTTTCCATTATGTTCTCATCAAGTTCAAGTAACCATTTTGGGGTTTTTGGGTGTTTTCTAATTTCATCACAGTTATTCTCTTCTTGACAAATGTCCTCTCTTCTTATGAAATTTGGAGATACATTGATTGTTCTTCTTTCATCCATGTTATCAACCTCATCAATTTTATCAACAAATGGATTATGGAGTGCAATTTCAATATCATGATGTTCATATCCACTTTCTTCAAGTGCACGTCTTCGTTTTTCTTCTTCTTCTTTGTCCATGGTGTTGCTATTATGAATAGGTGTTTCATAACATTTTTCAATATTTTCATTTGCAATATCATGGTGAATTTCATTCTTATCTAACATTTCATTATAATCAAAATTAACATCTTCAATTTGCATGTCATTAGATGGTAAAGAAGAAGATTCATCTTGATGAGCATGCGCCAAACCCACCCTTCCAATCCTCTTCCTTTCCCTATCTTTTTTCCTAATTGCTTCAATTTCCTCCAATGTAACTTTCCTCCTCCTTTTTGCTTTACGATGACTGTTGCTCCCCATTAGGGGAACAAAAATATCACCCTTGTGATTGTAACAAGAAAATTGTGTCTTCAAAAGTGCATAAAAATATTCCTTTCACTATCATAGCCAGAAATCACAAGTATTTCGACAACAGAGGGTCTCTGGTTGTGGAAGTCAGGCCCAAAAATATTCTTTTTGTCTTTTTTCTGCTTTTACAAAACAGATATCCATTTTGTAAAAGCCCAATTCTTTGCAACGGACACTTGCAATGTCCATATGGCTACTACAAAACAAATATCCATTTTATTATGTACATTTGGATTCTAGACTAGGGATTCATTGTATTATTCAATAAACTTGTGAATTACCATCTAATTTCAATGTTTACACACTAATCCACCTAGGTATCAACTTAATAAAGCTCTGGATATAAGCCATTATTTGATTTTAGGCTATCATCAAATGAGGAGCTTCTAGAGGCAAAAATGTTGTCCCAAAAGAAGGCTCAATGTTATTCGTAAAGACATTAGATTGTTAAAATACAAATTCAAGGTTAGATATTCCTTGGGCTATTTTAGTATAGAGAAGCAAAATTGCAATATATGACTATCCTAGGAATTAGAATGGTTGATCATAGGATATTCATGGCATTTTGATATTAATGGATGGATTGATGGATGTTTAGGGAGTTTAAGTTTAAATGTAATGTATGATAATTCTTATTTGTGAAGGATCTAATATGTCTTATGTCTTATTTGCAGTCCATTCAAGAAAGAAATGAAAAGATACCAAGGACTATCATAACACCTATTATAATTAGGTGCATCAAAGGATTGTCATCCAAGACCTTACCAATATGGGAAGTTATCAAAACCATGTCATGTTTAAAATTAAAGGCTTTATCACCTCTTTGTCCCTATAGGCCTATTAGAACAATAGGTCACATTTTATTTATATACCGGGGTTGAGAATAAACACTAAGCATTTGTAGTTATGGCAAGTGTAAATGGAAATAGATCACAACTTTAGACAATCTATCCTCTCCTAGATTGCACTGACTGAGTGGAAATTAAAAATTCCCTATTAATGTCCTTTATATACTAAAGGTATGGGTAAGAAAGGTAAACTTTGTATGTTGTAGACAAGTGATGCAGAGCAACACAGCAAAAGCTTACAAACAGGGTGTAAAATACCCATTAACCCACCAATTGCTCAAATAGCTTTTAAAATATCCTTCCCAAGGTCCAAACGAGACCAAAATACACTCTTTCTTTACTATCGGCAAGACATTTCTAATGTCTCATCGAACTATGCTTCACATGTTCTTCCTTTCTCTATTGTTGGCCAGACTTATCATTATCGGTAACCTTCAAATTTGTTAGCCCAATGTGGGACCTCTCTCCGATGTGTAGAATCCATCGCTCAGGCTTATGCTGTTAGTGTGACTCCTCCATTGTTCTCTGATATACACACTTACTCTGATGTGAGATTCACCACCCTTGTCTATCGGTAAGACCAATACCCTCGGTGAGACTTTTTACTTGCATTCTGACGTTATAACTCTCCCCGATGTGTTTACCATCCATTAGTCATTGGTAAGACTTCTACATCAGTCAGACATTCTCTTCGATTTCTGATATCGTATCTCACACCAAAACAATAAACACCGAACTACACCATCGGCCAGACTGCCTCTATCGGTGACACTTTTCTTCTCACCTCCGAGAGTCCATCTCTTTCCGATGTTCCTTCTGTCGGTGTGACTCCCTCTCATCGGTGTAGTTCTCAACCGTTCTTCCGATGTGCCGATAAATAACCCATCGGTGACACTTAATGATTGTCACCCCGATATGACTTGATCGGTGAGATCAATGTTGTCGGCTCAATGGAACTTTGTCTCTCCAATAACTATTGTCAGTCCGATGTCTTCGATTTAGCCTATACATAACATGACTTGTTATAACCAGTCAACTAACGTATCTTTTCCCAATTTTCCTGATATGGTTGGTCAACCTTTGTATCCTTTGACATGTACATTCACCATTTACAACCATGATAAACGATAGCAAGATATACACGAAATGTCCATGCATACATAAACGATATACCCATGGATTGTATCTTCGGTGAAACAATACCAATGGTACAAAATATGTTGCTTCTCTTCATCAAAAACCAATGGTACAAAATTTTTCATAGATCAAGGAAACGGATATCCGTTTTTAGAACAGATATCTATTTTCGGAATGGATATCCATTTTGAGTTGCTTTTACTGAACCAAAAATGATATCCATCTTGCTTTGGTACAAAGCAAGACGGATATCTGTTTTGATTGTTGACTTTTTATGGATTGTAATGTGTTTTAATGTTTCACTCTCTTCTTCGAACTTCACCCTTCGTGCTGATGACTTTTTTTTAATGCAAAATTGGTAAAACGAAAAGGGTTTATAGAAAAAATTGTTAGGTTTCTAAAAATATAAGATTTATTTGGTTATCATTTTATTAAATAATTATTAATAATTTTCAATATACCGTGTCTTTGAAATCCTGATGGACACACTGATTGAAAAACATCCATAACTTTCAAACCATTTCACCTTTTTGAGATCCGAAACTTGCATCACACTCTATGCTTTTCTGGCTATAGGTTAAATTTTTTTTTTTGAATTTTGATTTTTTTTTATCGAGTTAGGTTGGCTGGAAAATTACCTTTTATTTTTTTTAAACAGTCACAGTAAAAAAATCATAACTAATTATTTTATTAGAAAAAAATTTCAAATAAATATGCATCAAATCCAGACATCAGTCCTCTACTTATTTTGAAAGTTTCAAAAAAAAAAAAATTTTACACTCATAGTTAGGTTGGCTGGACAGACACCCACTTTTTATTTTTTTCTGAAAAATTTAATAGTTGTTCATTGAAATATTCAATTTTCACTAAGTAAATTTAGGTTTTTAAAAAAAAAAATTAGTACCCTATAAACTAGATTCAATTCTCTACAAATTTTATTCTTACATCTTTTTCAAATTGTATAGATAATCCATTCAAAATTTCACATGAACTTGATAAAGTCTAATTTTTTGTATTTTCATTGCCACTTAGAGGTATAGTTTGGCCCATCATGATCTTGCACATACCCATGAAGGAATTTGATGAAAAGGTAGAAATCAATAAGATGGGTGCTGATGAGTCTCAGTATGATCAAATAACCACTCAAACAATCCAAGAACTAAAAGTTGATAAAATCAATGTGACTCATGAGGAAGCAAGACAAATGGTCTTGAAGAGTAACATGCTGATCATCCCAGGTCTTGAATTGAAAAAGGTATTCTTTCTTGACCAAGTTAGGAGTCAAGATGACCCTAATCTTGTGTTTGAATTTGATTATGAGGATGGAATGAGTGGATGTGGTTTCAACCCAAAGACAAAGACTCTTGCCATATGGACAAAACAAAAGAACACTAGTAAACCAAGGTTGCTAGATATTGTTTAGAAAATGAGGGGATCTACTGTGGTGAAAACCTTATGAGATACTTCTGGAATTGATGCCTCTACTCTTACAGTCCATTCTGCCATGTTCACCCATGTAGTTGTAAAAAGTTAGGAAAAAAATTGCAAGATTATGAGAAAACACAACAAGACATGAATGATGAAGTGAATAGGTTGTTCATTGAAAATAGGCAATTGAAAAAGCAACTGCAAGATGTGGGTTCTTCCTAGAGTTTGTCAGTAGTTCCATATCAACCTTCTGTGCCACCAACAACTGGTGATGTCACAGTGATAATGCAAGATTTTAATGCTTTGAGAACAAAATTTGAAAAATAAGTTGAGGACCTCAAGAAGTAAAATGAGGAAACAAAAAATGAGACAAGGATCAAGGTCCTTGAAGTCTTTGAGAAAATTCTAGAATACAGGATAAAGCTGGTTGTGGATAAACTTGGGGATGTGCATGATTGCTACTCCATGTTATCTTAGGTCATTAAACAATTGCAAGCAAACTTTTCTATTTTGGAGCCACTATACAAGAAATGACAACCTTCCTTGCACAATTTAAGCATGCTTTGCAGGATACTTCAAAGAAATCTTGATGCTCCTGATGAATTGAAGCCCACAAAGTAGATGGTGACTATGATTATTGAAGAGCATCAATATGCTAGTGCAGTGAAGACAAAAGGATGCAGGCCAGACTTGAATCTTTTTCTACTTTCAAGCATCAATTTATCCTCTCTATTTTGAAGAGGAAAACAAACTAGTTAAAAGACTTGATACTTGGAAGGTAGAATTTAGAACAATAGTGTCTGTGGTTATGGAATTCTTGAAAAAGGAGCAAGATATAGATACTTTAAGCTTTAACATGATTTTGGATAGAGTCATAGCCCTAGATGCAGGATATGGAAAATTTGTAATTGATGTCAAAGATATGTTGGATAAAAGATGGAAGGATCATCAGACCAATCTGCTCCAAATTCAGGACTTCAAATGGCCCAGTGAGCTTACATTCGATATGTGGGAGTAGACATACTTGAAAGATTAATGTGCAGCTATAGGTTCAGGTGCAGAAGGAGCAACGAGCAGTTTTGCTAACATTAACATGGAGAACAAGGACAAAATTTTGACACTTTTTTGTGATATTGGATAGGGGCACAACACACTTAATAGATACTGCAACATGGAGATGAGTACCTTGCCAGGCCTGAGGTCATGGGTGCTCTATGATGACTAATAGATTCAGATCTTGGTTAATTTGCTTATGCCTTTAATTCCTCTTTATTAAACATGTTTAGTTACAAGAGGATGTGATTTATGAATAGTTGTGTTGGTTCAGGCTTGAAGCTTGTTGCTTCCCATATTTATAAGGGAAACCAAGGCCAAGACAATCATCATCTTTTAGTAAAACAATTTATATATTCCAATAATATCTATCCAATCATATTTCAGATTCAAGACATTACACTTCTATGATAATTTAATATTATAAATGGCAAGGATGGTTAAATTTGTGGATATGTATGGTGTTCTGATTTTCTATTAATATTCAAGTTCATAAGTTGTTTTCTTGTCTCCATATTGGCTATTTCCAGTTATTCAAATCAATAGATTTATCAAGGCACATTTGCTGACATTGTGTGGATGCTTTTAACTGGTTTCTATTAGAAGTTGATGTAATTCCCTTTAAGTGACTTACATTTATTGGTCTCTCTCTAGAGTTAAATCCTTTAAAGTAAATCATACTGGTGGGTTTTCCTTGAAATAGAATTAAAACAACTTACTTGAATAGTACTTACTTGCATTTGTGTGTTAAAACAACAATGACTACCATGAAAGACATAAAAACAATAAATAGCAATCACCTCAATTCCAGCACCACTACTACTACTCTGAATATCATGCAGATTCTCATCAAGATGTTCAACATAATCACTATCATCATTGTCCTCAAGTTGTGCAGCTTTGTAGAGAGCTCTATTGACAGGGCCTTTTTCTTTTCATTATGCTTTCATATAATTTCTCTGCATGCGGTTTAATCATCATGCAAAAATTAATATAAGTCAAGTAAAGAATGCAAAAACTATAATTTTTTGTTCAAAATAACATTTTTCTTCCACTCTTAAATGACTAAGTCAAGGTATGTTGTGAGATTCTTCCTTTCTTGTAAGCATTAGATTCCAGTTTATAGGAGGATTCTTATAGTCATGAGCATAAGATTTTCAACAAGAAGGGACAATCCCAACCTTCATATGATAAGGAAGATAGTAAAATTTGTAAGATGGTAGTCCATATCTCTGTCTTAGGACAATCCATAGCATGGAAGGTATAGGAGAAGATAAAGAGATGCAACAACTAGTAGGGTTTCACCAAACAAAGAGAAGAGATAAAGACACTACCAAAACCATTAGACAGTCACCAAGAACCCTTTGAATGACAACAACAAAGCAGATATGACAGCCTTGACTTTAGGATCAGTGATTAAGAACTTTACTAAGACATACTCAAAGTGATTGTCTAGAATGATAGAGTTAAATGTCATAATGCAGCATAGGAGCATGTCATAAACATGACAAGGACAACAATAATGAAGTGAATACTCAAGCAAAATGGTTTCAAGTAGAACCTAGTAAATTACAGTATTGCATGTTTCTTTTGGTTTTGTAAGTAGAACAGTGAGACAATTCGTGGTAACACATTTATGTAAAGCATCAATGCTAAGGTAATAATGGCTAGAATTGTAGTATTGTATGTTGAGGGTAGGTTCATTCTTTGTTTATAGTATCCAAGAGCTATGATAACTATTGAAGTATCCAAAAAATGCAATCACAAGGAAGTATAACAAAAACATGGTACAAGCTTACCCAATAACAAGCACACAAAATGAAAGGATAGTGTAATAGAGCCTCTTATCTCATTTGTATCCATAATATTATACTCATTCCATGCAAAAACTATAGGCTTAATGGAGGAAGCCAATTGCGACAATTTCTCAGTGAGATTGTGTAAGCAACTCATTATATGTTGGTACCGTTCATTTGAGTTGACATGATCTGCAGAGGCTCTTACTGGGCATCTAACAGATGGCTCTGAAATATTTGTTGACAAACTAGATTTCCACTTCATACTACTGTTAGATTTACTAGGATCTAGTGCTGCCATATAATCAAGCATATCTTCCACACCTGCTTCTCTATTACTATTTTCCAACTAAAATACAAAGTCAATATCAACATATAGTTGGTTCAATAAAAAATTGAAATAAATAACCAATATAAATTGAACCAAAAAGCCATACCCTTACTCCAAGTTTGTCCATTTTGGCCTGCAACTTGCCTCAACCAAATGTATATCCAGTTGCCACATTATCTCTTGCCTCTTTCCTTTATAATTCTTTGTCAAATATTCTTTAGAACACATATTTTCTTTCAATGCCTCCCACTGTTTGGGAGATAGAGGGGATTCTAACCTCTCTTTTCACTCCAAGATTGTTTTTCTACAATTGTATCTAAAATTGTTCATCAAAAGTCTCATCTTTTTCTTGTAATATCTTCTAGAGATTTGTCCACCAGTAGTCTCAAAAGCATTTTCCATTTTTTGTATAACATTTTCCACACTTCATGGATCTTGCTTTGCAAAATTTGATTTGCAAATATCCAAATGGGCCCTACATGGTGCAAGGGCACCAAGGAGATTCTACTTGTTCATGCTTTGTTTGTGATGAATAAGGTTTTGAAAAACCATTTCCCATGTTTGTAATAAGGACTATGTCCAAAATATGTCATGTTGATGTCATGTTTGCAAGAGGCAGTCATAAGATGTGTAGAAATAGTCTTAGCATTTAGGACAGTCTTGTCTTGTAATTGAGGATAGTTATGGTAGTCTTGTGAACAATCCTAGGATGATGATGTGTTGTAGGCCTTGTCAAAGGCTCTTTCTCTTGTAACAAGGAGTTTGAACATTTGATTACACTCCTTAATCATGTAAACACACATGTAGTTGTAGATAGAAACAAAAGAAGGCAGTTCGGTGGTTGTAGGGCAGTTTGTGGCCTCCCACCGATCCAAACTACCTCTCCATTCAGTTGTGTGGTCAAGCATATGTTGAATAGGACCTTACACACATGAAGAACATTGCAGAACGAAGTTTGGGGGAGAAATAAACAAGAAATCTCAGTTTTCTTCCCATTTTCTTGTGTAGTTCACTGTTCTAAGCCGTACCCTGTTTCTGTACGGATGAATCATAGAAAGACATGGTGTTGGTAAGTTGGTAGGGTGAGTTAAGATTCTAATGCACCTTGTTTGAGTTCTTGAAGTGCTTGTATAGCATAGATATTTGCATCTTTCTGAAAACAGGTTGATAAACCCTACTTTAGGGTTTTGGCAGCAAATTTTGTATTTTCTTCCCATTCCACTAATGTAAAACCCTCTAGATCAGTGGAATGGACTGTTTTGAGTTTGTTTCAGTGTATGATGTGAGATTTTTGGGCAGAGCAGTGGATTGGATGAATTTTATTTGAAGAGACCTAGCAAACCCATGTGCTAGGTGCAGCCTAAGGGGAACAACATAGTCCAATTTTACCATAGTCAACTGTGAGTCCATAAAAACCTTGAAATCCACAGTTTTTCCACCCATGTGAAATGTCTAGATGGGTCAAAAAGTTTGGTGGTTCCATTTAAGAGTACTTGCTTTGTATTTTAGGGCTAATTGAGGCTCTTTGTAGTAGGCAGTCTTATTGAAAGTGGCACATGTTGCAAAATAACCCATAGTGAGTTTTTGACATGTTGTAGGGCACAAAAAAGGGTATCTTAAACAATGATGATGTTGTCTTGAAATTGTCTAAATTGCAAGTAATCCTCTGTCAGATCCTAAAACAGGGCTACAAGGATTAGGACAGCAAATGTGGGAAGTGGTGTTTCCAAAGGAATCAAGACTTGTTGGTTGGTTTGGGGGTGTTCTCCAAGATGTTAAATTTTCCTCTAGATCCCTACCTTGAGAGGATTAGGTGTTTAGTGCTAGGTCCCATATGTGCTCTTTGATATAAACTTGTAAACATTGCCTCTCATAAAAACAGTCCTACCTTGTCACCTATCAAAGTTGTGTTGATCTCCATTGGCCTCTGCATCACTACATCTCACACCCAACTCAGAGGCCCACCTTGCAACATTTTTCCCAATGGGCTCACCATCTCTCGATACCTCAACCAAGAATGGCTTCTTGCCTTCTAATCTTCTTTTTTTTGCATTCCTCTCTATAGATC
The DNA here is from genome assembly GCA_027924645.1 of Cunninghamia lanceolata. NCBI lineage: Eukaryota > Viridiplantae > Streptophyta > Pinopsida > Cupressales > Cupressaceae > Cunninghamia > Cunninghamia lanceolata. The sequence continues at coordinate 3,791,553 of BSBN01000010.1, forward strand.
TATATAAATCTTGACTCAATCTTTTTCTTTTGAAAAAAGTAGGCACATCTTCTATTAAACCACTAGCAATATTTTTAGTTGATCCACTAGTTCCATCAAAAGTTGTAGTAGGCACATCAGATGCAAGTGGTCTCTCTTCATGACTTTCATTAACCGGAACTTCATCATCCTTGGCCACATCAAGTGTGTCATGAGTAGGTAGATCAGTACCGGTCTCTATAGATTTCACTTCAAACACATCCTTTAATCATGAATAAATCATCTACAGATCACTTATTGTTCCTTTCCTCTCATTGTTTTCAATAATCTCTCTTAGACTCTGTGCTAAGAGATCATGATGACCTTGCACATCACCATGTGCTATATCAGGCTACACATCACTATGTGTTATATCAGGCTGCACATCATCACAACTATTCTTTTCACCAGCTGTATTTGTACTTAAATCCCAAATGTGTTGGCTTCTACGAGTTGGTAGCACTATATTTTTAGTTTCCTTTTGTTTTCTCTTTGCATTTTCTTTGCACTCTTTTTCTTTCCTATAAAACAAAAAAATATCATATTATGTCTTATATACATAAACCTCTTGCCTATAAAATTTCATAAACACAATTAAATAAATAATATACTACTTAGTGGATTTACAACTTGCCTGGTTGTCAAACCAAGATGTGATAAATATTCACTATTCTTTGCCACACGTTCTTTACGAAAGTGCTCATAATCTATTAGTGGAACTTCAACAACATGATCACTATCATCTAAATTGTGCCTCAAAGTCTTTTTCCTCATTTCCTGAATTCCAAATAAACAATAATATATAAATCAACAACTTGAATCAGTAGAACAAGAGTGGAATATAAACAAAGCCATTATTTTAAGTCAACTAGAGCATATAAACAAATAGAGTCATAGTATATAAGGATTTCATTTCCATTTGAATGATACAGTATATAAGGATAGTCCCCATATGAAATACATTCACAGAGCATATAAGATGTATTCTTAGAAATTAGAGGAGATAGTCTATGACAAGTGACATGACATAGGATGATAGCATATAAGATGCATTATATGGAGGAGCAAAAATTTAGTAAGTAAATGTGGCACACAGATTGAAACCCAAAGGAAACTCTAATTGTTTATCCTTCTATTTGAGAAGAAACTAATTGCCTTTCTGATAGTGTGAATCATCATTATTTCTACTTATATAATCCTCATTATTTCTACTTATAAAATCCTCATTATTTCTACTTATATAATTCTGCAGAAGTTCTGAACACACAAATGTAAGTAAACAAAAATAGTCAATATGTGCTTTAAAAATGAGTAATTTATTTTTAGAACAAATATAGCTAGTTATATGCATGACCTGTAACAAGACAAGAACTAGAAAAACAACAAAAAGTAGAGCTCAACACAAGAGATTACCTTGAAAAACCCAAAATGGAAGAAATTCCTATACACTAATGCCCTTTCTTATCTTGCTGCTTCTCTACTACATTTTACAAGCTCACTATTTTCTTGAAGCCTTCACTATTCATCTGCATTGCTAGCAAGATCATAATCCTGATCACTCATGTCTGCATCTGCTTGATTTTCTTCCTCATCCTCATTTGTGTCATGCAATACATTCTCTCTCCCAATCTCTTCATTAGTAATCAAAATATCTTCTCCAAACACTCCATCATCATCTTCATCCACTACTTCAAATATTTCTTTTAAATTAACATATTGCCCATCAGGCATTATATAAACAGCTTCCATGAATTTTTGTTTCGAACGAGACTCTGTTTGAATGACATATGACCATCTTGGGATTCTTACATCATCAATTAGAAATGAATGGTTAATTTGAAAAGGGAAAACATAGGGCTCATCCCTTTCTGATAAAAATTGTCTTGTATTTGCACTTATAAATCCATACTCATCAAAATGTACTGTAGATGGTCGGATCCACTTACATTTTAATAATATAGGATTATTTTCACCAAAATCCACTTGAATAATTTCTTGGATGAATCCAGCATAGAATTTCTTCTCAATTTCATGAAGAAATTGAGCACTTACAACACAATCACAATTTGTCTTTCCTTTGTCTTTTTCCTCCACTCTTAAATGGCTACCATAGGCCCACATTCCACTAAAATGCATAGCTCATAAATGTGGAGGTTGTGAAAGGTCAATTTCCTTTGTTGTTATATCTTTACCTTCTTCTTTTGTATCACTAATTGCATTAGCAATCCATTCTTCAAATTTTGGAAAAGAATCACCTCCAACCAAATCATGACGCCTACTCTTTTGAGGTCGATGTTGCATCCAACTTTGATTCTCTTCTTCATATTCTTTACATAGAATATTAATGTGCAAATAGTAAGATTAATAACATAAATGTGTAAATGCAATTGAGTAAGATTAATAATATAAATGTGTAAATAAATAATTGTGTAAATTTTTTTTAACCTGTGCCACTTATCGAACGAAGATGTGTTTTGAAGAATAAAGGCATGTATCACACTTCTTTCTTGATGTGATAGCTTGAAGCAACATCCATTGCCTTCTAATACTTCACCTACAACTCTCTCATCTTCATCATCATCCCATACACGTCGATTGACATTTTTTAAATCCTTCATATATTCTGTGCAAAATCTAATGGCCTCTTGCATTGAATATCCCTTAGACATGCTACCTTCTGGTTTTTCCCTAGTACGAACAATTTTTTTTCAAAACCTTCATATATCGTTCTATAGGATACATCCATCTCATTCTTACTGGACCACAATGCTCTAGTTCATATTCTAGATGTATCAAAAGATGCATAGAAATGTTAAATATTATTGCTGGAAATTCCTGTTCCAATAGACAAAGGACTTCAACAACCTCCTCCCTCAAACTATCAAAGTTAGAAGGATCTAATACATGTGAACTCATTCTCTTTAATATTAGGCCCAACCTTATAATTGCCAATCTTGGCCCCTTTGCCAAACCTGATATATTTACCACAATAGGTAAAATATTTTTGATTATAACATGATAGTCATGGGTCTTTAGGCCTCTTAAGCTATTAATGTCAGTTTGGCTTCTAATAGTACTACTTAATATCTAGTGGGAAAGTGAGTCCGAGACATCAACTGTAAGAATTGTGCACGTTGTTCCTTTGTCCAGACATAAGGAGCACTGGGTTTTCTATATTTTGCATCATCATATTTTTCAACCCAAAGATTTCAAGGAATCTTTAATTCTCAAAAGTCTTCATGTGATGAAATAGTATCAAAAGCACCAAAAAGAGTTTCTATAATAGCATAGGCTATATTTTTCTCAATATGCATAAAGTCAACAGTATGCCTAATGGCTATATCCTTAAAGTATGGCAACTTATAGAATATGCACAACTGTTTTACACCACTTTCATTACATGGATCATATCTACTACCAGCAATCCCACCATTTTCAATTAATGACATTCTTTTTTGTCCATTCTCAATAATGTAATCACCCATTATTAGTAAAGGTGCTTCACGATTCTCTTCTTGACCATTGAAACATGTTTTTTTTCAATGATATGGATGACCCACTTTAAGGTAGCACGATGTCCACAATAAATACACTTACACAAACTTTTTGAGTGCCTCGCAAAATTGTTAAAGTTGCAAGCAGGATAGCCATGGTATCCATGAATAGTGAGACCAAACAATGTACCATATGCAAGAAGATCATGAATCGTAACCAATAAGGAAGCTCTTAAAGTGAATTTTATTGAATGACCATCACTTAAAGATTGAATTGCTTCAATTCCTTTCCACAATTCCATTACCTCATCATATAATGGCTCTAGATAGGCATCTATTGTATCTGAAGTCACACTTTTCTTTCCTGGTATAATCAATGATAGCATTAAGAAAAATGGTTTAGTTGCTAACCATGGAGATAAGTTATAATTTATTAAAAACACTGGCCAAGTTGACCATTTAGTACTTTGATCTGAGAATGGGTTCACCCCATCTAGAGCCAAACCCAGCCTTATATTACGAGGATCTTGAGAAAAATTAGGCCATCTATTATCAAATTCCATCCACATCTTAGAATCAAGCACATGTCATTGTTTTCCATCAATGCTCTTATTTTGGGCATGCCACTGCATAAGTTCAGCAATGTCTCTGCACCTATACATTTGGAGTAATCATGGGATTATTAGAAAGTGGTGAAGAACCTTTCTAGGAACTACAACTGATTTCAACCCTTGTCTATACCTTACTTCATGCCATTTTAGACATTCACTCTCACTTGCAAGATTTTTGTGAAATAATACACAACCATTAACACATGTGTGGATGTTTTCATACCCCAAGCCAAGCTTACTAATCTGCTTTTTACATTGACTTTGTTTTGTTGGCAATGTGGAGTCAGCTGGTAACAATGAACTCAATAATGCCAATAACTAATCTACACTCTCATTTGTCCAACCATGCACCACTTACAAGTTAAGAATTTGAAGGATTGTTGTCAAATGACTTAACTTGCAATTAGCATATAGAGGCTTTAAAGCATCCTCCATTGACTTGGCCCAATCATTGTTTAGACCCTCATTCAACATTCTTTCAACTTCAAACCCTTCGTCTAAAATTTTTGCATGCATCTTCATCTATGTTCGGTGTCATTTCATCTATGTTTGTTGCCTCTTCATCTCTCACAGTCTGCAATTCTATCATATCTTCATAATAACTGCAAACCCAAGTGATTATACCACTATACCCATATCCTATCATATGTCAATAAATCACATTTCTTTTTCTCACCCTTCCACCAAGACAGTCATTACATGGACATGGATATTTTTCCATTTCCCTCTCTTTGGCTACTCTCTCATCATATGCATGATATTGATCTGTAGTCAACCTTTGACACTAATCCATCTATAATATTGTGCATTCCAGTATTAATTTAGTATAATAAGCTATCCTATGCAAGTATATGGTCACCCTTAAAAGGTACATGCAAGTAGCTGCTACACTTATATGCACCTAAAACATTTTTTTAGGTACATGCATCAGATAGAGTAAGTGCTTCAATACATGTCCATGAGAATAACAAACATCAACAACAATTCAATTTCATTCCCATGCCAACAATTATACATTTTACAAGTTGTCTGACTTAGAAATATAGACAAGCTATGTAAACCAATAGATAAATAGCATTTAGAAGAAATACTAAACAATTTATCAAGATTACACTTTAAAACCCAATTAAATAACTATTGTGATGAAGTATTCATAGCAACAAATCACTTGCTAAAATCATAGGCAAAGTCACCAAATAAAGGACTCAAGATGTCAACCATTTCAAATGACAATCATGACAATAGGAAAAACAACATAGAGAATATAGTCATGCCTTTGATTACAAAGGAGGGGGCAGATATTATAGTCTGTAGCAGCATTGAAAAGATGAAAATACAAAATCCATGAAGCCAAACACTTTTGTCAAAATACAAATCCTTACCTAATTAGTTAATTGATCCTTGAAGATTTTATTAGGCAAAGATAGTCATTATATAGATGCTAAAATAGTGACACAAGTGCCTTTGAAAGTGATGACAATCATGTCATCAAACTAACAGTGAAATCAGTCATCAAAAAGAGTAATGCACAACACCATAGAAGAAAAGAGGAGATCACTATCCATTCAAAGAGATGCCCTAATCATAGTCACCAAAATGGGCTACAACAACAGAGAAAAGACAGTGGAATATTGACAGTCTTTTTGCATCCAAATGTTAATTATGTGAAAACTATGTCATATATCAATAACAAAAGTAACAGAGAGGATTTTTTACAGTCAAAAGTCTATGAATAGAATATTCAAGTTTATCAAAATTAAGTTAATAAGCTATATGATAGTCATAGTAGCAGATGGACAAAGGGAATGTGACTGTGACAGATTTTTTCATACAAAGGACAGTCATCATCAATGATATCTTTGTATTAAAGAATTTGTAGGCAAGTTCATGATAGGACAACAAAGATCAGTTCATGTATGAAGCAATGAACAAGGTTTTCATGACAAAGGTTCTTGTCAAGATAGCAGTAAGAGATAGTAAAGACAGTGAAGAGCAGATTTAAGGAATGAAACAAATCATGGAATAGTCTTGCATTCTCAACAACAAGCTTTCATCCTCTATTTTGTGACAGTCATTTTAAAAATACAACCATCTTTCAAAGGTTGAATCACACACACATAAATTCCTTCATGCCAAGGTATTCTAAGTATAAATCATGAATGGAAAAGTAGAACTTTATCAATAAAGAACCATGAGACCTCTTTATACAGTCATTGAAAGAGATAGAATAGTCACTAATGATAGAGCACCAAGCTTTCAAAGATACAAAACTTTAGAGTAGGCTAAGAGAAGAATAGAGGTACGTTGAAAACCCTACCTCTGTTTCATAAAACTATTTGATATCTGTCGTCTATCTGTTGTCTATCTGCTCCTTTGATATCTGCCATCTATAGCTAGAAATCCCAAAATTCCCTCCTTTCTTCATTCACACGATGATCTCAAAACTATTTCCAAAATCAAAGAACTGCGGCCATGAACAATCTTCTTCTGTTCGACTACTCATACCCTATTCTTGGCGGTCATGAACAATCTTCTCTTGTTCAACTACTCATACCCTATTCTTGGCAGCCATGAATAATCTTCTCCTATTTGACTACTCTACATACGCTATTCTCAGTGGCCATGAACAATCTTCTCCTGCTAAATGCACAATCTTTGCTTCTTCATAGGTTTCACCTTTTGTTCAAAATTCATAAACTCACAATCACTCCATTAACTCCCTCCAAAACTAAAGTGAAAGAAAAAAGAATAGAGGAATTTATTTAGTCCTTTATTTAGTCAATTTTATTTGTAGTTGTGTTTTTTTGCCCAATGACCAAATTAGTCATTTATTTAGTCAATTATTTGGTCATTTTTTTAGTCATTTCAACCAATGACCAAATTAGTCATTTATTTAGTCATTTATAGCTATGTTGCAAAAAATTTTCGTTACGTGATTAAAAGTTTGGTCACGTGACTAAAAGTTTTAGTCACCTGGTCATTTATTTGCCATATTTCTACTAGTGGTATGAACATCCATCAAAGCATTAAGGATAGGGGACTTTTGTCAGATGTTGTAGTTGCAACTGCCTTGGTAGACAAGTATGCAAAATGTGGAAGTGTAGATAAGGCATGCGAATTGTTTGACAAAATGCCTCAAAGAAATGTGTTCTTGTGGACTGTAGTGATTGCCGGATATGCACAAAATGGATTGGTTGAAGAGGCTTTAGAAACTTTCAAGCAAATGCAATTGGTAGATGTAAAGCCAGATTCCACAACCTTTGCCAACATCCTCCCCACCTGTGCAAAAATGGGAGCTTTGGAACAAGGTATTGACATCCATCAAAGCATAAAGAATAAAGGAATTCTGTCAGATGTTGTAGTTGTAACTGCCCTAGTAGACATGTATGCAAAATGTGGAAGCACAGAGAAGGCACGTGAACTATTTGAAAAATGCCTGAAAGAAATGTGGTCTCGTGGAATGCCATGATTGCAGGATATGGACAAAATGGACTTTTTGAAAAGGCTTTAGAAACTTTAAAGCAAATGCAATTGGTAGGTCTAAAGCCAAATTCCACAACCTTTTCTAGCATCCTCCCTGCCTGTGCCAAAATGGGAGCTTTGGAATAGGGTATGGACATCCATCAAAGCATAATAGAAGGGGGATTTTGTCAGAAATTATAGTTGGAAATGCTTTGGTAGACATGTATGCAAAATGTGGAAGTATAGACAAGGCACGCGACCTATTTGACAAAATGCCTCAAAGAAATGTGGTCTCATGGAATGACATGATTGTAGGATATGAACAAAATGGATTTTGCAAGGATGCTCTCAAAATCTTTGAATTAATGAAGCACTTTGGAGCATATCCTAACATCGTAAGCTTTTCTTGTGTTCTATGTGCATGTAGCTATTCAGGTTTAGTGGATGAGGGTTGTACATACTTCAATCACATGAGTAACCCTTATTGCATTACTCCTACAGTCAATCATTATGTGTGCATGGTTGACCTTCTTGCCCATGTTGGCTATCTTAAGGACAACCTAAACTTTATCATTAAGATGCCAGTTAAACCTGTGGTGGTTTTGTGGATGTGTTTTCTTGGTGCATGTAAATTACATATGAATATAGGCTTAGGAGTATTTACAGCAATGCTGCTTTTTGATTTGAATCCTAAAAATGTTGCAACTTATGTTCTTCTGTCAAACATATATGTAGAAGTGCGCAGCTAGGGTGAGGTTCAAATGGTAAGGAGATTGATGGAAGATAGAAGAATTAAAAAGATCCCTGGATGTAGTTGGATTGAAGGCCATAAAATGGTACATGTTTTTTCTGTAGGAGACAGATCACATCCACAGACACATCATATCTATGCAAAGTTGGAGCAATTGGCTTGGGAGATGAAGGCAGCATGGTATTTTCTAGATGCAAGACATTTACTTAATGAAGGGTACACAAAAATAAATGGGATTATAATCCTCAAATAAATGTGATCTCATGGACTACACAATGATTGCAGGATTTGCACCAAATGGCTTGTTGAGAAGGCTTTAGAAACTTTTAAGCAAATGCAATTGGCAGGTGTAAGCCAATCTCCACAACCTTTTCCAACATCCTTCCTCCATCTGCCAATATACAACTTTCGAATAGGATATGGACATCCATCAATTGTAATGCACAGAGGAATCTTGTTAGATGTAGTTGCAACTGCACTGGTAGACATGTATGCAAAATGTGGAAGCCTAGACAAGGCATATGAATTGTTTAATGCAATGCTTCAAAGAGATGTCATCTCATGGAATACGATGATTGCTGGATATGCACAAAGTGGATTTGTTGAAAAGGCTTCAGAAACTTTCAAGCAAATAATTACATGTAATTACAAACACTATGAAATTGAACCCAAAGAGCTAGGATCTAAGAAAAACATAGACGAGTGAGCTATTGAATTTTTAGAAGTGATATTTTCCCTTCTACAATGTATGAATGACATTAAAGGTCGAACGAATTCAATTGCCATTTGCAGTCAACATGTTACCTTTATTTTGGACTGTGTGAATTGAGATCTGGGTGCTGCCACAATAATGGGTTACACTTTCTAGGACATCCTAATTTTTGCTGAAATCACATATTTTTAGAAAATATAATGATTTAATCCTTGAAAGGTTCCATTTAAAGGATTTTAATTGAAGAGGGTTTGATCAAGCCCCCTTAGATTCAAACCCCATTGGATAGAACCCCGCTAGTTTTAAACCATACCTATAATGAAGTCTCCTCTATGCCTATCAAAATGCTGATAAAAAACCACCTTTGATTTACCTTTTGGGGGATCAAATGAATTCATTTAAAATTTATGTTTTGTAAGTATGTAGTCCTTATTATAAGCTTCCCAAAAAGTATAATTTTAAATATATTTAATTTGATTATTATATTTATTTTTTATTTCTTGTGAATGTAGGTTTTTCACCGAACATCAAGTTCTTTGTTCTACACACATGGAAAATTAGTAAATTAGTGAAAAAAAATTCCAAAAAATATCTATGCCCTAGGTATTGATGTCCTTGTTTCAACAAAAAAAAACTTTGAATTTCGATACATATAGAAAAAGTTATGTTTTACGGAATATGCCTATGTCTAAATTATAATTGGTTTGACTTCAAAACTTAATTAAAAAATATATATTCAACAAAACATTATAAAACCAAATGCATGCCCTATATATTGGTGTTACCAATCTAAATTCAAAAGAATCAAAATTTTATTCTTTGTAGAAAATAAGTTATGTGCTACAGAATACACATCACTTTAAAAAAATGTTGTTTACTATTAAAAACTAGTTATCAAAGGAGACGTAATTTTTTTTACAATTTAACTCCAAATTTTTTTAAAATATATATTTAGAATCTACAAACAAAATCTCACAAATCACTAGTTTGCATCATCTTCAAATTCCTAATGGTTTAGCGGCTATAGGTGTCAGAAAGTGAAGATTTAGTTCAAAATGTTGATTTCAATGTCAAGTTTGGCCAAAAAGTGTAACCCATTATTATGGGATGACCCATCTAGAGATGTAAAGGCTAAGGTGAGAGTGAAGGATTCTACATATTGGTGGACAATATGATTTGCAAGGAATAGAAGAAACCCCTCTATTTTAGAAATGTATGAACAATGGGCTGCTACCAAAAACATCTCAGAAATGCCCTAAGCAGATGCATTCCTTGGTCCCCACCTGATTTATCCTTTTTAAACTAAGGGTAGATAAATCCAATTGAGTGCTATATCCTTGAGACCTATGATTTAGACTTAAGTTGTCATAGTGAATGAATTATAGAATATTAAGAAAAAAATGTAAGCAATTTTGACTTTCTTTTTAAATGATAAAATAGAGATTTAAACTATGAATTCCAACATATTTAGTAAAATTATGGTAATGGTTTTTCCATTGACAACTATTAAACATGGAGAAAAGGTGAACACAACCAATAAAGGTAAACTAAGCCCAAATAATAAAAACTCCTAAAGCCTGGCTTCTCAAGGACAACATGGTTAAGTGTTCTTAGAATCACAACTCGCAGCTAAAGAGCATGACCTATTATAGTCTACACCCTGCTATTGCAGTGTGTTGGTTAGTAACAAAGACATACTATAGATGACAATAGACAATATGGAAATTAAAAATGGCAGACCATTAAGTAAGTAGAGTGTTTCATCAAGTATACCTGACTTGCACAATCATGAAATGTGGCTCATTTTTTCAATATTTACGATGCTTTCTCAGTTCATCCTAACATGCATAAAACTTTTCTAGACCATCATCATTCCCAAAAATTTCTACATACCAATGGATCAAGTAAGTAATTAGCAAGTAACAATGGATTTCTTTGTCATTCATTACCTGAATTGTTCATGAAATCATCAACACACCAACCTGTAAAGCACTTTTTCATGTCTTCACGTGCTCCATTACTATGAAGAACTTGAGCCACCACATAAGTGGTATCTACATACAAGAACCAAAAATGTTTTCATGATCAAGGACACGATGCCAAGCACAATGCACAAGCAATAAAATAACCAATTTAACTAAGACAATATAAATAACCTAGCATAAAATGATTCATTGCTTTCTACCCAATTAAGAGCAAACATTGATTATTTGATTTGAAATTGATGAATTTTAGCAAAACCCAAATAGCAAAAAATACAGAAATATTTTGAGTTGCATCAATACTTCATTATGTGGACACCCATATGGTCCCCTCCTACTGCTATGGAGGATATGCATCCAACAATATAATATGAAGGGTAAAACCTAAAACATGTACTTTTGGCTGACTTCTTGCTTTAACTAAGATTATAGATTTGTATCAGAAGCTAATCTAAAGTCTGAATATGATAAAATTTTGTAAAATGTAATTAAATTCAACTCCTAGATCTGTTACTAAGAAGATTTGCCAGATGACTCTATTAGGAACACCTGACATGCTAGATGAACTTACAGGCTAATAATGGCAATGTCACATATATTCTTTCGAGTAGGATTCTCCATTTTTGGTGCGTGTGAGCTTAGCCCTCTAGTTGGTTCCAAACAAAAATTGGAAAGTTAAGGCAAGTGGGAAAACTATAACATTTCTATTGGATTTCCCTAACGTGTGCTAAACAAGGCCTCAACCCCAACAAATTTTAATATACTATCGCAAAAGCACTACAAAAAGCCTAGTTGTTAAATATGCTAAAGTAATTGAAGTTGTTCACATATTCATGAAGAATGCTTCTAGCATCACATAAACTAATTGGAATAAAACTTGTTCCCTAGCAATAAAATAGAATCTTTCTTAATGCAAAAGACTCTCTTTTGTCAACAGGGGTTACGTTGAACACAAATCTTAGATAATCATTAGTCAATCTCCTCCTTTCATAGGATAGTGCCATAAGACAAGAATGGGGAAAGTTTCAATCTTTCCTTTACAACTATGACTAGCATTCTGTTATGTATTCACATACGATATTTTTCTTCTTAGCTTTCAGGAAAGAGGAACCCAACAAATGTAAGGTCTTTCCTTCCACGCATGTTATTTGTACTCCTTTTTGTGATATAATTCAAAACTAGAAAAATCCAGTGTTTATCTGAGTTTTGGGAATAGGTAAATGGGTTTTGGGGATGGATAATTTTATTCCAGAATTTAGAGATGGTTGGGGGTCAGTTGTTAAAATAATATTTGAATTTGTAAGATATAAATAAATTAAAAATAAGATAAAAATAACTTAGGCAAACTAAAAGAAGATGAAATTTTCAAAACATGAACATTTAAATATAACTACTAAAAATATAAACACGAGCACATACAACGTCAGTTTGAAACAGATTCAGTTATGGTGCTGGTGAATTTAACTTGTTTGATGTAAGTTTCTCTAGTCTTGTAGACAAATTGAAGATGCCATTTAGCAAAAATTAAGTTTGAATTGTCTAATTTATTTCCTTCAGAAAGCCTAGAATAAGGATCTCTTCTTGACACTTGTGTGCAGCAAAATGGACAAAATATTAAATGCACAAAATGGATTTGTTGAAAAGGCTTTAGAAACTTTCATGCAAATGAAATTGGCAGGTGTAAAGCCAGATTCCACAACCTTTGCCAGCATCCTCTCTGCCTGTATCAAAATGGTAAGCTTTGGAATAGGGTATGGACATCCATCAAGGTATAATAGAAGGCATATTTTTGTCAGATATTATAGTTGGAAATGCTCTGATAGACATATATGAAAAATGTGGAAGCACAGACAAGGCACATAAACTGTTTGATAGAATGCCTCAAAGAGATGTCATCTCATGGAATGCAATGATTGCAGGATTGCACAAAATGGATTTGTTGAACAGGCTTTAGAAACTTTCAAGAAAATGCAATTGTCAATTGTAAATCCAAATTTCGCAACCTTTGCCAGCATCCTCCCTACCTGTACCCAAATGGGAGCTTTGGAACAAGGTATGGACATCCTTCAAAGCATAATGGTAGGGGGGTTCTTGTGAGATATTATAGTTTGAAATGCTCTCATAGACATGCATGCAAAATATGGAATCATAGACAAAAAACATAAATTGTTTGATAGAATTCCTCAAAGAGATGTCATCTCATGGAATGCAATGATTGCAGGATATGCACAAAATGGATTTTGCAAGGACACTATCAAAATCTTTGAATTAATTAAGCATTTTGGAACATATCCTAACATTGTAAGCTTTACTTGTATTCTAGGTGCATGCTGCCATGCAGGTTTAGTGGATGAGAGTTGTACATACTTCAATCACATTTGTAACCCTTATTGCATTACACCTATAGTTGATCATTATGTGTGCATGGTTGACTCCTTGCCCATGCTGGATATCTTGAAGACACCCTAAACTTTATCATTGAGATACCTGTTAAATCTGTGTTGGTTGTATGGATGTGTTTTCTTGGTGCCTGTAGATCACATATGAATATAGGCTTAGGAGTATTTACAACAACACTACTTTTTGATTTGGATCCTAAAAATGCTACACAACTTATGTTCTTCTCTCAAACATCTATCTAGAAGTGGGCAGGTGTGGTGAGGTAAGGAGATTGATGAAAGGTAGAGGAATTAAAAATATCCCCAGATGCAGTTGAATTGAAGGGCATAAAATGGTACATGTACAATTTTTCATAATAATCTTATTTACATGTATGTAAAGTGCGGAAGTTTGGAGGATGCTCGAAAAGTCTTTGATCACATTTGCCAGCATACTCCCAGCCTGTGCCAAAATGGGAGCTTTGGAACAGGGAATGGGCATCCATCAAAGCATAATGGAAGGGGGATTTTTTTCAGATATTATAGTTCAAAATGCTTTGGTAGACATGTATGCAAAATGTGGTAGCATACACAAGGCACACAAATTATTTGACAGAATGCATCAAAGAGATGTCATATCATGGAATGTAATGATTGCATGATATGCACAAAATGAATTTGTTGACAAAGCTTTAGAAACATTCAAACAAATGCAATTGGCAGGTGTAAATCCAAATTGCACAACCTTTGCTAGCATCCTCCCTGTGTGTGCTAGAATGGGAGCTTTGGAACTGGGTATGGACAGGGTCAGTGCAAGAAGTTGGGTAAGAAGTTGGGTCCACTTTTTAGCCAAAAAGTGGAAGTGGTTTCCCTGATTTTCAGAATTTGTCACATTTGACCTAAACATTTGAGGCACTTAAAGATTGAATCTTAAAAAAAATTAGTAATATGAAATGTAGTACTCAGAGTCTTGTTTCCAAATATGTAACTTATTTTAATACCCAGATGATACAAATTAATTTTCAATAGGAATTTCTAAAAACCACTGTTTAAAAGTCACTTTTTTTTACTATACCATGCACGTGTGCGGCCAACATAATTTGACCTAAATAAAAATATTTTTCTAAATCCTTTTGGGGAAATATGTGTAGTATAGTGAAGTTTGATGAGGATATTTTTTTATAATTTTTTTCGAAATATTTTTTTTATTAATTTTTTATTGGCCCTAATTGCTATTTTTGAAAACCCTCGTGTACGACCAACATAATTTGAGCAAAACTAATAATAAATTTTTTTTTTTTCATTGTGTAAAGAATGATGTGTAGATTGATGACATATAAATTTTTTCAAAAAAAATTAAAAATTAAAAGTTATTAAAAAAATACAAACACCTATCATTTCAAGTTTTTGGACTAGTTTGCCTATAAATTAAATAATAAATAGAAAAAAAAATCCAATAAAAAAAATTACATATTTGAAAACTACACACTGTCATCTATAATGGGTTTTAATTTCATAAAAAAATTCAGAAAAAAAATATCGTCAACCATATAGGTAAAGTTAGTCTTTCCTCTTGTTCTATACTTAGACAAATACTTGCAAGTCCAAGGCTCAAGGTCAGCTACCCATGCCTTTCCCAAGCCTAAAACAAAACCAAAAGCGTTGAAGTGAAATTCAAAATTTTAGAAACGGGTACCCGTTCTAAAAAACAATAGAAAACAAAACGTGTACCTGTTTTAAAACGAGTACCCGTTCTAAAAAAAATAATAAAACAAGACGGGTACTCGTTTCTAAAAATTATAAAAAACAAAATGGGTACCCGTTTTAAAATAGGTACCCATTCTATAAAATAAAACAGGTACCCATTTTAAAATGGGTACCCGTTCTAGGCTCGGGTGCCTATTCCTGTTGGGATTTTTTTTTGCATGACACTTCCCCTCTATGTGGACCCACTTCTTTCTCTTACCCGACATCCATCAAAGCATAAAGGATAGAGGAATTTTGATAGATGTTGTAGTTACAACTACTCTAGTAGACATGTATGCAAAATGTGGAAGCATAGACAAAGCATGTGAACTGTTTGACAGAATGGCTCAAAGAAATGTGGTCTCATGGAATGCTATGATTGTAGGATATGCACAAAATGGATTTTTTGAAAAGGCTTTAGAAACTTTCAAGCAAATGCAATTGGCAGATGTAAAGCCAAATTCCACAACCTTTTCCAGCATCCTCCCTACCTGTGCCAAAATGGGAGCTTTGGAACAGGGTGTTGGCATCCATCAAAGCATAAAAGATAGAGGAATTATGTGAGATGTTGTAGTTACAACTGCCATGGTAGACATGTATGCAAAATGTGGAAGCATAGACAAGGCATGTGAAGTGTTTAATAGAATGTCTCAAAGAGATGTGGTCTCATGGACTGCAATGATTGCAAGATATACACAAAATTGATTTATTGAAAAGGCTTTAGAAACTTTCAAGAAAATGCAATTGGCAAGTGTTAAGCCAAATTCCACAACCTTTGCCAACATCCTCCCTGCCTGTGCCAAAATGGGAGCTTTGGAATAGGGTATAGACATCCATCAAAGCATAATGGAAGGGGGCATTTTATCAGATATTATAGTTGGAAATGCTTTGATAGACATTTATGCAAAATGTGGAATCATAGACAAGGCATGTGAACTATTTGACAGAATGCCTAAAAGAGATGTCATCTCACGGAATACAATGATTGCAGGATATGCACAAAATGGATTTGTTGAAAAGGGTTTAGAAACTTTCAAGCAGATGCAATTGGCAGAAGTAAAGCAGGATTCCACAACATTTGCTAGCATTCTTCCTGTCTGTGCCAAAACGTGTGCTTTTGAACAGGGTATGGACATCCATCAAAGCATAAAGGATAGAGAAATTATGCCAGATGTTGTAGTTGTAACTGCCCTGGTATACATGTATGCAAAATGTGGAAGCATAAACAAAGCACGTGAACTATTTGACAGAATGCCTCAAAGAAATGTGGTCTCATGGAATGTCATGATTGCAGGATATGCACAAAATGGATTTTGCAAGGATGCTCTTAAAATCTTTGAATTAATGAAGCACTCTAAAACATATCCTAACATTGTAAGCTTTGCTTGTGTTCTATGTGCATGCAGCCATGCAAGTTTAGTGGATGAGGGCTGTACATACTTCAATCACATGAGTAACCCTTATTGCATTACACCTATAGCTAATCATTATGTGTGCATGGTTGACCTTCTTTCCCATGCCAGCTATCTTGAGGACACCCTAAACTTTATCATTAAGAAGCCAGTTAAACCTACACTGGTTGTGTGGATGTGTTTTCTTGGTACCTATAGATTACATATGAATATAATCTTAGGGGAATTTATAGCGATGCTAATTTTTTATTTGGATCGTAAAAATGTTGCGACTTATGTTCTTCTCTCAAATATCTATGCAAAAGTGAGCAGTTGGGGAAGGTTCAAATGATAAGGAGATTGATGAAAGATAGAGGAATTAAAAAGATCCTAGGGTGTAGTTGGATTGAAGGCCACAAAATGGTAATGCCTTTTGTGTAGGAGACAAATCACATCCAAAGATACAGGAGATCTATGCAAAATTAGAGAAATTAACTTGGGAGATGAAGGCAGTACGGTATTTTCCAGATTCAAGACATTTACATAATGATGTGGAAGAGGGGGAAAGGAATTATTTCTCTGGCACCATGGTGAAAAGTTGGCAATTGCATTTGGTTTGTTAAACATGCCTCCTATAACAACTATTAGAGTTGTTAAGAACCTTTGAATATATGCTTATTGTCACACTACAACGAAATTAATATTTGGATGTTCAATTATTTATGGATTTTGAATTGTTTATGGCACTAGCTACCAACCATAAACAAGGCCATAATTGAACATCCACAGGAGTTGTAAAAATTAGGCTTCACTTGTCATAAGACTGACCTAAAACCAAAAAGGGATAATCAAGCTAGAGATGGAACACAAATTTATTCTCCAATTATTAGAAAATGGATTAGGTACATTAGGCGTGCAATTTGACTCGCATGAATTTTAGGTTGAATACCACAATCAATCATAAAGGCCAGAACATTAAATCAATTGGAGAACACCAGAAAATGGAATCTGTAGTATCCAGTAGCTATAATTGCAAAGGGCCAAGATGACGGCTTGGCAAGTTCCTGTTGCCCCTCAATTGTTGTCCTTGATGACAAATACACAACTTGGTATCACTTGGTATGGTATGCATGGTTTACAGTTGATAACAATTGTTATGATCATTGATGCACTTGATATTGTTATAATCATTGATGCACTTGATATTTGATGCCAGTTCATATTTCAACTCCTTGGTAGCTTGTTCACTGTGTGGAGGCTTGGTTGCAATATGGCGAATGGTTTTAGCATTCAACCACCTTTTTCTTTTATCAAGCACAAACGCTAATCATGTAAAAATATTAGTTATTTCCTTTTCTAACCATCTTATCTTGGGCAAAGGTTTTGGCATCTCAACATAATAACCTTCATCAACCATGTCTGAATAATCATCAATAATATCAGGAATGTCACAACCTAGGTTGAAGGTTTTTATTTGATTGATAGTGAGCCTCATCCAGCCTCTTCTCCTGACTTCATGCTCATCTACACAATCTTCCCAATAATCCTCCAAATGAGGTTGGTGTTCATAAGATAGTGGGGTGTACAAATTATCCCTCACAAATTTTTTGTTGTCATAGTGTGATCTTGCAACCAATAAATAAAAACTGAATTTAGAGAGAATCCTATCAACATTTCTGGCATCTTCATGGGTTTTACATGTATAATGAGTTAATTCTATAGGAAAAGAATATCATACTTTCTTCTGATCATGATACTTTTTACTCGCTTGAGCCATATGCCTACAAACTTCCAAAAATATAATGTAGTCACTGGCATATCTTGGCAGTTTGTATGGGGCATTTTCAAAACCCCCAATTCTTATATAAGTGAACTTGTCAAGTTGAATGAAGAAACTACCAAATTGCATTACAAGCCTTGCTGCTTTAGGAGAAATCCTGATTTCAGGTTTACCCTCTATCCTCTTTACATTGAACATGAAAAATGCATCATTTATTCGTTTGTAATATTTTAGTCCAACCTCCTCTTGCAACTAAGGATAATAGTCATAAACCTGGGTATCGTTGGTGAAAGTCCCAAAAGTTCTCAAACCATGCCATACCACTTGTGTGCTTGTTATAGCATAAAACAGGTAAGAGCACATATGAAACTGATGTTTCTTATGAAAATTCACAAGTTGATCATGCATATGATCACTAATCAACTTTGCCCAATCTACATATTGTGACTCACTACAGATAACTAAAATGAACTAACACATCCATTTCTCAAATGTATTGGAATCATCACTTCCTACCACCCTGTGCAACAAAGTAATCATATCTAAAATGTCCTCCTTGAAATGGGCTCTTTGCAAAGTTTTAGGAACTTGGGATTTGCCCTTTTTCTCCTTTATAAGCCAATGCTTTGCAATACTCGTCAGACACCAATCCTTCTTCTCCAAGTAAAAATTCCATCTAGCCTCTATGGACATGTATGCAAATTCATCCCTCACAGGTAATCTGAAGGTGTTTCCTAGGGATTCAACATCGAGTTTTGCTACTACTGAACCATCAACGGCTCTTACTTCTCTAGATTTGGCATGGTATTTTCCTACACAAGCCAGAACCAAATCAGGGCACGAGACAGCCAGTGTGAACGCTCCTGCATGTGCAAGCTCACTAGAGAAAGTGGCTTCTGCCATAGGAGTCCTAGGGTCTGCATTCATTCTTTTCCAAAAATCCTTCAAATTAATGTGCCCCAATTCTGTATCTTTAATTCCCACCATATTGTTTTGAATAATTGAAGACATGTCAAACCCCCAATACTTATATTTCATCTTGGCAAATCTCACTAACCACCAAATGGAATGATCAACAACCCTCAGCATAAATTGATATGTTATGGGTAAGAGGAAATTTGTTGGGAAATTTTAACGTGCAAAGCATATGGGATTCATGAAAACTTCAATAGTAAACTAGCATGACTCGTACAAATTTCAAAACATGTAGTATTTCAAATGGGAAAAGAATGCTCTTAAAAGACTGACCTTTAGTTACTGTAGATGGCAAAGGAGCAAGCTCGAGCTAATGAAGGCAGTGACTGACCACTGAAGGAAAATTCTGCTATTGGTAGAAATCTCAAGCTCAAAACAGTGTGTAACAATGGACTCGAAAACTCCCAATTTATATTTCTGAATTATGGCATATGAGTTTGCCTCATTAATGAACCATTAATGTAAGGAAGTATTTCAAAGTATCGGCCAAGTACCCAACTAACAAACCTCCTTATCGATGAGAACTCCATTTCGCGAACCTAGAGAGTCTACGATATGCTCCTTATTTCACTTATTGGTGAAAAATGACTTCCTTGAGCCATTTCATCGACGAACTAGTCAGTTCATGAACCAAACACCTTTGCAATTTCTTCTTTCTTACCTTCATCGGTAAACTAACTCATTTGTGAAATAAGTACTCCCATTTTGGCTTTTGAATGATTTGAACTTTGAAAGTGAATTTTATTTATCAGCAAAAACTGGCTTTCACAAACTACTTCATTGACGAACTTGTGAGTTCACAAACCGAACATATCTCCAATTTGAGTCTTTGAATGGTTTAGAACTATCTCCAATTTTAAAAGCCTTCATCGGCAACTTCATCTATTGATGAAATTGTAAGTTCTCGAACCAAAGAGGTCATCAAAATGTCTTTGTCTTTAGTTTTTCTTCTTCGGCAGGAACACAAGTTTACGAACTAAGACCCACAAGGCAAAGTCATTGGCAAGGCTGGGAGTTCATGAACTAGAAAAGATGCCAATAAAGAAAAATACTTAGGAAATAAAGTTAGCTGGAAAAACAAAGTGCCAATAATGGTAAGAGTAATAGGGTGTCAAGTGATTCTCACTAAACCGATAGGTTCGTGAACTAATGAACCCACCGATTAGGTTCCCCAAAGTATAAACTCACCGACAAAGAGACAAAGGACTTAAACTTAATGGAAATTTTGGCTAATAAAATGCAAGCAAAGGGTAAAAATAGGGACCAAGCTCACATCGACCCAAAATTTAGGGCATTGAAGTACAAAGACAAAATGTTGGGAAACACAACCATGGGTGATAAATCTTATCATGTTGATATTCAATCTATCTTGGATAAGCATAGCATGGTGTTCAGTGATATTTCTCTAGGTTTGCCACCAAATAGAGGGTTTTAGCATGTCATTGAGTTGGAGGAAGGATCGAAGCCGGTCATTAGTACTCCTTACCATCATCCTACGAGGCATAAGGAGAAGATTGATAAGGTGATTAAGGAGTTGTTAGATATGGGACATATAAGAACAAGTTCTATCCCATTTGCTTCTTTCATTATATTGGTCAAGAAGGATGGTACCATGGGGATGTACATTGATTATAGAGCTTTCAACAAGAAGACAATCAAGAACAACTACCCTATCCCTAGGATTGATGTGTTGATATATGAGCTTCATGGTGCAGTGTACTTCTCCAAGATTGATCTTAAATCAGGATATCATTAGATAAGGGTGGGAGATGATGATGTGCATAAGACAACTTTTAGATGCCACTATGGGCATTGCAAGTTTCTAGTCATGTCATTTAGTTTGACCAATGCACCAACCACCTTCCAGTCTTAATCAAATATTCATTAACTAGTGGAGGAAGTTTGTGTTGGTTTGACCAATGCACCAACCACCTTCCAGTCTTAATCAGATATTCATTAACTAGTGGAGGTGCCATTTTCATATTAGGTTAGGATAATTGTTTTCCTACTATCAAATGCGATTCATTATACCTTGAAATTGTACACAAATTTGAAACCCTCTATACTATTCTATAACTGGATTCTATAATTTATCATGGTGGTCTGAATTCTAGAGATTATAACATTGTTACACAAAGTTAAATAATTGATTAGAGTGGCAGATACCTGTTTTCTTTCAATTCACATTAGATTTTGTAAAAGAACTTGATTAATGCTAAATTAATTTAGATTTTGTAAAAGAACTTGATTAACACTAAATTAATTTTGGAACAAGGATGTATATGTTGACAACAAATTGTAATCAGTGAATAAACCCACGAGGGCAGAAAATTTTATAAGGGATATTGCATAGATGAGGTGCTTGGTATTCTAGAACAATAGACATTCTTTGCTAAGACATCAAAATGTGAGTTTGAGTTGACATAGATATTATAATTAGGGCATAAGATTAGTGCCCAAGGAGTTAGAGTGGATAGAGTGGATGATGAGAAGATTAAGGTGATCATAGATTGGCCTCCACCTAAGACAATATCACACTTGAAGGGTTTTTGGGTCTTTGCAGTTATATAAGAGTTTCGGTAAAGGATTTTCACAGTTGGTTGCACCATTGACAAATTTGACAAAGAAGGGGGCTTTCTCTTGGAGTGATTCAACACAGAGAGCTTTTGACAAGCTCAAGGAGGTAATGAGTTTGTGTCTGGTTTTGGCCATTCCAAAATTTTCAATTCCTTTTGTTTTGGAGTATGATGCTTTAGGAGAGAGGATTGGAGCGATTTTGATGCAAAACAAACATCCCATAGAAGTTGAGAGTAGGAAGCTCAAGGAGTCGAAGAGGAGCTTCTCTATCTACAAGGAAATGTTGGCCATGATGCATGCATTGGCTAAGTTCAAACAATATTTGGTTTGTGGGAAATTTGTGGTAAAGACAAATCACAATAGCTTGAAATTCTTCCTCAATCAAAAGGATTTGAATGATAGACAACAAAAATGGGTAAATAAGTTACAGGATTATGATTTTGATATTGAGTATGTTAAGGGAAAGAATAATGTTGTAGCTAATGCATTATCTAGGAAACCCTATTTGTGCTCCATGACTAATATATCTGCTTATTAGAGGGTTTCCATAATAGTTGAGTATGCCAAGAATGCATTTGCTACTAATATTTTGGATAGGAGTTTACAAGATGATAGGTATAAGGTGGCTAGTGAGCTCATCCTCTATAACAATTGGGTGTACCTTCTCCTAGAGTCAAAGATGAAGGAGAAGGTTTTGAGAGCATGCTATGACACACCATTAGCAATCCATTCAAGGTATTACAAAACTTACAAATAGGTGGGAGAGCACGCTTTTCTTGAAAGGGACTCAAGGGAGATGTCTTGAAGCACATTAGAGAGTGTGTGGCATGACAACAAAATAAAACAAAATAGGTATTTCAAGCCAAATTATTGCATCCCTTACCCATTACAAATCAGAAATGCGAGAGTATTTCCATGGATTTTATCATTGGTCTTCCATGAGCACAAGGTAAGGATTGTATTTTTGTGGTAGTTGATAGGCTCAGTAAGTATGCTCATTTTTATGCTATATCCTCAAAATATAAGGCACCACAAGTGGCTAATTTGTTTTTTTGGAGAGGTGTTTAGACTTCGTGGTTTGCCTAAAACCATAGTTGGAAACCTCGGACTCACGGCAAAAACTCGGTAGACCCAAAATTTGCAACTCGGCAAAAACTGGGTGAAAACTCACAAAAATTGCAAAAAACTCGACAACTTAAAATAAAAAATAACTTAAATTTCTTTAAAAACACAACTTTATTACAAAATTCAATGACAAAACGTATCCAATTAGTCCATAAATGAGTACAAAAGTGTTTTCTATTAGATTTGATCTATGTTCCATGAAATTTCTTGATAGGGAGATGGGGGAGTGGGTTTCAGGATGGGGGGACCAATGGCCTAAGTTTGGGGATGATAGGGGGATAGTGGTGGGTGGGGGTTTGGAGGCAGAGCCCCCAACAAGGTCGAGGGACAACGCCCTTCACAGGAGTCTGGGGGAAGCACCGCAAATAGGGTCGAGGGGCAATGCCCCTTATGGGGGTCTGGGGACAGTGCCACTCGTGGGGTCCAGGGGAAACAATACTCATTGTTGCAGCCTTTAGCATTTCTCATTTTTTCACTTTTGTGACTACTTAGGGTGTGGGTTGGGCCTATTGGTATTACTATTTTCAAGCCAAGTATTTGCAAAATCTTCTCAAATTCTCAAAATTTTCCTAAGGGGTCCTGTGCCTTTACCCTGATGCATGTTGTTGAACCCTTGATTTTGGCTAAGTCTGAAACCCTGAAACCTTGAAAATTTGGCTGTTTGAAATCTGATGGATCCTCCAAATTCTAGATTCTACATTTTAACTCCTATGGATCCGAAACCACTCTCAAACATACTAATAGTATATACATAAAATATAAATAAAGAATGAGAAATTCAGTCTTATATTTCATATTTTATGTATATACTATCTTGAACCTCTTTCAATCAGCTCTATAACACCCTTGGCCTAGGTGATTGTGAAATGTTTTAGGGTTTTGGGTTGTAGTTATTTTGGGACCCAACAAGGCCCATAGACCATTAGGGTTAGGGTTACTAGCACGAAGATCCAAAAAAAATCTAATTAAAAAAAAACTTTTTGCCTCAATTGTTGTGTTTGGTGAGTTTTTTGCTCAGACTCACTGAGTTTTTGCCAAATTCTCGACGAGTTTTTTGCAAAAGCTCAGTGAGTCTTTCAAGCGAGTAAACCTCCAAAAAATGACCAAGAGAAGAACTCATCAAGTGTGCCATCTATGCCTAGAACCATTGTGAGTGACAAGGACAACAGGTTTCTTAATTTATTTTCACAAGAGCTTTTCTGATTGACAGGTACAGAGTTGACGCCAAGCACTAGCTATCACCCTCAAACAGATGGGCAAATGAAGATTGTAAACAAATGGATTGAGGAATATTTGAGAAACTATGTTACGGGGAAGAAAACAACATGGATTAAATGGCTTTATCTTGGAGAGTATTGCTACAACTCTTCACATCATATGTCCATAGGTATGACTCCATTCAAAGCATTGTATGGATATGATGCATTATCTTTTGTGGATTTAATTATTTTAGATAGTAGAGTGTCGGGGGCAAAGGATTTGGTTCAGCAAAGTCAATATATTTTGAATGCACTTAAGGAGAACCTACAATAGACCCAAAATCAACAGAAGATGTATGTATATCACCACCATTTGGAGAGGATTTTTGAAGTGGGAGATATGGTATTTTTAAGATTGTAGCCCTACAAACAGTCTTACCTAGGGAAGTGGAGTTGAATAGCTTAAGCAACAATTTTATGGGCCTTACAAGGTTTTGTGAAGGATTGGAGTAGTTGCCTATGAGTTAAAATTGTCAGAAAACAACAAAATTCACAATGTATTTCATGTTTCATGCCTCAAAAGGTGTTGGGACCACAAATTACTCCTTTAGAGTTGCTATCACTTGATGATGAGGAAAAATTGGTCTTGGTACCCGAAGCTATCATGGATATGAGGGAGAGGAAATTAAGGGACAAGGTCATAAAGGAGTATTTGGTACGTTGGAAGGATCTTCCACTTAAGGACACCACATGAGAAGGAGTGGACATTTTTTATTATCCAAATTTGAAATTACTTGAGGACAAACAATTTTGGGAAGGGAGGGTTGTCATGTCCCTTTTCCCAAATTAAAAATATTAATAATATTAAAATAAAAAGTGTTTTTAAACACTAGCAAAAAATTAAATTAAATTAAATTAATAATTAAAAAATTTATTAAAAAAAAAGAAAATTTAAATAAAAGTATTTTTTAATACTTGGGGAAATTAGGACCCAAGAGTCTGAATTGAGAGGAGTATATCAGTGAGCTCCAATTTTCATTTCAATCGTCTGATTTCATGTTTGGCATTGTTCATTTTGAGTTCAAGTTTGAAGCTTGCAATCAGGGACGAAACCTCCTTGGTTGCACATCCTGCAAACCAGGAGAATGAAAACCCTCTTAGCTCCCCAAATTCAAGAGGTTAGGACGAAAACCCTCAACTCTTGCTGGGCAATTCCACTCAGGGATTGCAAGGTGATCTAAAATTGGCAAATCTGTGTGTTTTCAGGTTGGTAGAAGTCAACCATGAGCAAATTGGGAGTATTCATACCAGTTGTTGCCCATCAACTCCATTGTTGAGTCATCGGATCCATTTGCAAAGCAAATCTAATTGTCTAACACTGCTGGATGAGAAATCTAGGTTGCTTACTGGCTGCCTAAACCAATTCACAGAGTTATTAATTTTGGTCGCAGCTCTCGATTTGGGTGTTGGTATATCACAAAGATTGCAAGAGGCCTCGGATCCTAAAGTAGAAGTTGATTTATGCTACAAGGATACACCATACAATCACTCAGCTTCAGTTATACTCGCCACCAAAGAAGGATCGGATTAGAAGGAGGGTCGCAATACATCAGGCATCTATTTGCAAAATCCAATTCAATCATTACTATATCATTGGTAGCAGGATAAAGGTCTCACAGCTCGTGCTACAACAAGTGGTTGTAATTCACATTATCCCAGACGAGGTCGGGCGTCATCCTTAATACATATTTTTAGAGCGTTGTGGAGGAAGATTGAGGTCGCTGCTGTAAGGAAGTGTTGACCTACATACTGAATTTGCTCATACCCAACAGGCTGCCATAACACTAAAGTAAGGAACGATCACTCCAAATCTCAGGGAGCCGCAGCCACTTCATTCATATTTGTGTTGACTTAAGCAACAATTGCAGTCTTTAGTCTTCAGGGAGAAGGTGAACTAATTCACAATGGATGTAGATCTGTGTGCAACCATTCTACCGCCCGATTTCTACTCAATACCATCGCCCAGATCCACTGGACAGAATTGTACTAGAATGAGTCACTGTTAATTACATGTAATTCTGAGTTTGCAGTATAAATCTCTATTTGTAATCCTTTGTGATCCGCTGGTTAAGCAAGTAAATTGTGATTATGATATTTCAATCTGATTAATCAAGAATGCTGTAGTGGCAAATGATTAAATTTCTCAGTTAGGAGGGAAGCAGTAACATCAGAAAATCACATATAACCCATATCAGGGACAATACAGCTTTGGGGCTATAGTGAGTTTCTCCTAAAAAGTGAAGGTGATGTCAGGAATTGTTGTCAGTTGAAGCCATCATAGGGCAATAAATAATGAGTCCCGAGAGCTGTATATTCCAACCTTGTTGTCAAAGTAGACTAAATGTTAAAGGTAATATCGAGATTTGTTATCAGCTGAGCCATCATAGGGGAATAAACAAGTCCCTGAAACTGCTCATACTAACCTCCTTGTCAAAGGAGGCTTTAATTTAATCGTTGATACTTTTAAGATGAGCCGTCATAGAGGAAGAATAAGTTCCTAAAGCTGCCTATACTAACCACATTGTCAAAGAAGGCTCTAACTTATCACTGATACGCTTAAAAATGAGCCATCACAGGGGAAGGAATAAGTCCCTAAAGCTGCCTATACTAACCACATTGTCAAAGAAGGCTCTAACTTATCACTGATACGCTTAAAAATGAGCCATCACAGGGGAAGGAAAAAGTCCCTAAAGCTGCCTACACTAAGCTCATTGTCAAAGGAAGCCCAAACTTATTGCTGGTACAAATTCTTTAAAATGAGAAAAAAGAATGCAGACAATTAGATGCTAGAATCGAAAATCAGAGATTGGAAACCAGGGCCGGGTCCCCTAGAAAATAGGAGTGCTAGTTCAAAATTTGAAAGCATCTTGGTAATTTTAAAGCTGCATTTTCCTTCATTATGCCAGAAACAGTGACTCGCATAGCTCTCTACAGTACAAGGTAATAGGAGTTATAACACACAGGTTATGAAAGAACAGTACAAAAATAGATATAGTGGGATTAAACTTTTACAAAACTAAAAAACCAACAGCATGTAGTTCAATCATTAAGACCAATGTTCGATCAAAAACATTCCAATGGGATGGTATGGATTGTCAATATAAATGCATCCTGGGTAGGTTATGGTAGAAACAAAGTCAGAGGCAACAACAGTTTGCAATTGTCAGCAAATTTTTAGTACTTCAAATCTGAAATAAAAAAGGATATAACATTGCACCTTGTGATTTCAGCTGCCCTGACTTCTGTCCTCCTTAACACCTCTTCAGGCAGACAGAAACCAATTAGTAAAAATTGTTCAGCTCAAGCAAATTACAAGAAGCCATAAGAAAATTTCAAAATTACTAGAAAACGTACTAAAAAAAAGTAGGGTTAGGTTTAATTACTTACGGTTTAGTGGTCATCATTTAAGTTTTCTTTTTTTTTTTAAAGTCAGTCTGTGTCTATTCTCTAGGTTGGGAAGAAAACAATGTTCTTTTTACTTAAAAACTGTGAGTTTTACAGGTAGATGCATTTAAACTACAGATTCCTTGTGGATTATGCATGCAAATAACATTAAAAACTAATAAGTTAAATTCTATTTAAAAAATTAAGTGATTAATTATATAACTGCATAAATTGTGCAATGGGTACATGGATAGATATTTTGGAGAAGTGTTGTTATTTTAGAAGGAGAAGAGTAATAACAGAAAGCTGATTTTCCCATGCACAACAAAAATTTGTAGGAACCAAAGATTGGTGGGAATGTACACACAACAAAATTTACACCAAGGTGCAATTTTCATGGGGAGATAACTAATAGAATAAACACCATTAGAACAAGTGTCACTAGTGGCGAATACCTGCCTTGTAGTGTTGTAATTATAGTATGTGTTTTAGTTGTAATTTTTTTTTTTAGATTAAATATTTGTTGTATAGACGCATTCCAATAATGTTAAAGAAATATTTTTTTAAGCCTATATAAATATTATAACAAAATTGTAATAATTATAGTAATATAATATTCATATTAATGTGATTATTTAATTTTGATTCAATATATATAATTTATAAATTTGATATTTTAAATATTAATCAAACAGTATAATTAATTATATATTGATAATAAAGAATGTTTATAATAATAAATATAGTAATTTGATTTTTTAATTCATTACATAAATTTCAAATTTTTTTGTCAAACCAACAAAATCATTATTATTTATAGTTATAATATTAATAATAATATTATTATATTATTAATATTTATTATAACACTTGTTGTTATGTTTATGTTTATTATAATAGTAATTGATACTATAATATCAATAATATATCAACAAGTGTTATAATAAATATTAATAATAATAATATTATTATTATAACTATAAATAATATTATAATTAAAATATAATTAGTTTAACCTCCCGATAAGGGGATAGTTCATTAATAAGTAATCATTGCAGTTATGATGGCGTAAGGTGGCAAGCTCCGCGACACGTGAGACAGGAAGGTTGGCAGTCTGCTATTCATATCAAGGGGTGGCATGTGTCAGTAGTCATAGTGTTGGCTGGAGAAAAGACGGTTTAGGCTGTTGTATCCGCATTTCTCTGTGTGGTAGCTACGAGTAAGGAGATGGATGCTGGTGTGACAGGTGGCTCGGGCTCCAAAGGCAAAGAGGTGAAGGCACCCTCCTCCCGGTGTAGGCGAATCCCCCACACTAGCATTGACAAATCAATTGGAGACCATATGAAGAGGAAATACACTCCGCGGAGGCTGCAATGGATGGTTTTATGAATTACATTGAGAAGGAGATAAAAACCCACTTCTGCTGGAATAATTGTTTCGTTTGCCCAAAGTCATGAAGGAGGTTGATGGTCAGGAAGGGGTCAATGTTCGTGAGGTGATGGCTCACCTTCTGCTAGACCCAGGCACGTCTAGAGGCCAATGGAATGTCTTCGGGACTGCGTAGTCCATTGCGGTGGCGACCATGCTATCAGTGGCGGCGGCGTTGGTGTTGACCCATGAGGACTTGGTGGAAGCATCTATGCAGGTGGGGGAAAATCATGAATCCTCCATGGGGCACTTACATGATATTTTGCAGAACGTTCTGGATTCAAGGAAGATGCTTGAAGGGGTGGCGGCTAAACTAGAGGTTTTTGTTCTAGCTCGAGCCAAGTCGATATACACCTGCGCCTGCGATGCCAAAGAGATTGTGGATTTGGAAGGGGAACTAGATAAGTAGGCGAGGTGTTAGACATCTTTGTTTTGTGTCTTTAAGCTAGTTATGTCTCTGTTATGATAGTTTTTGTCTGTGTTAGTTTGGAGTGAGGGCCGAGGTAATTTGCCCCACTCCCATAGTTGTTAATGAACTTTTTGACAGACTGTCTTGTATTAAATGTATGACTGTTGTTATAGACTAATGGGTTCGGCCCTATTTTTGAAGGGTCCATGGTCCGTAACCAGGGTTTTTATATAAAAAAAATTATATTTAGTTTTAAAATATATGCCCCAGAACTGCCCATTTTTTCAATGTCTTATCAGCAAATTTACGCATGTAAGAACATATCTTTATTGCGTTTGTCTCCAATGCCATCGGCAAATTTAATGTTTCTAGAACTAAACAAAAAATCCTTTTATTGGTGGACCTATGGTAAAATGAAGCCATCTTTGCTTTTATCAGAGAAAGTTCAATAGCATGAACTAGACACTTCACCGACAATCGTTGAGTCATCTTTTCTTTACCTTTATCAGGTTTTTCTTATATATTAGAACTTTATTTTTGTTCCTAATTTCATAAGTTCCCCCGATAACCTGCCGATTTGTTGATATACATTACGGATGAGATGGAATTTAGATACAGCACTTGTCATGATTTCAAAAGAAAACAATAATATTATTATAAATATTATATTATATTTGTATTATTACATTATTATAATAATAATAAATATATTATTATATTATATTTATGTTTATTATTATATTATTATATAATATTTACTATAATAACAATTAATCTAATATAATTAATTTTTAGTATTTATTTTTTTAATTTATTAGGTAAACTTCAAATTTATTTTTTGTCAAACCAACAAAATTGTTATTATTTATAGTTGTAATATTAATAATAATATTAATTATACTAGCATACCTATATTAAAAAAATATATATGTAAAGTACATCGAGAGATATCCTTCTCGAGACACCTATGTGAGGTAAATTGATTAAAAATAGGTGCCTCGAGAAGGATATCTCTCAGCGTACTTTAGATATATATTTTTAAATATAGGTATAACATCCGCAGCCCAATTCTAACTATATTATATAATTATAAGAATTATTATAATTATATAATATAATATTATAATATATTATATAATAATTATAATTATATATTATATTATATAAAAATAATATAATATGCCTATATTATATTAATTATATAATATAATCTATAATTATAATTATATATCTAACCTATATTATAATATTGGGATTATGGTTTTAATCTAATTAGGGTTATGGTTATGTTCATAGAAATATATGCTAAGTGTAATGTTAGCACAACTTGTCATAATTGTAACCATAATGATAATAATTGTATCGCTAACCTTAATTCTATGCTTAACCCTAACCTTACTCTAGTGTTTTTGCCTTATATTTTTGCCCTAATTATAACCAAACCCATAACCCTAATTCAACCCACATGCTAATTCTATCCCTAAAGCTAATTGCAAACCCAAACCTTTGGTTATAAAGAAATAATAAAAATAGCACTAATTCTAATAAATTTAAATTTAAAGGCAACATTCTTAAAAAAACACCACTAAATAAATAAATTGGTAACCTAAATTCATATGAAGCTAAATTTAAGGAAAAGAAATAGAATTAGTTAAGAAGCATATAAAACATATCTCCTACTCAATTCCTTTTCATTTTCTCAATTTCTTCTTATGTTTCATTTTATCTGTGTATGCACTTATCTCTGTATGCACAATGGAGGAGAAGCTTCCGCAACAATCTTGAAATGCCCTATTCTCACCTCCTTAAATGCCCTCTTCTCACCTCGTGTTGCTTGATGGAAAAATGGTCTACAAAGATTAAAAAATATTTATTTATGGCCACTACAAGGGAGTCTATGGTGTGAAACTCCTCGCTCCCCACCACTAGACCAAAACCTGTTTTGGGCAATATTATTATTAATATTATAACTATAAATAATATTATAATTAAAATATAATTAGTTTAAAAATATATGTCCACTGCCCTTTTTCAATGTCTTATCATGAAATTACCCAAATCCAAAATTTCTAACGACTCCAAGTAGTTATCAAAAAATTTACAACTTATCTTTATTGTCTTTGTCTCCAATGCCGTCGGCAAATTTAATGTTTCTATAACTCAACAAAAAACATCTTTTTATCGGCAGACCTATGGGAAAATGAACCCATCTTTGCTTTTATCGGCGAAAGTTCAATATCATGAACTAGTCAACTTTTCTCTACCTTTATCAGGGTTTGCTTATATATTAGAACTTTATTTTGTTCTTAAGTTCATAAGTTCCTCGGTTAGCCGTTAACCTGATTATGCCACATAAATTACCGATTTGGATATAGATACTGCGCCCGCCATGATTTCAGATGAAAACAGAGATATTGTCCCCGTCATGGGGAAGATGGCCAGAAAAAGAAAGAACATGTGTCCAAGGGAAGAAAAACTAGAAATAGAGGACAATATAGAGAAAAAAAGGCTCGAAAGCCTTCTCTTTGGATTTGATAAAAACCCATACGAAGAGAATGATGCGAAATCCCTATGTGGTTTACAGATAAAAACCTAAGTTTTGAAAGATTTGCATGTGAAAAAGAAGATTATTGTGTAGTGGAAGGAAGAAAGCCTGCTTGGATTGACGAGGAAGAGACCCAGACAGTCATGGACATTTCAAGGATAAATTGATTGAAAAAATTAAGAAAAGAAGAAAAAGAGGGCTTTATTTCAAGAACTGATTATGTTAGTAGGTTAAGACTCCAGCATGCTATGTTAAATCTGGGTACAGAATGGGTTAATTCGGGTAGAGGAAAAAATAGGGGTTTAGGGCTTGGGTCTGACTAGTCTGACGAGGATGAGGGTTTAGGGTTTAGGGCTAGTGAGGGTTTTGAAGATGGGGGTGATTTGTTAAGGAGTAGTGAGAAACTCATGGTTAGGAGCAAAGAGAAGCTTTTGCCTAGAGTAATTGAGTATTCTAGGCTTAGGGATGCTAATGCAGAGGACCCATCCATTGCCATTGTGCAGTCTGTGGGGGCTTCATAGGAATGGTCAGTTGTTTCTCATTACCGAGCTTGATAAGAGGCTGAAGCTTTTTTAGATTGATGGAAAGAGGAATGCTAAAATTCAAAGCATTTTTATTCAGGACCTACCTATTTACAAGGTTGCATTCTTGCCGGATGGATCGTAGGTGATTGTGGCAGGGAGGAGAAAGTATTTTTATAGTTTCAATGTGGTGAATGGGAAGCTGGATAGGATGTGTAATTTGATTGGGAGGGATGAGAGGAGTTTGGAGTATTTTGAGCTGTCATCTGATGCAAAACTTTTGAATTTTGTGTGCAAAATTTTTAAAAACATATAAAAACCTACATACACGATACAATTTACTATGACAGTTTGAACAAAAATAAGATATGTGGACAGTCAATGATAGGCTGTTGCTACATGGAATGCCAGCCACTGTCCATCGAAGATGTAGAGCTCAGCAGGGATTGAGAATCCATCCCCAGGCCTCTAGAGGCTATTCCTGGGACTTCACTGGAGAAAAATATATGCTTATCCATGTCCCCTTTCATGTACCTTGCAAAGTTGAAAACACTAAAGTTAGGACTCATTTAGCACACCACATGAACAAAAACATGTATCAAATTAACCTAAACCAACCAAAACAAGGATTAACTTTGAAAAATGGATACAATCGACGACAGCCATAGATTTAAGCCGCAACTCTACATTGACCGGATTAAAACATAAGAAAGAAACCATCGTATTTCCGTTTTGAAATTGGAAATCCAATTCTTGGTAAAATTCAAAAGAAAATAATTTTTTGAACAAATTGAAATCCATTTTAAACAAAAAAAAAGTCACAGTTTCACAGAGACAGATTGAGGGAAAAACTAGGCCATATCATGGCCGGTCCCAAGAGGATGGGGGAATCCATGGTCATTTAATCCATTATCGGGCTTGTCCATTTCAATTGCTTTCTGATCATCAT
This sequence comes from Cunninghamia lanceolata, assembly GCA_027924645.1. Classification (NCBI taxonomy): domain Eukaryota; kingdom Viridiplantae; phylum Streptophyta; class Pinopsida; order Cupressales; family Cupressaceae; genus Cunninghamia; species Cunninghamia lanceolata. The sequence continues at coordinate 3,825,050 of BSBN01000010.1, forward strand.
CACCCCATTTCGTGGTTCTGTAATATATGGTGTACAGTATCAATTGAGATGCTCCTAGGCCAACTCCCAATCCATTTGGAAGCTGCATTCATACATTAAATACTCAACAAAATCAACAAACCACACTTTAATAACAGATCCAACAGAACGAGAAAATATTGAGAATATTAATCTGTACCACAAGATTTATGTCAAAGTGTATGCATCCATAAGCAGTCCAGATGAGTCCATTGGCAAACATGGCAAGAGATAGGTAGAAGGGCATGTATTTCACACTCTTTTCTCAAATAGCTTTTCTCTTAATAGAGATTACAGATTTATTTATCAGTGCAGATGACAAATGAAGCCAAACTTTACTAAAAAGGGAAAGAATATCGCTTGCCATGATGGACAAGGGAGACGCGTACATAAAAATATTGAATACAATGCAGATCATCCCTACTACTGTGTATCGCCTCTTGTGAGTATGTGCCAATAGCATTACACAAAGCGCAACAACCGCAAAGAAAGAGGATATCAGAGTGATCAACCCCAACAACTTCAATTGTCACACAATAAAAAAAACACCAAAAATAAATAGGTTAAATATTTATTATATGACAACCAAAAGCTGAAGTGGCAAAAAAATTTCTCCATTAAAGACTGCAAATTCTGTTTGTACAGAGTGCACGAATAATTAATCATCCTCATTGCATGGGGCTCAAACCTCGACATTGAATGAAAATAACAATGTGGTGGAAATTCAAACAACAAAAACCCTGCAAAATACTCACCGTCTTCTTTTTATCTTTGCAAAAGATGAGAAAGATGGAGGTGTAAATGATTTCGATGCCTAGGCCTATGCCGTTAATGGTAGACACCAGTATGCTGTCCGGTTTAACATTAGGCAAGCCGTAGAAAACCCGTTAATTAAAAAAATAAAACAATAGAAACGTGTGCGTGCCCACAAATCATGGTGATTAACAAACTTTGTAATTTAAGAGTTAATAATTTTTAAAAAGTTAATTCATTTCCATTGCCACCTCTTTCCCTCTAACCTGATTTTTCTCCACATTTTTTGGTATTTGTTTCACTCAAAATAGTATTTCTGAAAATCCACCAAGAAGAGGTTATTTTTTTTGAGCCAATGATAATATAGATAAATCATTTTCAATGATTTTTTGTTAAAATTTTATCATCTTGACATAGGAAAAGTTCAAATTTAAGTCAAATTTTCCCGGAAAAAAAAATAATCTTGTATTTTGATTGGTTTACAATCAATAAATTAATAACTAGATAAGCGCAAACCCATTGCAATAGTACTGGCCGAAGGCAGGTACTAATAAAAGATTGTGCTTTAGATACGCTACCATCAAGCAAGACATAATTTTGGTCCATGAGACTTCTTTGGGGAAGCACAAGGAAATTCTCAAGTTTTAGGTGATGTAATGAATCTTGCCCTTCTACCATACCCCACTCAATCCATTGTAGAAAAGAATATAACTTAGTTATTGGTGGTTACACATTTTATATCAATGTATTTTAATTGATTGAAACTAGACTTTAAAGGGAGAACATGGAGGAACAATGTAGTTGTTGTGTCCAAGTTACATATTACAACAAATATTTGAACACCATGTCAATGTAGGTAATGTGCCAAATATGTCAAATCCTTTGGTTCTTGTTGTGGAGTTGCATATTAATTATAAGAAAAAGGCCATTCATCTTTAAAAGTCGCTAGCAAGAGTCTAGGAAGAGACACATTCTTAGCACGTATTACAAGACAATACAACATTGCAAGAGAAAAAAGTTACTTGAGCTGGTTAATCAGGCATGAAGAGGGTAATTGCAGAGATATGTAAGAAAATATTCTAAGCTTTGGACAAAAATAAAATAAAAATTTACAGATATTAATAATCAATTATAGTGAATGAATTATGAAAATTAATAAATGATATATATGTAAGTGTGGTGTAATGACATGTTATTGTAATTTTAGGTATTTGAAGTGTTGTATTCAAATTTAGGACACTTACAAAAGGAATATCGTCTACTTATTAAGATATTTTAGAAAGACATATGTACTCATTTTAGAAATTATATAATAACTTTATTCAAACAATAAATGGTTCCCTATTCCAATTATCCTTAATACTATGAGGTTTGTTCTAACTATTTATGAAGTCTAATTATTATATGGTTACAGAAGCTGCAAAGGTTTAACTTAGAAGAAACTTATAGTTGTGAGGGTAGTTGGAAACTAAAGAATTACTTTTTCTTTCAATCAAAATTATTGAATGTCTCTTTTCAAAATAATTTGAAAAAAAGTGATTACAATATGTCATATCAAAAAAAAGTAAAATATATATACCAATGAATTAATTATGCCGAGAGGCGTTCTACACTCACAGCAAGGGCTGAAAGATTCAGATTCCTGTAAACAAAAATCATAAAATATTTAAATAAATAAATTCATGTAAATAAGATTCATTGGAAAAAAAAATTGTCCAATTTCTTTTTTGGTTCCATAGTTTGTGTGATTTTCTTATTTTCTATTTTTTTTTAATTTTTAGTTTTTAATTTTTTCCAATTTGTTTTTTAGTTTTTAGTTTTTATTTTTTTCAATTTTTTTTGGTTTTTATTTTTTATTTTTTCCAATTTCTTTTATGGAAAGAGATATCCTCAGCGTACTTTAGATATATATTTTTTAAATATAAATATAAATATAAATATACTAGTATATAAGTTATGGTCCAACCTACTTCCCTTGGTACTTAAAAGTTCATCTTACAAATATTTTAAAAAGCCTTAAATCATTTAATTTAAATGTTCCAAATATAAATGTTAGCTTGTATAAATACAATTAATTGTGGCCTAAAAGCTTAAATTACCAATATAACTCCAATTAAAAATAGTAAACCCATCAAAACCATACCCCAACTACAATTAATGGTGTTGATGGTTCCAAATAAAAACAACAAACCCTTCAAAGTCAAAAACCCAACGACAACTAATAACTCTTATCCCTTAACATATTCGTACTCTTATATTAGTAATTTAGAATAATATTTCAAATAGTTTAAATGTGAATTCGTGGTTTTATTAGACTATTTTATTGAATCACATTTTAATATGTGGAGAATGAGTTCTACTTTGTATCCAGGAAGCCTTCTATTGATTATTAGATTTAAGTTTTTTTATTCATATCGAGACTTATTCAAGAGTAAATTTGAGAGTAATTTGTCCCACCTACATATATATTAGGAAATAGTAATGGAATCAATTTTTAATGTTGTTATGTGTCTCTCATATTTGTTGTTGATCATGTTTTGTTCTAAATATTTGATTATTACTTTTTAACTTTTATCTACATTTTGTTGTAAACTTTGTCTTTGACTTCTTTAATATAGGAAAGACTACTTTTAATATTTTTTAGAAACTAATTTTATAATTAACATGATATCAATTATATTATAATAAATTAATATAAAAAAGACTACTTTTAATATATTCTAGAAACTAATTTTATAATTAACATGATATTAATTATATTATAATAAATTCATAACAAATCACATTAAAATGTTATTTAACAATTCTAAAACTAAATGTAAAATAAAATTTATTCATTTCATCTCTGATTTATCTAGAAAAGTCCCAATCCTAATTTCAATAAACTAACTTGATCTCAAGAAAAAATATTTGAAATATCATTAGTTTAAATGCCAATTGGGACTAATGACATCTTGTATTGAATTATAAATTGACTTAGGATTTGTGCACATAGTTAGATAAATAGATTGAATTCCTAAAATAAAGGGACGGGTAGCACATAGGTATAATTTTCTAAAATAAAGGACAGGTATCACCTAGTTGAAAGTATAGTTATGCAATATAGGAAACCTCATTACAGCCATTAGCCTCTAGGAAATCACGTGTTGAGAATAATGGGGAAAACTTATCATTCCAATATTTTTCAACACTATTAATAAGCTCATTGTTGCATCGATTAGAGAATCACAAGTAACCGATAGATAATAAAAGAAGGGTGTTGTTATGTAAAATGAAGGACAACACCTTGAATGAACCTATGTACTGGTAAACAAAGCTATCACGAGAGCTTTCACCGAAGCTTCGGTGAATAAACCTCTAATAAAAATACCCAATATTAGAATAAGTACATTCTATTCATGTAAAGAGAAAAGATGGTGTAAGGCAAGCCTAGAACAAGTCCAGGCCAAAACATTGAAGGCATTAGTTGATGGTCAGAGCTTGTGCTTGATGAAGTGCTGGTAGAATTGGAAGAGGCACCTATGTGTGGAGCTGCTGAGACTGTAGAAAAACAAAACAAATTATCAGAACATCTAAGTGAAATTTCTAGTCACTATTTGTGCTCAAGAATCCCTCCATATATGAAAATGAATCTATCTACTATACATTTAGATTTATAGATTGCCCATACTCTATTCATTTAATTAGCCATAAATTTGAATGGCAATTTTAGCCACTCAAACTGTCACTCTTCTCACACACATGTCAAGAATAAGTATATGATGTTTATATTGATATTCATTTAGGTTATTAGGAATGAACTCTGTGTGATAGATTTATGCATGTGGCTTTGGGTACAGGGTATGGTGTAGCATTATCCACTCGTAGCATAGAAATATAAGCTCTAATAAACTAGAACTATTAATATGAAGTGATCTTCAACTTAGTATTTTATATCTAAGCTAACATCTTTGATTCCCCATTCACATTGGATAAAGGTTATTAAAAATATGTAAAGATTCCCAAACAAATAATGGGTCACTCACAAATTACTAAATAGACAAGCTAAGTCAAATGATAGTTGGATTCAACCATTCTGCAAGACAGGGTATGTGGGTACACTTTACAATAGGAAGTGACATCTCATGTTTCTAGAAAAAACTTGAATTACATTAAAGACACTAACATAGTTTTCTTTGAGTACTCTCACTTTGGATTTGAGTCTAATCATCTTTAAGGTAAAAATAAAAGGGAAAATAGTGAACAAACTTCTATATCCAGAGTTGTCTAACCAGAAGTGTTAGCATAATGACATAAATTTATGTTAGGTACGGAAACACAATGTCCATAATAGCCAAGAGAATCACAAGATGGGTGACCCTAACAACTGAGAGAATCAAGTTTTTAAATTAAAGGAGTCCAATAAATTTACATTTGGCAAAAGTTAGCTAAAGATGCCCTATCTATAGACCGAATGATATTAAATGTTAGAAAAGAATCCTACTCGCCCTGCTACCACACATGATGAAATTTGTCCAGTAGATACCAAAAATTTTAAGAAAGACATTTCTAGACTACTCCAGTATGGGTAAATTCCTAATCTCTTCAAATTTGTAAATCAAAAAAATAACAAAGTGACTCACAGTCTGAATGTATTTACTGCATTTGGCATTCAGAAAGACTATTGTTAGGTATTCAAAATATACTGCATTGAAACAAACCCATTTTTCAACATCATACCAATGCATAAAAAAAAGAAATGGGGTTGGTCAGAAAGTTAACTTACCAGGTGAAGAAGTGGAAGTGTTACATTAAAGACCTGAGCCTTTGTTGAGTTTAGAGACATGTGAACAGGGCCGCAGAAAAATAATGAAAACTAGATGGTAGAGAAGATAAGAGCGGGTAATAAGAGAAATAAAAGATATAAAAACTAGGAGAATTAACTTTAAAACCAAACACACACATAAAAACATCGGATTGAATCAAGGAGATAAACTTTGCTATGTCCTACAATCTAATTAGCCTTGCAATCTCATCCCATCCATAAAAGCATTAATTCCATAACTAGATCCATAATAAAAGAAGAATTTAACAGAAATTACCTTCGGCAAATATTGCAAGGGAGCCGTGGAACTTGTGTGTTCCAAAAACTGATCCAGATTGCAACATGCCTTCTTCTCACTCCTGCAACTACTATCTGTAGCAGTAGTGTGGCAGTCTTCCTCTGCAGCTCTCTTATTTGGGTGTTGATAAATTTTACCCTATGAAAACCTATTGCAAGGGACTAAAAATGCACATCTCTCGTATAAGTTCAAGGGACAAGGTGAAGGGAGTAATGGATGCCATGGCAGAGACAGAGATTTTCATGGGCTGAGGATGGTCGTTACAGGAGCATTCAAGCTCAATAAATCCCCCGCGATCACATTCCTTGACACCCACAATGCCCTCCAAATTATCAAACTTCTGCTTGACAACACAGGACATACTCTATTTCTTAGTGGGAATCTTATCAAGCAAGTAGGGAAGGGAAGTAGGTAGGGTATCATTAAAAAACTGTGTCAGAGCATCATGGTCATTCTAGAACAAACTTGGCGAACAAGAAAATCTCAAATTTCTCCACTCCCTAGGCATGCAAAATCTCATCCATTGTTTAGCTAAGATGTATTCTATTGCCACCCACCCATTCTCACCCACTGATCTCCACCAACCTCTGTACCATCCCCAGAGCTACACATCTAGGTCATTGTGCACTAATTTGATGTGAACAACGAAGATTGATTGGATGGTCGTCCCTGTACCTTTGCTGGAGCACATGCTACTGACGAATGCCTTATCACTGCATGGACCTCACTCAGCTTCATTGTCACTTTAACCAATGGACAAGTCAATATCACTACAACCAACGAACAGGATAACTGCAATGGTCGTCCTGTACCCATTGGAGAACCTATGCCATTTGATGGTCCCTTGCGAACGTACGGAGCTCGACTCCTTCTAGAGTTAAATGCCTAGTAGCATAATGAAAAGAGATATATTGAACACTAAACACTTTCCACAATCATTTAGTGTACATTTATCTGACTCTCTGTGCATTTCAACACTATTCAACACTCATGCATTTTTCTTCTATATAAGTACATGTGTCCTTTCATTGTACGGTACAGTGTCAATGCTCTCCGGAATGAACTACATAGTGGCTAATGCTTTTCTTTGTCTTTAGTTTGTTTTTGATAAGATAAGTGGCAAAAAGGGTGTCGATCCCATAACAAAACAGCCACCAAGGGCTCACCAAAACTCAAACCATTTAGAATAAACCATTAAAGTTAAGCAACATAGCAAAAAATAATATGACCAATAGATAAAGCATAAGAGAAACTGGATGCCATAATCTAAGCAGACTGACAGCAGACAAACCCTAAGCCACCAAAGGCTACTTGAACATCTTGTCCCAGTCATCAACTAGGAACTGGAGCACGTCCTTATACTCCTTCATCTTCTTGTCCGTCTTCTCTTGACCTTTGGGAACCTTCTTCTGGAGAGCCAAAAGAGTCATGGCAGACCTATGCATGACCTTGGCAGAGAAATTGGCTAGGCTATTAAACTTCTGCTCCAGATGGGTCATCCTATCCTCCAGAGTCTCTTTAGCCTTGCCCTTATTGTTTTTAGTACCTTTCTTCTTCTTACTAGTCTCTTTAATCTTTTCCTCAGTGCTGTCTGTATCTGAACTTTGCACATTAAAATCTAAGAATTTGTTGGGCCCTTCTTCACCATCATCCAACACCTCAATCTTGTTGCCTTTGTTAACAGAAATATCACTACCCATTTTCTCTATCTCTTCCACCACAGTGTCCGTTTTGATATTTGCCCCAGAATCTGTTCCTTGGAGCTCCGCAAAACCCTTCTTGTTATCTTCTTCAGAGTTACCCTCTCCCTGCACATCCTCCTCAACCTCATAATTCTTCCCTTCTAACTGGTCCTCTTCCTGCATAACCACAACCTTCTCCTTCTCAGACATAGCAGCTTTGCCCTTGGCCAAGGAAGCTGGCTTAGCGACCAGCCTAGACGACCTCCTAGTAGTCGGAAAGCGCATTTTTCTTTTAGTGGGGGTATAAACCTCCTCTTTAGTGCTGTCAGAGTCCCCATTATCTTCCTTAGTGCTGGCTTCTTCAACAACTAGGGTAGCTTTCAAAGTCCTAATCTCACTAGCAGTTTCATAGCCTTCTTCCAAGGCCCCCCATTTCTTCTTACTGCGCAAGGAAGGGTTATCATAACTGATTTTTCTTTTTGCTGGGGTAGTAGCAGGAGAAGTGGGGGTGAGGTCCTCGGTGATGGGTTCTGGGCTAGTAGTCACCGCAGGTTTTTTCTTTCCAGATTTTAAAGACTTGGCACAAGAATCTAGAGTAACTTCAGTTATGATGACTGGGCCTTCCCTCACTAAGGGAGGGTTATGGGGTTCAATCCTAATAGGAGTGGGAGCTTTAGGTAGGCACAGAGCAAGGTGAAACTTATACAGTCTCATGATAAGACCTTGATACAGCGAAAGTTTACGTTTATTGGGGTCAAGGGCATGCTGTTCTTTGGCAGCCACAATGGAGGACTCCAAGGAAGAAAGCAGATAGAAGGGGAAACTAATATGCTTACTCCTCCTAAAGTGATTAGGTAGAGTGAAATGATAGTGAAAGAACCTCCTAAACCTCTCTTCAAACATAAAATACTTCATAATCATAAAACATACCTCATCCCATGGCGAAGGTAAAAGCTGGTAGTCAAAACCCCCTTGCAGACTGTTCAAAACCTCACCTTTGTTAAGAGAAAGCTTCATGCTATCAGGATCAGAAACCTTACTCTTCCTAGGATGCTTCATCCCTTCTGTAGGCAAGCCAGTAGCCATCCCAATCACCTCTTTAGAGAACTCAAACCCCACATTGCCAACTTTAACCCTTCTGCCATTATAAGACTACAGAAACTAAGCTGAGAGACTCTCATCATAGCCTTGAAGGCACTCCAAGTAAGAGGTGAACCCGCCCTCCTGACAAATATGCCATATTGTCTCATTATTTTTGAATTCCTTGCACGCTCTGGTTTAGTTCAAGACCTATCTCCCCCCATAATACTATCGAACAAGTAAACAATACAGTTGGTTATCAGAGCAAACACAGTGCAGAGAGCCATCTTAGTGTAATTCATGGCAAGCTTCTTGTTAATGACTAAAATTAGCATAGAAATTAATCTAAAAGTAATAATGATACCAGCTTTTACCACGCCTAAGGTGGCATACTTGCTATTAATTTTTAGATGGGCACATTTACTCCCTTTCAAATCATCATTTTTAAGCCTCATGAGATCATCATTAAATCTTATGTTGAGCTTTCCCGAGCTGTGAAGCCAGGTTTTCACTTGGCTAGGCATGTGAAAGTCTTCTTCTAGATGCCAACTCAACTTGTTATCAATGCAACTACTATTGAAATGACAAGACCCCACATTGTTGAGCTTGCACTTAACCTTCATGGCATCCTCCATTATGTACCCACCGTCCAGCTATCCAAAGATCCTAGAACTCTGGTGGTCCCACCCTCTCTCCCCAACATTAGATCTCATGAGGAACCGAGAGCAGGGCTTAACTCCTCCTTAATGAGGTTTTGAATCAGGCGCGGGAGATTCTTTTCATTTCTCCAACAATGCCACGTGTCCATTCCTTGCCCCAAATTCACCATCACGTCTACCACTTTGTTTCCCTCCTGATAAACATGACCGATGGACATCTGATTGAAGTCAGACAATAAGTAGATGATGTCTTCAACTAAGCTCTTCAACTTCCAACCACTATTAGACCTTCTCCTAGCCGCATCAGTAATTAACTTAGAATCTCCTTCCACTTGAAGGTTGTCTATATTGAAAGCATGAGCTATCTTTAGACCTTTTAGGAGTGCCAGACCTTCAGCCATATTGTTAGACTATTGTTTGATGCCGCCAGCATAAGCAACAATGGGGGTGCTAAGAAAGTCCCTAAATATCCCACCACCACTGGCAAATCTTGATATTTTTTTTTTCCGCTCCATCAAAGTTTAGTTTGGTCCACCCTCTGGGGGGCGGTCTCTAGTGAGTGTTAAGCTTGGCCATCTTGTTAGAGGTGTCCACTTTGCTCATGTCCTCCTTCAGCTACTAGTTCTTGGTGATTTGAATTTCAATAGTAGTAGGGGGATGCTCAGCCACATGCATAGAGCTGGAAGAAGTGTTTTCTGTAACCGCCCTACAAAAAGACAAGAAAAGCACATCAGTATTATGGGCACTTTCTCTGAAAATATGGTTGTTTCTTTCTTTCCACACACTCCAACCCAAGTGCAGGGAATCTGTCTCTAGAGCTCTTTTATCCTGGGGTGAGAGAAAGGAGAGGACCAACTCAGAGAAAAGTCCTCCAAGGTATCCACAAAGACCCACTCTAGATTGAGCTTTTGCAATGTTTTTCCCCATATTTGTTTGGTGAACTCACAGTGAAGGAACATATGCTGTAAGGACTCTTGCTCTTGATAGACAAGCACACATCTATTAACCAACTGAAACCCCCTTTTATTAAGGTTATTAATGGAAAGGACTTTGTTGTGTGTCACTGCCCACCAGAAGAAGTTTACTTTGGGTAATAACTTGTTGTTCCAAACTTTTTTCCAGTACAGATTCGGTTGACCCCCGTTAGATAGCATATGGTAAGTCGACTTGACAGTGAAATTACTTTTTTGATCTTAGCCCCACAGCATTTCATCCTATTTTTGAAACATTGGAATTTTGTACTTTTCAAGCTCTTGCTGAAGAGACTAATAATCCTGCAACTTGTTTTGGTTGATACAACATTTTGATAAGTTCTTCCATCTTCTTTGTCTATGGGGGTGGCTGGTCAAATAGTTACTCACCTTGGTGCTAAAAAAGCTCACCGCTCTAACCATCATAGAATTACTTCCTTTCCCTAGGGGATCCTTCCTTAGCCAATTGTCCTCCCAGAACCTAATTTTATCTCCTCTTCCCAGATTCCATTTGATGCCTTGTGAGAGGGAGTTCTTGGTTTTTGACAATTTATTCCAGATGATAGAACCTTTGGGAAGGGAGTCCCTTAACAAAATCTTAGAATTGGAGTCACTTTGCAGGTATTTGGCTTTCATGATACGAACCCAGTCCTTCTCTTAAGGAAACTCCACCCAATTTTGGTCAGCAAGGCTTTGTTCATACCTTGGATTTTTCTTATCCCCAAACCCCCATTAGCCTTAGGTTGATAGACAGTATCCCAACCAACCAGCAAAATCCTCTTCTTTTCCTCCACTCCAGTCCAAAGGAAGGTTCTTTGAATCCTTTCTAATTTCTCTACCATACACCTGGGAATTTTGAAGAAAGAGAGAAAATAGGTAGGGATGCCTTGAAAGGAGGCCTTCAATAGTTGATGTTTACCTGCTTGACTAAGGAGCTTTCCTTTCCAGCCTTCCATTTTCTTATTGATATGTTATAGGACCGTGTTCTAGAAGGTCTGGGTCACATCTTTGACCGTGAGAGGCAGGCTGAGGTAGGTTGCCGAGAGGGTAGCCTGATTGCATTGGAGAATGTTTCTAACCTTAACTTGCAGATCCCCTTTAGTGTTAAAGAAAAACACATTGCTCTTTTCATAGTTAATGCATTGCCCTGAAACCTCTGCATACGTGTTGAGAAGATTTTTCCATCTCTTGGCCTCCACCACCGAAGCTACCCCGAACAACATGGTGTCATCCATGAATTGTTGGACAGTCGACAGACCAAGGGTGGACGCCACTTTAACACCCAATAGGGAGCGTCTGTCCAGGTGGGACATAATATTTCTTCCCAAGACCTCGGCCAGCATAATAAACAAGTAGGGGGATAGAGGATCCCCCTGCCTTAAATCCCTTCCTGCCTCGAAAAACCCCTGTAGCATGCCATTGACCAACACCGAGTATTTAATAGTGGTGACACACTCCTTTATTAGATTGAGAACTCTGCCATTGAAGCCCATCTTTCTGAGAACCTTGAACAAGAAGTCCCAAGATGCTTTGTTGTAAGCTTTTGATATGTCCAACTTAAGGGCCATGCTCAGACTATTATTTTTATCCATAGAGTGAATCATCTCATGGGTCGAGATAGCCGCATCCAGAATCTATCTCCCAGGGACGAAGCCTTTCTATTGTCAGAGATGAGCCTATCTAGGAGCGACTGGATCCTAAGGACAAGCGCTTTAGTGATGATTTTATAAATAGTGTTACACAGACTATTGGGGCGGAAGTCAACTATGACTTCTGTGATGGTTTTCTTAGGGATCAACGTGATGAACGTGGCATTGATATGCTTGAGATCTTGGTAGATTGGCCTCTAAATGAGCAGAATATCAAGGTGATAGATGATAGGGATCTTGGTAGACTAGCCTCTAATTACTTTAGAAACTTCCTGGCTGAGCAAAATATCAAAGTTGACAATGCTAAAGAAAACCTCCTTTTGGAGTGTATCCCTCAAATTCTTTCTAAGGACATTAATGAGGACCTAATGAAGCCTATTACGGATGAAGAGGTTAGAGCTGTGGTGTTCTTGATGGGGGCCTTCAAAGCACCAGGGTCGGATGGGTTCCCCCCATTTTTTTCAGGAATTCTAGGATAGAGTGGGTTATGATGTTATGAGTGCTGTCAAAAACTTCTTTAGTTTGTTATTATTAGTAGTAAACTATTATAATCAAGGTTCATAATTGATATAAATTTTTTGGGAAAAGTGTGTAAAGAAGAGGATAAAAATGATGCATAAATGTAGAACCAACTCCCTAAAAAGAAAGAAAAGGGACTTAACACAAAAAAATAAGAATCATATAAATAAATGAATTAGAACAAATAGTGTACAAGTAAGGAGTCAAAAAAGATGAATGATAAATAAATAAGTTAACAAGTGCCACATAGTGTAGTGTTGTAATAATAGTATGTGTTTTGTTGTGGATAGATGAGGTGTGACATGGCATTTTAGAGATGAGGTGGGAAGAAGTTTGAAATGAATAGATTCTTGCAAATTTAATGTATTATAAATATACTAAATGGGTGAACATTATAGTTGTGAATCATTTATTATTAATATAAATATGTTATTAATATTATTATAATTAATAATAATAATATTATTATATTATTATTATAATTATAATAGTATAATATAACATAATGTTAATGTAATGACAAAATATATAATTATAATAATATTATGTTTTAAATAGTTAGAAATTAACAAGTAGGATTAGCCTTTTCAAATTAAACTTGTCTTGTACTTCCATATTTTTAAATCATCAAAGGCATTTACCAAATAGAAGTTTGGTCAATGTCTATCTAGCATGCTAATATTATTTGTTACAAAATATTAATAAATAAATGTATTTATACAAATTAAATTAATATTTAGATCAGTATAATATTTCAATATTTAATATTTATATTAATAATAAAATGTATATTAATTCATATTTAATATATTTTTTGATATTCCTATGTGCATTTAAAGGGTTTTAGGATCCCTTCAAAAACTATATTAGGTCTTTTTAATTAAAAACAATGAAATTGCATAAAGTAAACTACCAAGTAGGGAATTTAGATAGATATATTGTTTTGCACTCCAATATCTTTGAGATTTAATTCAATTTATGTTGAATAATATTCATATTAATATAATATTGATATTAATATGATTATTTATATTTTTCTATATTAATTATTATAACATAGTAAAATGAAATATTATATATTTATCTATAAATATTAAATATTAATATACTATAGTGATCCAAATATTAATTTATTATACTGCCTAATATTCCTATTAATATAATATTCATATTAATATGATTATAAAAATTTTATTCATTCTATATATAAATTAATAATAAAATTTATATTAATTGATATTGAATATATATTTTGATATTTTATGTATATACCACACTATATCTCTTATTAAAATGCAAAAACAATTTACTATAATATAACATAAATATAAATACATTCTAAATTTTTATAATGAATAATTTAATATAAATTTTATTAGTAATATATATTACTAATAAAATATCAATAAAAAAACTATAATTAATACTATTTTATAATAAAATTTATTATGGTCATATATGAATTATAATATTGATATTCTAAATATCAATGAAATAATATAATTAATATTATTTTTATAGTAAAATTTATTATAACATACTAAAATGAAATATTCATATATATTTGTTTATAAAAATTAAATATTAATATATTATAGTGATGGAAATATTAATTTAATGAGCTCAAATTTATCAAATTCATAATCTCTTTGCATCTATGAAGTAGAAAAATTAATCTGTAAAAAAATTAATCTGTAGTCAAACTGAGAAACCTAACATAAATTTCAAAATGATGATATGGCATGCATGCTTATTAACATATTAGAAAATTACTTTTTCAACATAAATTTCAAAATGATGATATGGCATGCATGCTTATTATTATATTAGAAAATTACTTTTTCTAATGCAAACTTTAAATCTTGAACAATATGGAATATTTATATCATGTATTAGAAAATTACTTTTTCAACATAAATTTCAAAATGATGATATGGCATGCATGCTTATTATCATATTAGAAAATTACTTTTTCTAATCAAAACTTTAAATCTTGAACAATATGGAATATTTATGTCATGAAATCTTTAAATCTTGAATTGTATGGAATATTTATGCCATGAAAGAATATGTGAGAAAAAAATGGGATAAGTATACTCTAAAGTCTATCACCCAATGGTTGAAAAGGAACATAATAATGTATGCCTGCACCTGCTAAGTAAAATGTTTTACTTGTTTTTGATAAGTTCAGTTGGGAAAGAGGGTCCAGATCCCTTTACAAAGCAGCCCCTAGGGCAAGATAAGGCCTTTAACGAGCCATAGACAGTACATTGACAGCACACAGACAAAACAACTACAACAAGGTAATAAGGAAAAATAAAGGACTAAACAAGAGAAGAACTCGACCTAGCAGGTCGAACACCCTTGGCTCGAGTATGGGTTAGTGAAACATGCTTAGGAAGACCTCTCTTCCTTCTTTGGACAATAGTCCAAAAAACATCATCATCTCCATCAGTAGAATTAGGAGAAGTAGGTGGTGAAACTTTCACCATAACCTTCAAAGGAGGTGGAGCAGAACCTGTCACCGCAACAGCAATAACAAACTACTCCTTAGCAATAGCAGTCCCAGGGTTAGTCCTAGTAATAGAACCACCCCCTAAAATAGGTGGCACACTAGCAGTAACAGTAAAATTAGTAGCAGCAATCTCTAAAGCAGACATAACAGTAGAGTTTTCAACATCAGGAACTGTCCCGATAGTAGATGGCACCTATAAATCAGTCAACAATGGCTCCTAAACATGAGGAAGAGAAGATTGTTCCTTAGACTGGGGATCCCTAGTGGAAGGAGACAATGGAGGTGTAGCTGCATGATGAATGCTAAAGTCTGTGGGCTGAACACCCTGCCACCAAGAAGCCAAATGAGATTTGGGCTTAGAGCGTGGACACTGCTTAGCCAAATGACCAGTTCCAAAGCAATGTTGACAATGAAAGAGAATACCCTCATATTCCAAACTCTGGCACCATTGATGATCAGCAACCTTGAAGATTATCTCAGTTGGAAATTCCTTAGTCAGATTTAGTTCCACAAGAATACGAGCATAAGTTGTATGTGGAAACATAACAATAGTAGGATTAGACATAATAAACCTCCCAAGAGAGTTCCCAATCGCAGAATAGCAAGATTCTATCCAAAACTAGAGAGGGAGGTTAGGAAGCCTAACCTAGATGGGCAAAAGATTCAAAGAATCAGTTGCAGGATCGAAAAGAGGAAACCAAGAATGAAGCAACAGAGGGTGTTGGTCCCACAACCAAACAGAACTCTCCAACACAACATCCTGGTCCTCAATATCATCAAATGCAACAATAAAAAATACTCTAGTACATGGGTAAATTTCAATTCTACCATCAGTGATTGGACCCCAAGAATCAGAGATCCATGACTTCAAATCATGGAGGCATGGCCAAAAATGACTGAATCTGGAAATCAACACATGAGAAGAGAAAAACTCCTCATTCTTCAAAACCTCTGACCCAAAAGAGATAACTAGAGAAGAAGCACAGGGCAAAGGCAACCCATGTTGCTTCCCAAGAGTAGTAGCTAAGAAAGACTTACCCCCAGCCACACCTGTAGATGTTGCACCAGTAACAACAACGACCTTTGGCGTGGACGATGTACAGACAGCAACAGAGGACCTAGTCATAGGCACAACAGCTGGATCATGCAAACCCTTAGCTGAAGAAACAACACCTGTTGCTCCAACAACAACAGATCCCACTATCATAGACAGAGCCCCTGCAGCAGTAGCCATGCCAGCAGCAGATTCACCAGTAGCAGTGAACCCTTCAATCTCAATAGCCAACAAACCAGACACATGGGCGGGAAGAGGAGTAGGAGAGGCCATTTCAAAATCTCAAAATAAAAATGTTTTACTTGTTATTCATCTATCTTCATTCTAAATTTTTTCCTAGTCTAAAACATAACTCACCTACAAATAGTAGCATGTGTTTGATTTTTCAATGAGATGTCTTCTTTGTTTTCTTTTCCTGTGAGATTTGTCCTGTGAGATGTGGAAAAACACAACCACAAATAAATATTATTTACTTTAGTCATTGAATAAACAAATTAAATAGGCCTCAATTTGTAAAACATGTAAATAATTAAACAAGAAGTTAAATAGTACCACAATTTGTAAAACATGTAAATAATTAAACAAGAAGTTAAATAGTACCAGTAAACAAGCATAAAGAGCTCACAAAATTTGCAGTACTTCTACACTTTAATTATTAGCTCTCTGTTCATAACAATTTGTTTTAAATAATCCCGTAATGTCAAAAAGATAACTAACTTTAAACCATTTTTGTTCTTACTCTTAAACACAACTTAAAAAAATATGAGACTCCTTTGTCTTGTTTATCCAACCCACTCCTTCACTATTGGATTGTTTTCTTTCAATTTTTATGTTAAGTTAGCAATTTAGATTACTAGTACAAATATAACAATTTACCAAAGTAACGTTAAAATTAAATGAGTGCATATATTTTATTAACAATATTTGTTTTTACTACAATATAACATAAATGTAAATACATTATAAATTTCTATAATCAACAATTTAATCAAATATAACAATACCAAAATGATATTTTTGAAATGGAGTCTCTCGCTCCTCTTCCCGCCCATGCTTCAGGTTCATAGGTTTCGTCTGCTGCTGAGTTTTTTGCAGGGATTTCGTCTGCTGTTGGTGTGGCTGCGACAATTGGTGCGTCGCTTATGTCTGTGGGATTAGCTATTAGAGATTCGACTATGGGTGTGGTTGCTACGGTGGAGGGCTTGTAGGGTCTTCCTGACTCTGTTGCCATTGGAGCACTACCAATGAATAAGACTACTGCTAGTGTTACTACCTCGTATGCAACTGTAGTGGGCAATGGTTCTCCTCGAAGGCGTGAGGGGTCTACTATTGCTGTTGATACTCTGGTTATTAGGAGATTTACTTTTAGTCTTATTTGCCTCCCCCTGTAGTGGTCTTAGGGGATGAGGTTTTAAAAAAGGTGGATTATTTTTCTAAGTAGGGTTTGATCTGTAGATTTGACCGATTGTGGCCCAGGCTTGGAGATTTAAACCACTGGATTTCTGAGCATTGGCACCCTATCACGGAAGGAAAATAGAAATTTACCCTTGTGCAAAGGGTTTCTTTGTAGTTATTTTTGATTTAGTTTCTGATTGGAATGCTATTATTGATACTCATGCTTGGTTTTGGGGCCAACATGCCCTCCTTCTTAAGCCTTGGGTTCCCTCCTTTAACCCGTTGACTGAATCTTTCAATAGAATGCCTATTTGGATTCACCTCCCGAATCTTCCATTGCATCTTTGGTGCAATTCTTGTTATGAGGGTACTGGTAATTCTTTGGGTTCTTTTATTACAGTGGATCAAGGGACTACCTTGTTCTCTCATACCACTTATGCTCATATTCTTATGGATATGGATCTCTCTATACCTCTCCCTATGAAGATTGTGTTGCAGGTTGCTGATAGTTCTTAGAGACAGTTATTGGACTATAAAGGTATTCCCTTCAGGTGTCATAGGTGCTTCACTATGGGTCATCTGACTTCTGGGTGCCCTCATTTAAAGACCCCTCGTGCTTCCTCTTGGTGGAAGAATGCTTCACCTAAACATCTTACTATTGATGCTGCTGAGGATATTCATGGGTCTGTGGCGACTGATCCTTCCTCTGATGTTGATGGGTCTGCTCCTGATATTGAGGTGGTTCCTAATTCTGTGGATGTGGCTCTGCTGGTGGTTCTGCTGGTGGGTCTGTTGCTGAGACTTCTAACATTATTTCTACTAATGCTGTTGTTGGGGCAATGTCTACTATTGGGGTTACGGCTATGCTATCAGGGTCCTCCCCTATTGCTAGTGTTGCTGGGAGTGTTGTAGGGTCCTCCCCTATTGTTGGTGTTGTTGGGTGTGCTGCAGGGTCCTCCCCTGCTGCTGATGTTATTTCTAGAGCTACTACAGGGACCTCCCCTGCTGTTGCTACTACTGCTAGGTTTGCTGCTGAGGTCTCGCCTACTGATGTTTTTATGTCTCGGACTAAAACATTAGGTACACAGATGATGTTGGGGCTAGTATTGGTGTGCCCATAGTTTTGCCCCCTTCCAAGGAGTTGGAGGAAGTTTCTCTTCCTTTTTCTGTGGATGGAGATGATGTTTTTTGGACCGTTGTCCAAAGGAGGAAGCATGGTCTTCCCAAGCATGTTTCACAAAATTGCACTCGTGCCAAGGGTGTTCGACTTGATAGGTCTAGTTCTGCAATTGTTTAGGTTGTTGATCCTTGCAGTCTTATGGCCTTCTTGTCTCTTAGCCTTTTGGGATTTGTTGTCTGTCTGCTGTTAAAGCACTATTTCTGGCCTCTGTGTGGCCTTTGCTTACCCTCTGGGCTTTTTTGTAAAAGGGATCTACACCCTTGTTTTGCAGCTTACCATAATAAAAAACAATACCAAAATGATCATAATGTCAAAATGATCACAAATCTCATTTTCCAATGCAAAAATTTTATTAACAATATTTCAATCTACTATAATATAACATAAATATAAATACATTATAAATTTGTATAATCAATAATTTAATATAAATAACACCTGTAACAAACACAATAAATATAAAAATGGGAATTTCACTCTACAACTAGCCCACCCAAATACCCTCGTTTGAATTTGAGTGGGAATGGAGTTTGACAGCCCGAGGGGGGCCCTTGAGCCTCACCCCCTCCCCCACCTCCCACGGTATGGAGTTTCATTGGGGCTACCTCAGGTAGCTCTTCAGTACCCGTGAACAAGGACTTGGACTCTAGGTCCATCACTTGGAAACCCTTTTGGGCATTGACAACAAGGAGTAGGTGCTTAGGAATGCTATCCCAGTGTTGTTGGAGTCTGAGGAAGGTATTGCTCTAAAGTTGTTAGATTCGACTGTGAATAGAATCATTTCGACCATGGAGAATACTCTAGTGGGAAAGTTCTCCTATCACCCAAATATTGATTTGGTCAGGAGATGGACCACGACTAAATGGTAGCCAAAGGGTTGTGTAACTATCAGCGCAATGGCAAGATGTATGTTTCTTTTCAACTTCACTATTAAAAAGGATCTCATTTGGGTTTTAGTCCTCCTTGGCTTTATGGGAAACACTCTCTTTCCCTTTGTCAGTGGAAACTGAGCTTCGATCCTAAGGCAAACCTGATTGAATCATCTTTAGTTTGGGTTAGGTTTCCTGGCTTACCTCTGGAATTTTGGGATGAAGAGGTTTTTGCTTGGATTGGGAATTCCTTTGGGCATTACATCATTGTGGATAAAGTCACTAAGGTGAAAGCCACACTTGTCTATGCCAGATTTTGTGATAATGTTGATATTCTAAAAACCCTTCCAACATATATCACCCTCGAGTCTAAACTTTGGAAGTGGAAGCAAACTATCTTATATGAAAATGTGAGAGTTTTTTTTCAAAACTTCTTGAAATTGGGCCATGTTATTACACAATGCAGAGCCCCTACCATCTCTAACCAAAAGCTCAAGGAACCTATGGAAAGAAGGAATGAGGAGACCAAGGAATACCCTTTTAAGGAGGATATTCTTAATATCATCAATTCACCCCCTAACTCCCCTGAAAAGCCTCTGGTTGAAGGGAAAAAGAATCCTAGGGAGAAGCTAGTGAATGTGGTGGAAGCCCGTGTTATCGAAGACAGTTCGGTTATGTAGAACGAACAACAGATGGTAAGTCGATCAGTTGTTTCTCTAGATCAACAATCTGAGGCAACTGTTAAGGAGGATTTGGTTCCTCCCCCAAATGACTTTCAGGAGGAAAGGGAGGATGGAGAAATTCCCTCTCAGGATTTTTGATGTGGTTTTTAGTCACGTTGACACAAATAAAAGTTTACACAATAAACCCCTATCTATCTTGAGAGGCCTCAAGATCCCTAAGTATTTTGAAGTCCCAAGTCTTTAGTTGTTAGGTCTTGACTACCTAGTTTTCACTTAGGGTTTTTTGTGTTTTGTTGTTTCCATTTTGGGCCTTACATGACCATAAGTGATCTTCCTCTTGATCTAGTTAACCTTCACAAAATATCCTACATGTCTTGCACAATCTACACATATCATTAATGACTTATGTCAAATTTACTAATGAATGACCAAACTTTGAGCAAATTGTCATGACTTGGACATAACTTTGATCAGTTCTTCTGAAATATCCTTAATTAACTAATCTTTGCTTAGTTCCTCTAAATTCACTTAAAGATCTTCTTTAAAGTGCTAAGTTCATTGATATCACTGGTTATTTGCTTTGGATTTATCATTGTTTGCAATTATGTACAACAATTTGTAGAAATAAAAGACAAAAGATAGCATTGAGAAAGGAAATTTTCTAAGAAAATTAAGTTTTCAGTGGTTCCAGACATATATCCAGACATTTTCATGAATTAAAGTTATTCTAATTATACTTCACCAGGTGTTCCACAACTACGTATAATAGATGCAAATCTTCAAAAAAAAATCGATTAAAGTAAGCAATCATTCAAATACACTCTAAAGGGACACATCAATTTGACATTCCATACTAGAAATTGACCAAAAGATTACTCAAAATTTACAATTAGACTATAATTTGCTTCTTTAAATTTATTATATACACAAAGATATACAAATGTCTTCATTGATTGAGAAAGAACCATGAGGTAGGTCAAGAAGTTGCAAAATACAAACTTAATGCTTAGAGAATTTCACCAATTCAATCTCCCTATCTACAAATGAGCTGGATCCTTTTATAGGACAAGGATCTGAAATCAGTTACAATGATCAACGATCAAGATTCCATCTCAAACATCAACATTCATAAAATAGAGCACGTGATTGCCAGTTAGCAATTGAGGGTGGATGACAACTAGCACCCAGCATATTCCTTAGCATCTTCAAAGTGTATCTTCTAGAATATTCCCACTAGATCCTTCGTCTGAGTACCTATTCCTCTGCACTTGTTCAAAATATATCCCAACTAGATATCCCTTCCATGTGCTAACATTTTATTTTGCTTCTTCTATTGTCAATTATCTAGATATGCATTCTTTCTACTGATATCCCATTATCTCAAAATATCATCATCAGGATACCGCACTACTCCATATCCAATCTTGTATCCTCTTCAATCCAAGTTCCTCCAGATTCTAGAGTCTTATATTGATCATATGTTGCAATTGTCCTCTCTATGTCAGCTTTATCAAAATTTTGGGCCTTGACCTTGGCATACTCCTGCATCTAGAGTTTCCCGCCCAATGATATCCACTTATTAGTTTAGATATCTAACTTCCATTTATACGCCTTTATCTTGGCCAACAAGTCCATGACCTCATCAATGGTGTTTTCTAAGAAATTGCTAACTGGATCTTTTAACACTAGCTCATACTTGGCCTTGAACTCTGTAATAGAGGCTTGTTCTTCATATGTCTCCTTCTCGTCTACCATGTTCCCGAGG
This sequence comes from Cunninghamia lanceolata, assembly GCA_027924645.1. Classification (NCBI taxonomy): domain Eukaryota; kingdom Viridiplantae; phylum Streptophyta; class Pinopsida; order Cupressales; family Cupressaceae; genus Cunninghamia; species Cunninghamia lanceolata. The sequence goes on from BSBN01000010.1 coordinate 3,846,944, forward strand.
ACTTCCTCCAAAATTTCCATCTCATTAGTTAAGAGGTCATGTACCTTGGTGTTGATGTCTATAGCTTTGTCTCTACACCCTTTTAATACTTCAACCTAAAACTTCAGGTCCTTCATCCAGATGGATATTTTTAGCATGGTCTAGATCGTCATGATTTTTCATCTCAATAACACTTTATCTTGCAACCTCCGGATGACCTTTAGCATTCTAGGATCCTGATCATTCTAATCTAACCTTGTAGTACACTATGTCTTCAAGGTATCTGCTCTACTCTTAATGAATGCTAGGGTGGACCAGTTTGATAATGTGGTTTGGATTACCTCCTCCCCATCCTTTAGGAACTTTTGGAACCACCCCTCCATAACCTGTGCCTGATGCTTCTTCACATCCATATCACTTATTTGATCTTGAGTAACCAATGCTAGATTGGTTGGGAATTATGTTATTGACACCCTGGGGTGAATAACCCCTTGATAAATCCTTCGAGCTGGGTAATGCACCTTTTCAGCTCTTGTTTCCTCAGCTTATCCTTGAAGATCCTAACTGTTGTAGCCTTAGCACTACCCATGAGCTCATCAATTTCCTACTCTACAGTTGCATTTCCTAGATCAAGGGTGATGATCTGATATTCATCCATGGTAATTTCACCTTTGGCTTTGTCGACCGTAGGCATATCCAATTGGGTTGTTCTACGTCCTATTGCATCACTTTTGATAGTAGACGCAACCCTTGCCTTTCTTCTAGGATTTATTCCCCCATTGAAAACAATGATTTAAAATCAAATGGAATTAAATTGATGGGAGGATCATTTACCTCTGAAGACAACCACTCTAGTACATTAGATGTAGGTCCTTCTTGACCAGATTGTTCAATGGGAACATCTTTAACTACCAACTTTGCCCCTTTATCTAGTCCTATCTCCTGTTAAGAAGTCTACTGCCGAGGAACTTCCTGTTGTGACAGAGATTCTTGTTGTGGAGCTAGTGTGTCTACCTCCATAGGCTGATTTTCATCCTTTCCTGCCTCAGGACGAGGCTCTTCAATTTATTGGTTCTTCTGACCCTCATCAAGTGATAGCATCTGCTACACTTCCTTGTCCTGATCTTTTACTAATTGTTCTTCAGCATGTTTCATATCCCCTTCCTTAGGTGCATCTTAAAGAGCTTCCCTTTGATCCTTCGGAAGGGTAGTGTCTTCACCTGACTTCTCCATCTTGGTTTACAGGGATGGACCTACCTCTTCCTGTGCCACAATACCTATACCTTGAATTTCCAGCTGGTCTACTGACACATCTGGGGATCTTGACATCTTAGTGCTAGAAATTTCTTCTACCTCTAGACCTTGAGTTTCTGCTACTTCCAGAGCATTTATCTCCTCCACCTCGAAATGCATTTGTTGAGGTTCTTCTAGTTGCAATGTCTGATGTGTTAGCAGGGAAGGCACTTGATCATTGGTCACATCATCTTTGACGTCATCATCAGTCGGGTCCACAACCTTATTTAAGGGTAGCTACAGATCCTTAGCTCTTGCTTGCTGTTGCACCTTTGCTTCCTTGGCCATTTCCTATTTCACCTGAATAATTTGTTGGATTGTTTAACCTTGAGGAAGCTCCAACACTTGTCCTCTAGTTTGAACCTGATAAGCTACCACTTGTGCTAGATGATCTTGGATTGCAACTTGTGATGAGGGCACTTCTACCTAAGGCTGACTTGATGCAAACATAAGTTCCATTTGGGTAGGTCCTGATACTTCTGCTTGTGTATCAATGGGTTTTAAGATGGAACCCCTCATGGGTGTAGTCAGCATCCTTCTCCTTTGTCTATGGGATATCACTACTCTGGTGCTACGATTGTAATACAGATAGCTTGCACTGTCTACTCCATTGGAGGTGAGGGTTGTTACAAGTATGTGCTAATCGGTGTTGTCGTTGATGTCAACATGTTTGTGTTGCCATTAGTGTTAACTGTGCTCTTGCTTTGTTACTTGATTATGATGCATTAGTTGCTTTGTATTGTGTTGTATAAGTGTTGAAGATGATAATAATATGTTCCTGATATTGAGTTTTCAAGTGCTTTTGAGAAAATTTGCTCTCTAAGTGGAAACAGTATGTTGCAGAGTATTCTAGATTGTAGGATACTACCTGAGTTTTTGCTCCGCATTTCTTCTATGTGGAAGACCAGAGTGTGAGATTTGGATATGTTTTAGGGAAGTGCTTGAAGATGCTAAATCTAGAATTTGGTGGTCCAAATCACTATGTAGTAGAAGTTATATTCACCAGTTTGAAGACTATAGGTCTAACAACATTTGTAGTGTGTCAGGGAGAAAGTATTTTGCTCCACATTTCTTCGCAGTTTGGTTTTTGGTCTTGTAGTTTTGGACATATGTTTATAAGGTCCTTATCTATCTTCATTCCAAAGGATTTGTGATTTGGTGCTCTAGAAATCAAGTTATTGATTAGCAGAGTTCGATAGTGTTTGTTGTGAGTAGTCTGTGATCTAGTGATATTTGTTGTCTTCAAGTGAGATCTGTTGTGACTAGATTTGTCAGCTCCCAAGTGATTTTATGTTGTTTGTGGATGTCTCTAGATTTTGTTGAAGGTGTGTGCTTGATCTGCAAGCTATGACTGCATTCTTGGAAGCATGTGCCTAAGTATTCTTGGTGTTTACACAAGTTTCTCTGACTTGGGTGCTAACACTCTTTACAGATGTGTTTCATGGATTGTAGAAGCATGTTGAAGCGGGTGAAGATGTATTTGGGTCCAAGCTAAGCCATGAAGTGTTCTTCCTTCATTCATTTGCTCTGCAAGTTTGTTTAGGTCCAGACCTAATTTGAATTATGTATGTTTGCCGACATTAGAGATTGCTCCAAAGGTTGTAGATTGTATTACGAACCTTGATGTATGTTCCAAGGTTGATGATTGGTATAAATAAATGTAATAAATCTATGTAAAGAGAAATTGGATGCGAAGATACGAAATAGAAGTGTCTGTGTTGTAAGGGCAATAAAGGTGATATGTATTGCACTTCAATGGAACTAAACTCAGGCATGTTGTAGATGCTATTATATTAGTTCATGGTAGTGAGCCACCCCTCAGTAGTGAGCTACCCTTTGGCAATGAGCCACCCTTTGGTAGTGAGCCACCCTTTGGCAGTGAGCCCTTTTGGCAGTGAGCCTTTTTGCAGTGAGCAGTCTTTTGGGTAGTGAGCCCTTTGGCAGTGAGCCTCTTTTGTTATTTGATATTGTTACTACATTATATTGTGAGCTAAAACTCACCGTGGTTTTTCCCTTTTAGGGTTTTCCACGTAAAAATTTGATGTTCATGTGTGAATGGTGTTGATGTGTTTAAGTTTTAATTCTGCATTTCATGTTTAATCTTCATAATAGACTAAGGGTTAAAGTAAGTGAATGTGAATGTGTTTTTGTTTAAAAGAAGTTAATGTTTTGATACAATTGATTCAACCCCCCTCTTAGTTGTCTTATGCCTTCAACAATTGGTATCAGAGTGAGGTTCCTTGGAAGAAAGCTTAACAACTTAAGGTAGATCTAGGATGGGGCACAAAGATGTATTCCTCAGTTTGATGGATCTGACTATGCCTTCTAGAAGGTGCGAATGCAAAGTTATCTTGTTTCCATTGGTTTTAATGTCTGTAAAATAGGAGAAGATGAATACAAAATACCTAATGGTGGTATGAGGATTGCAAGTGAGATTAGGGCCTATGAGATCAATGGAAAAGCTAAAATGCTTTACTAAATGCCTTATCTAACACTGAAATAGTGAAAGTTGTGGATCTGGAAACTACTCATGAGATCTGGATAAAGTTGAAAAGTATCTATGAAGGTGATGCATTAGTCAAGAAGGCCAAGTTGCGGAACTTGAAGACCAGATATGAAACTATGCGGATGTCTGAAGATGACAACATAACAAGTTACATACAGAAGATTGATGAAGTTGATAGTAGAATCAAGGGGCTTGGTGGAAAGATAGATGATATGGATGTTGTAGATAAGGTACTCAGAACTCTTCCTAAATCTTATAGTCACAAGGTATCTGCCATTGAAGAATAGTTTGATATGAATAAGCTTTCAAAAGATCAATTGCTTAGTAAATTGACTACTTTTGAAATGAGGGAATTTGGCACTACTGATGGCTCTGTGAAAACTAAGACTACTTTTAAGGCCAAGGAAGAAAAGACTGCTAAATTAGATAAGTATGTTGTGGAATCAAATAAAGAAGACCTTGATGAGCTTAAGGAAAAATTTGCAAGTAGAATGAAAAGAGGTAGTGGAAAGTTCAAACGAAAGTTACCTTTCAAATGTTTCAATTGTGGTAAAATTGGTCACTATGTTTCAAGATGTCCTGACATAACTTTGAAGATAAAAAACAATGAAAGTAAAGGTAAGATGGTAAGAAAGAGTTACTATGTTAGAGATGATGATGGTGTAACTGATGATGAACCTAATTCTGAAGATGGTAATGGTAGTGAATGCTTGTTTATTACCCTAAGAAAAGAACCTATTTCTACTAATCTTGCAAGCTGTGAGAAGAAAGGAAGTCCAGGAGAGTTGTTTGCATTTCATATTGAAAAGGAAGATGAATGGATCATTGACAATAGATGTTCAAATCACATGACAAGAGATACGAGTAAGTTTATTAAGTTTAAAAAATATCATGGAGGACTAGTTAGGTTTGGTGATGATGCAACTGGTGAGATTTGTGGAAAAGGGTCAATTACTTTTGATGGCAAGCATAATATAGATGATGTTCTTTATGTCAAAGGCATAAAACACAATCTTCTAAGCATTGGACAGATGTGTGACAAAGGATATAATTTGATATATAAAGACAATGGATGTGAGATAAGGAAAAGCTCCGAAACAATAATTGTTGCTGGTAAGAAGACTCATGGTAATGTCTATCATTTGAAAGGTACTGACAATTGTTGCGTGTTACTTGTTGGCTCAAACAAATGAATGTTGGATATGGCATAGGAGAATGTGTCATATTAACTTTGATAATATGGTGAGAATAAGCTTAGCCCAAGATCTAAGAGACCCACTTAATATTGTGAAGCTTGTTAATGCCTTTTGTAAAGAATGTCAATTTGGGAAGCAAACAAAGACAAGTTTCAAAAGCAAGGAACAAACATCTACCAGTATGTTGGAGATGGTGCATATAGACTTATGTGGTCCTACAAGAACAAGAAGTCTACAAGGTGACAGGTACTTCATGCTACTTATTGGTGATTATTCTAGGATGACTTGGGTTACTTTTCTTAGAGAAAAATTAGAAGCCCTAGATGAGTTCAAGGCATTTAAAGCAACAGTTGAAAATTAAATGGATTTGAGAATTAAGTGTGTGAGGTCTAACAGAGGTGGTGAGTTTACTTCAAATGAATTCAATGCTTTTTGTGAAGAACATGGGATAAAGAGACAATTGTCTGCCCCTAGAACTCCTCAACAAAATGGAGTAGTTGAAAAAAAGAATAGAATAGTTTAGGAAGTTGCTAGAACAATGATCAAAGAAGCTAACCTTTCGGAAGTATATTGGAAAGAAGCTATGCATGCTGTTGTCTATATTCAAAGTATAGTGTAAGTCAAAGCAAATGGTACAAAGACATCTTATGAACTGTGGTATGGAAGAACTCCTACTATTAGGTATTTTAAAGTATTTGGAAGTAAATGCTATATTAGAAGAGATGAAGAGTTGGGAAAATTTGATGCTAGATGTGATGAAGGCATATTTCTTGGGTAATCTACTAAAAGCAAAGCTTACCATTGCTATAACAAATGATTGAGGAAGATTATTGAAAGTGCAAATGTGAAGGTAGATGAAGATATTTAGAAAAACTTAGAGCCGAATGGATACAAGTCAGATGAATCTATTGATACAGAGAAAGTTGAAGAAAAAGACAAGGAAGTTCAGATTGAAGTGTAAGTTATTCTAGAAGAAGTTAAAGTTGAAAAACAAGAAGCTCCAGAAAGAATTCCTAAAACCCCCAAGTATGTGCAAAGAAATCATTCTGAAGATCAAATCATTGGTGACAAGAGGAAATGAGTATTGACAAGAAAAAGAGTTGTAGAAGAATAGGTAAATCTCTGCTTGATTTCAAAGGTTGAACCTAAGACAATCTTTGAAGCGTATAAAGATGGACATTGGGTCAAGGAAATGGAAGAAGAATTGTTGCAAATTGAAAAGAACAAGACTTGGTAACCTGTCCCTAGGCCTGCAGATAAGAATGTGATTGGAACTAAGTAGGTTTTTAGGAATAATTGAATGAGATTGGAGAAGTAGTAAGAAACAAAACTAGACTTGTATGTAAAGGCTACTCACAAGTGGAAGGAATAGATTATGAAGAAACTTTTTCTCTGGTGGCAAGACTAGAAGCTATTATATTATTTCTGGCCTATGCAGCACATAAAGAATTCAAAGTATATGAGATGGATGTGAAGTCTACTTTTCTGAATGGTGAGTTGGAAGAGGAAGTATATATAGAGCAACCAGATAGATTTCAGTTATTAGATAAACCAAACATGGTATGCAGATTGAAGAAGGCATTGTATGGACTAAAGCAATTTCCTGGAGCTTGGTATGCAAGATTAGATAGGTATTTTTATTGTAGCAAAGATTCAATAAAGGGTATGTAGATAGTAACTTGTATATGAAGGTAAGCAAAGATCAAATCCTGATTATTGAAGTCTATGTAGATGATATAATCTTTGGTGGAAATGAAGGTATGTGTAAGAACTTTGTGGATGAGATACAAAAAGAATTTGAGATGTTAATTGTTGATGATTACAATATACAGCCTTCTAGCCCTCCTTCTAGCGCCAGAAAACTGTTGATGACTGTTTTGATGCAATCATAACAATAAGTCAAAATTCACATGACATGAACTGTAACTATACTTGAAAGACAAGAAGGAATCATTTGGTGATTCAACTAATCCCAAGTCTACAATGGTTCGGTTGGTCAAGTTCAGTTGGTCAATGTGAAGCTGTAATGTTCAAGGGGCCTTACGTAGTTTAGGTTTGTTTTGTGGTTTACTGGACTAAGAATATGCAAAGAGGTCATAGATTTCAACAAATATTCTGTTCATTTGCATACAAGTGATACCGGGCTGCAAGTTTCAGAGGGTTTTCTTGGATTTTTTGCAGCTTTCTTCTTTATCTATTTATGAAAACTGTCTACTTATAGCTCTGTTATGCATGCTTCTTCAAATTTGAGACACTTTCCTTTAGATTTCTACGTTTTTAGCTAAATATTTCAGATGGGTTGGGAAAAGTTAGAAAGATCTAATCTATACCTCATTTAATCTACCGAAGGATCTAAGTGTTTCTGTTATGCACTATGTAAATACCACAGTAGTTTGATCAAATCCACAGTAAAAACCCTAAATGTAAGTTCTGAGCATTTTCACAAACATACATTTAAAATTGCAAGCTCTCAAAGAAGATATTTCAAAACACAAAGAAGAGCAGGAGAACACTCAGAAGATAGATGCAGAACTCCAGATTCTATTGTATTAGAAACGAATAGCCATACATGATTTACAATGTAAGAATGACTCTTAGTTTCATTGATCATACTACAGAGAACTTACAAGCTTTACAGATACAGTAAGGCAGCCAGACATTCCACGCGCACCTTACTGCAGACAAACAGGTGACCTCCTTCTTCTACTCTAAACTATGCCCAGAAAGACTCTACAATTCTGGCAAAATCCTAAAATCCCTGTGTGTAGCCCCTGTTGTAAAGTATTACAGTGTAGAGAGGCACAATATATAGCATCCTGATTGTCCTCACTACAGCAAAAAACCTAACTGAACCCCTGGTTCAAACCTCTAGTTACAGCAATAAATGCAGGTGAACCAGTTCTCAAAAATATCTCAGAACAGTGGTCAAATCTGGGCGAAATATTGCCCCTTCTGAGAAGTTCCAGCAGCTGGGCAATAACTTCTGTCTGTCTTTTGCAATAATATCTCCAGCTGCGACCTTCCTCTTCACTTGAATGGCTTTGACTTTTTGCATTTCATCTCCATCTTCTTGCTCCTGAGATCAGATCTTCTGCCTCCATGTTGACTTTCCAGCTGCTTCCTCAACTGCAAGCCTGCAAGACAAGACAAGCAATAAGTATTCCATTTATGACAAAACAGCATGAAAATCAAAATAAGCGTTTAAATACAGGTGACTGCGCAAGATCGCGGAAATCAGATCCAAAATCTGCTCAAAACGCGTGAAAAATGCGCCCAAGCTGCTCAAAATTGATGGTTCAATCATCGCTGACCGGGAAAATGCCAGAGGCGCCAAAAAAACACTTTAAAACTCCACCGCTTCATTTCCCGCCCATCGGCATGATATTCGCAGTCGGTGCGTCAAAAAAAAAAAAACAGGTTAGTCGATATACCTCATCATCATGATATTTCGGAAAATATGATGCTTTCCCTCCTGAAGGTTCAGATGAACGTCATCATGATATTTGACTTCTGCATATGGAGAAACGAACAACAACATCATCATCATATTTGAAGGAGAATAGGAGGATGCGACTATAATCATGCTGTCGAGGAAAGGAAGATGATGGTGACGTCATCATGATATTCAGGCTTTACTGAAATGCTAAGGATGACGTCATCGTCATGTTCGGTTAAGATCAGGGGGATAATTGCAATATCAGGTCACCTAAGGAGCATGATCAGGATGATGAGCATAATATGACCCTTTTGCGGCCAAGGCAACCCTCTCGATAAAAATCAGCATGATGAAGATCATCATCATATTTGGGGCGTATGTCGAACTTGGAATAGAACGTCATCATGATAATCGGGAACCGGATCGGGTTTGAAAAAAAAGCATCCCGCTTGAAGGAAAAAATGATGATGATGAAGGATAATCATCAGGATATTTACTTTTGTCGAACATAGAAAAAGACATCATCATCATATTTGGGAACCGGATAGGGTTTTGGAAAATATCCTGTTCGAAGGAAAAATGATGATGATGACCATCAGGAGGATATTTGTTTCCTCGTTATTCAGATCGGGATGACGTCATCATGATATCCGGAGCCTTCGTTAAACTTGAAACATGACGTCATCATGATATTTCACCAACCGGATCATGTTTGAGAAAAAATCCTGCCGAAGGGAAAATATGATGATCATGAGCATGATCAGAATAAAAATATGATGATGATGATGCTCTTCAGCAAAACCGAGTTTATAATATAACCTTCCTAAAAGATATCATGATGCTGCATAATGCGAAGATCATGATGATCCTGTCGACATGACTTGGGATAAAAATAAAATGATGATCCTGCTGCGAATATCAGGTTTGACCAAGACTTTGACCGTGCATAACTTCCACATATGGTCGAATTTTCAAGTGAAGTAAAAGGCAAACCTGCATGAAATTTCAAGCTCTTTCAAAATATGAGGTCACAGAAACAAAATATGAACTTTGACAAACAGACCTCATGATGATGACCTACCTTATGCAATATCATGATGATGATGCACCTGACCTTCATTTTCCAGACTGCCAGAAAGCAGAAAAAACACAAGCAGAAGCAAAAAGCAAGACATCAGCAGGGGTCCTTGTTTTGCTAAGGAGCAAAATGGGGCGTGTTGTGAACATCACAACAACTAGCAACCAAAACAAAACAATTAAATTCAGAGTGTTCAAGGAAACTAGGTGAAATGAACTCATAACTTCCAACTATCTTTCCTGCAAATTACTATTCAGCTTGAGACTCAAAGTGTTCAATAAAGATGCATGAATTTCCATTTTCAGTTTAGTTGTGTGCATGTGATTAATTATCCTCATCTTGAAGATCGGTTGAACAAACAAACCAGTGACTGACATTAGCCTACGTAGGTGAGGATATTCCCTCATAGCCGACCGGATAGAGCCTTGCTGCCAGCGAGCGTCTATAGCCCCGGCAAGGTTATCGTTACAATTCTCCTAAGTAGAGCCCCACTGCCAGCGAGCGTCCATAGCCCCGGTAGAGTTACTTAGATGGCTTAATCTGGATTTTCAGTATAATCCGCTTTATTCATTTATTTTTTTGTTTTCTAATTTGGAAAGATTTCACAAGATATAGTAATTGTAACTTCATGATGATGCAAGGAGTGGACACTTGCTGAAATTAAGCTGAGAATTGTAATGGTAGCAACGGTGACCTCTGATTTTTCACCTAATATCTACACTGGTAGGTTCAACAAACCCAAGGATTTTAGGTGTGTCATCGTGAGAAACCTGCTTCGAATTCTCAATCACATTTATTGAATACAAAACTTCAGAAGATGAACAACTCTCTACATTCATGACAGTGACAGGTTATGTGTAAATTGCAAATGGTTAACCTGAATATCCTAAATTATATACTGTTTTGAATGGTTGCTAGTTCTGCTCCTTAATACTCTACAGTAAAATAAAGATCCCTGCTGAGGAGACAACAAACAGACCAAGCAAACAGGCTGTACAAACAAGATCAGCAACAAAACTGTACAAAACTGTACAAACAGACAGAAACAAAAGGCAAAACAAACAGAAGACAAGCTATACAAACAACTAACCTAAAAAAGAAAAAAGCAAAAGAAGAACACACAAAAAAAAAAAACTAACAACTACCCCATCAGACTATATACCAGCCTCTCCAAGGCAAACTGAAACCCAGGAAAAAAGACCCAAGAACACCCCTACTTGCATATTTCTTTAGGTTGTGCAGGAGTAACAGGGTACTGGTGATGGTTCTCATCCTAGCAGATTTATCTTTGAATTCTGAAAAAAAATCTGATATTCTAGATTCATTGTGTTTATCAGAATAGCTCTTAACTAGTAACTGAGGCTGCTCATCAGGTTTATGATTAATCCATATGCATGTCTTATCTCTTGAATTTCCATAATCAAAATAGCATTTATCATTGTTTACTAAGGAAAGGAAAGAGACAACCTGATGTGCCTTTAGCTCTGTGGAACACACTTGTTTATTAGTAGCTGGCTCTTCATCTAGCTCTGCATTTTCATTGCCCAGCTCTATGTCTAGTCCTTTTTCAAGTTGAAAGATGAATGACTCTAGATGTATCATTTCTTCATCTTCATCCAGCTTTGTTCCTTCATTCTGGATGTTCAGTTTATCCTCAAATTTAGCACACCTCTCAATGTTCTCATTAGTTTCCTGCACATCAGCACTTAAGTAAGTATCTTCATCATCATCTGATATACAGAATTTAATCATTTCTAAATCAATTGAGAGTAAAAGTGGGATGACATCTTTTGATTGACAGAAGTACTCCCCTGTTTTATTTTCAACATAGCATGAGGGTGATGTCCGATTATGCACAGCAGCTCCATGATCCTCTGTATTTTCATCAACTGACTCATATTTATCGTCCAGTGTGGAGTCTACTTCTATTAACCTGCAACAATCATCACATGATTCCAGGAGAGAGATCTTATTATCCTTTATTCCTAGCATTGGTTCCATCGTTGTATCCTCTACATATTTAATGACCGTTGCTGCTGCATCCTCCTGTCGCCCAATAATCTCCTCACTTCCTTGCCAACTTTCAGCCTTATACACATATTGGACTGGGAAATTGTATGTAACGCACTCTTCCACCTCTTGTCTAGTGTCATGACCAAATCTGTCTATTGCATTGTTTTCCTCATCCGAAGAATTTCCGTCAGACTCAATGAATAGTGCTGTTCTATTGCTGACACACTTCTTTCTACTGTTTAACATCATAACCTCCTCAATCTGCATCCCATTGTTGGTAACTCTATAGACACCTGGCTCAACAGCAGCATATAATATTTCATTAGTTCGATTATACTCTGTTATCATATGTTTCATTCTGGGCTCTGCCCCTATTCTGATCTGGTTTGGGATGCCTCTCCATGGTAACCACATGTGTGAAAAGTCAGTAGCCATATACCCGTTTAATGTCTTGGACCAATCCCTACTCAGCAACATTCCATAATTTGCAGGTATATCCACTACTTGGATGTCAATGATTTGGCTCACCCTAGGGTCTGAAGCTAACTGCACCTGTATGTTCATGAGTTCTCCTATCACACTAACCTCGGTCTTATCTAATTGTGTGACAACCTTGGCAGATTTGGTGGGAGTCAGCCCGAGAGTTTTACATATTCCTAAGGGCATTACGTTGGCTGAAGCACCAGAATCTACCATGCAATTGTGTATATTCTTCCCACACAACCTAACAGTTAACAAGAAAGGTTGAGTATCCCTCTTATCTGCATGTATTACTACATTTGTGTTGGAAGGCTGCTCAACTTTCTTACCTTTCTCCTTAGGTGGTGAATCACTACTAGGAACAGTTATATCAGCAGACACCATGTTTGTTATGGATGTATCCAGGGATTTTAAAAAAGCATTTCTGATCCCTGGGGTCTTCAATAATTCATTTAGAGGTATGCTGACCTTCATTTTCTTTATTTCCTCTGACAAGTAATTCATTAGTCTTGTTGTCTCTACTGCTTCTGTCTTACTTGTTTGATCCTTTTGCACTGCTGTTCCGTTATTTGTGTGCTGACTAGCTTTAAGTATGGCAGGATTGTTGCTAGCATTCTGATCTGGGGGTGTATTGATGTTATTCGGAGGAGTGGAAGTGGTGAAAGGTCCTCCCGGCCTAGGGTTGTTCCTCAAATGGTAGGTGTGGCTTTTATTTGTCTGTTGAAAGGCCTGCACCTCCTCTGTTTCATTTAATATCTCGTTTTCAGATTCAAAAGGAAACTAAAAAGCATTTAACACAAAGGCTGATTCGGGATAAAGACTTTCACAATAGTATGGTTCATCCTCTAGCAATTCATCCTCCCTCTCTTCTGCAGTTGCAAAGGTAAATGTTTCTAAGACTAATGCTGTGTCATATTCTGAGGGTACTACCTCATTACCCTTAGGAATGAGAAATTCTGAGGTAGGAGGCTGTACATCTACGTTGAAGATACTAGCTGCCAAGTGGAACTGTGGACAGTCATGCTCAGCATGGGCATTGGTATTGTGAAATCTGCACCAATTTTTGGGTGTTGTATTGGCCATTTGTATATTAGTTATTTGTTTTGCACCATGATTATCCGTATTCTCGAAAGGAGAAGCCAGAGTACCGTTGTTGGGCCCAGTGTTCCATGTCTTGGGTGGCCTAGGTTGATTCTGGTTCTTGTTATTATTGCCCCAGGTCCTATTATCTATCACTGGCCCCCTATTTTGCATTGGTTGTCCCTGACTGGGGCCTTGATGCTGATTGTAGTTTTGGTTCTGATTGTACTGCTGGTTCTGGTTGGGACTATAATTCTGATTTTGGCCTTGGTTGTGACCTTGAGGTGGATTGTAGTTTTGGTTGCTTCTGCCATAGAGATTCTCATTTCTTAGCTGTGTCACTTCGGTTGTTAATCTCTTCAAATGTGCAGTAATCTCTTTGATGTCTTCCCTATCATCTTGTGCTTTTGCCACAGTTACATCCCTAGGAAGTTGGAAGAAAGGCTGACCATTATTTTGACTGTTATTGGAAGTACTAGCCGTGTAAGGAGTTATAGCCTGGATTGGAGTAGGATTATACACAGGTGTGTAAGAAGGAACCGGATTTATTAGTGGAGCATGCTGCACAGGGACTCCATTCCATGGGTGTGCCTGATTCTGCACCCCAAAATTTCCTCCAAATGGACTGTAGGCTGTATGTCTCATTTCTTGGTTCACTGAGGCTGCCTCTTTATAGGCTTTGGATACTGAATCTATGTCAGGTTTCCTTTTGACAAACATGGCAGTTAAAGGATCCAAGGCAGCATAGTACATAGCCAACAAGGGAGCATCAGCTATGGTATAAGGGGCTGCTAGCCTAGAATAGGCCTTTTGGAATCTGTCATTGAAATTATCAATTAGCTCTCCCTCACCTCGTTTTATAGCAGCCAACTTATGATACAAAGCACAAGGGTCAATGGGTCCTCTAAATCTTGACAGAAATGCTTCTTCCATAAGTGCCCAGGAAGAAATGTAACTATTGGGTAAGTTTACATACCAGCTAGAGGCCTGCTCATTAAAGGTGTAAGGAAACAACCTACACACAACATCCTCGTGCTCTAACATAGCCCTAAAACATGCTTCCTTAAATATTCTAATATGATCTTCTGGGTCTTGATGCAACTGGTATTTGGGACATATCTTTTCTGGATTTTTTGGCATGTCATGATAATCATTGAAGAATATGGGAGAATTGACATCGAAATAAGCCATTGCAGGTGTTTGAGTTTGACTTGAACTTGCAGAAATACCTGGATTGATTGGTGGATTAGGATTTAGAGGAGGATTGAGACCTCCAGAAGTGCCTGAACCAAGATTTAAAGATCTGAACAGTGATCTATCAGGACTTATAATACTACAGATGTTAAAAGGTGACCCAGGAGGTGTTCCAGATGAACTTCCTGCTTGCGATATCTTTGGATTCCAGATTAAAGGGCTTTTACTTCGCCTTGTATCAGGTAGTTGCACAAAGATATCTCCTGAACTGGACCTAGACCTAGTCACTCTGTTACTGTCGTTAGCCAGTTTGAAATGAAACCTAACTCAGGCAGGCCCTCCTTCTAGCGCCAGAAAACTGTTGATGATTACAATATACAGCCTTCTAGCCCTCCTTCTAGTGCCAGAAAACTGTTGATGATTACAATATACAGCCTTCTAGCCCTCCTTCTAGTGCCAGAAAACTGTTGATGATTACAATATACAGCCTTCTAGCCCTCCTTCTAGCGCCAGAAAACTGTTGATGACTGTTTTGATGCAATCATAACAATAAGTCAAAATTCACATGACATGAACTGTAACTATACTTGAAAGACAAGAAGGAATCATTTGGTGATTCAACTAATCCCAAGTCTACAATGGTTCGGTTGGTCAAGTTCAGTTGGTCAATGTGAAGCTGTAATGTTCAAGGGGCCTTACGTAGTTTAGGTTTGTTTTGTGGTTTACTGGACTAAGAATATGCAAAGAGGTCATAGATTTCAACAAATATTCTGTTCATTTGCATACAAGTGATACCGGGCTGCAAGTTTCAGAGGGTTTTCTTGGATTTTTTGCAGCTTTCTTCTTTATCTATTTATGAAAACTGTCTACTTATAGCTCTGTTATGCATGCTTCTTCAAATTTGAGACACTTTCCTTTAGATTTCTACGTTTTTAGCTAAATATTTCAGATGGGTTGGGAAAAGTTAGAAAGATCTAATCTATACCTCATTTAATCTACCGAAGGATCTAAGTGTTTCTGTTATGCACTATGTAAATACCACAGTAGTTTGATCAAATCCACAGTAAAAACCCTAAATGTAAGTTCTGAGCATTTTCACAAACATACATTTAAAATTGCAAGCTCTCAAAGAAGATATTTCAAAACACAAAGAAGAGCAGGAGAACACTCAGAAGATAGATGCAGAACTCCAGATTCTATTGTATTAGAAACGAATAGCCATACATGATTTACAATGTAAGAATGACTCTTAGTTTCATTGATCATACTACAGAGAACTTACAAGCTTTACAGATACAGTAAGGCAGCCAGACATTCCACGCGCACCTTACTGCAGACAAACAGGTGACCTCCTTCTTCTACTCTAAACTATGCCCAGAAAGACTCTACAATTCTGGCAAAATCCTAAAATCCCTGTGTGTAGCCCCTGTTGTAAAGTATTACAGTGTAGAGAGGCACAATATATAGCATCCTGATTGTCCTCACTACAGCAAAAAACCTAACTGAACCCCTAGTTCAAACCTCTAGTTACAGCAATAAATGTAGGTGAACCAGTTCTCAAAAATATCTCAGAACAGTGGTCAAATCTGGGCGAAATATTGCCCCTTCTGAGAAGTTCCAGCAGCTGGGCAATAACTTCTGTCTGTCTTTTGCAATAATATCTCCAGCTGCGACCTTCCTCTTCACTTGAATGGCTTTGACTTTTTGCATTTCATCTCCATCTTCTTGCTCCTGAGATCAGATCTTCTGCCTCCATGTTGACTTTCCAGCTGCTTCCTCAACTGCAAGCCTGCAAGACAAGACAAGCAATAAGTATTCCATTTATGACAAAACAGCATGAAAATCAAAATAAGCGTTTAAATACAGGTGACTGCGCAAGATCGCGGAAATCAGATCCAAAATCTGCTCAAAACGCGTGAAAAATGCGCCCAAGCTGCTCAAAATTGATGGTTCAATCATCGCTGACCGGGAAAATGCCAGAGGCGCCAAAAAAACACTTTAAAACTCCACCGCTTCATTTCCCGCCCATCGGCATGATATTCGCAGTCGGTGCGTCAAAAAAAAAAAAACAGGTTAGTCGATATACCTCATCATCATGATATTTTGGAAAATATGATGCTTTCCCTCCTGAAGGTTCAGATGAACGTCATCATGATATTTGACTTCTGCATATGGAGAAACGAACAACAACATCATCATCATATTTGAAGGAGAATAGGAGGATGCGACTATAATCATGCTGTCGAGGAAAGGAAGATGATGGTGACGTCATCATGATATTCGGGCTTTACTGAAATGCTAAGGATGACGTCATCGTCATGTTCGGTTAAGATCAGGGGGATAATTGCAATATCAGGTCACCTAAGGAGCATGATCAGGATGATGAGCATAATATGACCCTTTTGCGGCCAAGGCAACCCTCTCGATAAAAATCAGCATGATGAAGATCATCATCATATTTGGGGCGTATGTCGAACTTGGAATAGAACGTCATCATGATAATCGGGAATCGGATCGGGTTTGAAAAAAAAGCATCCCGCTTGAAGGAAAAAATGATGATGATGAAGGATAATCATCAGGATATTTACTTTTGTCGAACATAGAAAAAGACATCATCATCATATTTGGGAACCGGATAGGGTTTTGGAAAATATCCTGTTCGAAGGAAAAATGATGATGATGACCATCAGGAGGATATTTGTTTCCTTGTTATTCAGATCGGGATGACGTCATCATGATATCCGGAGCCTTCGTTAAACTTGAAACATGACGTCATCATGATATTTCGCCAACCGGATCATGTTTGAGAAAAAATCCTGCCGAAGGGAAAATATGATGATCATGAGCATGATCAGAATAAAAATATGATGATGATGATGCTCTTCAGCAAAACCGAGTTTATAATATAACCTTCCTAAAAGATATCATGATGCTGCATAATGCGAAGATCATGATGATCCTGTCGACATGACTTGGGATAAAAATAAAATGATGATCCTGCTGCGAATATCAGGTTTGACCAAGACTTTGACCGTGCATAACTTCCACATATGGTCGAATTTTCAAGTGAAGTAAAAGGCAAACCCGCATGAAATTTCAAGCTCTTTCAAAATATGAGGTCACAGAAACAAAATATGAACTTTGACAAACAGACCTCATGATGATGACCTACCTTATGCAATATCATGATGATGATGCACCTGACCTTCATTTTCCAGACTGCCAGAAAGCAGAAAAAACACAAGCAGAAGCAAAAAGCAAGACATCAGTAGGGGTCCTCGTTTTGCTAAGGAGCAAAATGGGGCGTGTTGTGAACATCACAACATTAATGTGTGGTGAGATGAACTTCTTTCTTACACTACAAATTAATCAGATAGATAAGGGCATTTTCATTTCACAATCCAAGTATATCAAGGAGTTGTTGAAGAAGTTTGGAATGGAAGAATCTAAACCAATTTGTACTCCCATAACAACTGGTTGCAAGCTCAGAAAAGATGATGAATCCCCTAAGGCTGATCAAAGAAAGTATAGGTCTATGATTGGAGGATTGCTATACCTAACTGCTACCAAACCTGATATCATGCATGAAGTTTGTCTTGTGGCCAGATTTCAAGTAGATTCTAAAGAGTCACATGTTATGGCAGTAAAGAGGATATTCAGGTACTTGAAAGGCACTTCTGATTATGGTTTGTGGTACCCCAAGAATAATGACTTCAACCTAAGTGCATACATAGATGCAAATTGGACCGGATGTGTAGATGATAGGAAAAGTACAAGTGGTGGTGTGTTCTTTCTTAGAGACAGAGCTATATCTTGGCAAAGCAAGAAGCAAGATTCAATATCCTTATCTACTGCTGAGGCATAATACATTGTAGCAACATCATGTTGCACACAAGTGCTATGGATGAGACAAACTCTAAAGGATATCAAAATTGAGTATGAGAATCTGATTCCTATTTTATGTGATAACACTAGTGCCATTAACATTTCAAAGAACCCAGTGATGTATTCAAGGACGAAGCATATTTCTATCAAATATCACTTTCTAAGAGAGAAGGTTGCAGAGAAAGAAGTGAAGCTTGAGTATGTGTCTACAAAAGATCAAGTTGTTGACATATTCACTAAAGATCTTCCTAAGGATAAATTTGTATATCTCTGGGAGAAGTTAGGGGTTATTGCCCCTCCTGTGTTGAACTAGATGCATGAGGAAGGGCATCAGTCTAGTGTGGTTTAGGAGTCATCCTTTTCTAGACTGATGATGGAGGATACCTCTCAGGGAGAGTAGGTAGTGATACTGGAGAATGTTGCAGTCTAAAGGAAGCATTCAGGGCAGTTAAGAACAAGTGCAAGTACATGCAGTGGAAAGAGATGTGTTGCCCTTTTCCATTGATGTTAAAGAGAGTGTTCAGATGTGGAAAAATAAAGGGGGAGTTGTGATGTAGAGTTGTGTCTTGATAGTGGAACATGTTGTTCAATTTTTCACATCATATGTTGCCATCAATGACAAAAGGGGAGATTGTTACAAGTATGTGCTAATTGGTGTTGTCATTGATGTCAACATGTTTATGTTGTCATTAGTGTCAACTGTACTCTTTCTTGGTTACTTGATTGTGATGAGTTAGTTGCTTTGTATTATGTTGTATAAGTGTTGAAGATGATAAGAATATGTTCCTGATATTGAGTTTCCAAGTGCTTTTGAGAAAATTTTCTCTCCAAGTGGAAACAATGTGTTGCAGAGTATTATGGCTTGCAGGATATTGCCTGAGTTTTTGCTCCGCATTTCTTCTATGTTGAAGACTAGAGTGTGAGATTTGGATATGTCTTAGAGAAATGTTTTAAGATGCTAAATCTAGAATTTGGTGGTCCAGACTGTGCAATAGAAGTTATATTCACCAATTTGAAGATTGTGCCTAACAACATTTGTAGTGTGATAGGGAGAAAGTATTTTACTCCGCATTTCTTTGCAGTTTGATTTTTGATCTTACAGTTTTGGGCATATGTTTATAAGGTCCTTAGCTATCTTCATTCCAAAGGATTTGTGATTTGGTGCTCCGAAAAGTAAGTTATTGATTAGCACAGTTTGACAATGTTTGTTATGAGCAGTCTGTGATCTAGTGATATTTGTTGTCTTCAAGTGAGATCTATTGCGGCTGGATTTGTCAGCTCCCAGGTGATTTTATGTTGTTCTTGGATGTCTCTAGATTGTGTTGAAGATGTGTGCTTGATCTGCAATCTATGATTGAGTTCTTGGAAGCATGTGCCTAAGTATTCTTGGTGTTTGCACAAGTTTGGCTGACTTGGGTGCTAACACTCTTTGCAGATGTGTTTCATGGATTGTAGAAGTGTGTTGAAGCATGTGAAGATGTATTTGGGTCTGAACTAAGCCATGAAGTGTTCTTCCTTCATTCATTTTCTCCGCAAGTTTGTTTAGGTCCAGACCTAATTTTAATTATGTATGTTTGCCGACCTTAAAGATTATTCCAAAGGTTGTAGATTGTATTGTCGACCTTGATGCATGTTCTAAGGTTGATGATTGGATAAATATATGTAATAAATTCATGTAAAGAGAAATTGGATGCGAAGATGTGAAGATAGAAGTGTCTGTGTTGTAAGGGAATCAAAGGTGATATGTATTGTGCTTCAATGGAATTGAACTCAGGCATGTTGTAGATGTTATTATATCAGTTCATGGGAGTGAGCCACCCCTCAGCAGTGAGCAAACCCTTCGTAGTGAGCCACCCCTCGGCAGTGAGCTACCCTTTGGCAATGAGCCCTTTTAGCAGTGAGCATTCTTTTGGACAATGAGCCCTTTGGAAGTGAGCCTCTTTTGTTATTTGATATTGTTACTACATTATATTTTGAGCTAACACTCACCATGGTTTTTCCATTTTAGGGTGTTCCACGTAAAAATCTGGTGTTCATGTGTGAATGGTGTTGATGTGTTTAAGTTTTAATTTTGCATTTCATGCTTAATCTTCATAACAGAGTAAGGGGTTAAATTAAGTGAAAGTGAATGTGTTTTTGTTTAAAAGAAGTTAAAGTTTTGATACAACTGATTCACCCCCCTCTCATTTGTCTTGTGCCTTCAACAAGGGCATCGTAGCGATACTTATGCCTTTTGATGGCAAATGTTCTCCAGACATAGATGCTCCTTCCTATACTAATTTAGCTTCCATGACTCTCCTCTTGACAATGAGGAAGTCATCATAGTTTGCATCTATCCTATCTTTCCTCTTTCTCTTCTTGTCGTATGTCAGGATCACTCTCTTGGCCTTGAGCTCATTTATCTTCTACTCAACCCACCTTTGGGTAGCGATCATGACACTCTTTGATATGACATCAATGGATGTCTCTTCTGGCTTGATCTAGTCTAAGAGAGGTAAAGTCTCCTTGTAGATTTTCTTGTTATCATAGTCTGGGTCCAAAATTTGACCATCATTAGACTTTACCTATGGAGGCACCTCCAGATATCCCAAGGTCCTTACCTAGTTGAGGGTGAGTCTTTGATATCCCCTCTTTCTTACATCCTCCTCATCATTACAATCAACCCAATAGTCCTCTAGATGAGACACATGCTGCAATTTCTTATTCACATATCTCTCCATCTAGTTGTAAGGATCAAATGTGCATTGGAGATGGAAAGGATGCAAGTTGAGCATTTGTAACTTGACCTCTAATAGCTTAGAGTCCTTAATCTCCGCGCAATGGTACCAACCAATATCTAATGGGAACTTGATGGCGTAAGGAAGCTAAGGTATCAGAAAAACTTCCTACACTAATCTTGAGGGGAGAGATATGCTTACAATATACTTGCAGAGCAAGCTTTCATAGGATTATAACCAAGCAGAGATCTAGAGGTAACTCAACATTTATAAGACTCATATTACACACAACCTCCATCTCAAGCTCCTTACATATAGGAGATATAATACAATAAACTGTCAATGGTAATTACAAAACTATGAGCCAAAAACCACACAAAAGTGGTGCCCATATTATCTCCAATCAAAGATGCGTTGTGATGTGCCTTGAATCACACACCAACACATGTAACTCTCCCCTTTACAACTCTTTTAAGTGTCCAACACATTTTCACATTTCCCAAACTAGGAGGTCCAACTTCTGGAGGTCATAACTTTTGATTCGAGTGTCTGATTGATGAACTGTTTGATGTGTCCAAAATCTCGTGAAGAGATCTATCAAGCTATAACCTGCTTCTCTATTTAAGACAAATTTTAGGGTATTAGGGACCTCTAAGTGCCTCAAATCTGAGTACAAAAGTTTTTTCAGAAGTTTCAAAAAATGGAAACTTTAATATCTTGAAATCCAGGTATGATCTTGAGTAAAAACTCACCCGAGATGTTTACTTGGCAGTTCCACACTTTTTGGGAAATTTTTGGGTCCATCTAAGCTCAAATATAGAGTTACTATGAATAGTAAGTCTTGCCACTTTTAGCCCCTTTTGAAACTTTGAAATTTCTAAACCATTCTTCAAGATAAAAGGTATTTGAAAAGACCAAAACTGGGAAGAATAGTAACCTTTTGTAGTTGCAAGGTTGAGACACCTTTCCTAACATTCACCCACTTGTCAAACACCTTGCAAGAGCAAAGGGGGTATCAATACCATGATTTAATTTCTAGGGCCAAGAGTCCCATAGACTTCGAACACCATCTAAACTTCTCTGTGCTCACAAGCTTAGTTAATGAATCTACAACATTCATCAAAGTCTCTACCTTAACTAGCTTCACCCTACCATCCTCGACCATATCTCTAATAAAATGATATTATACATCAATGTGCTTAGTCTTGACATGAAATGTTGGGTTCTTAGCTAGGCAGATCATACTCTAATTGTCATAATAAATTGTCACTGCACCTTGTTTTATTCTGATATCTAAACATAGTCTCTTAAGCCAAATGGCTTCTTTACAAGCATCAGTAGTTGTCATATACTCATCTTCAGTAGTGGACAGGGCAATCACAACCAATCGCTTACTCATCCAACTAATTGTACCACCAAATAAAGTAAATACATAAGGATTGGTGGATCGTCTTCTGTCAACATCACCTGCCCAATCTGAATCCACATAACCATGAATATCAAGGGAATGCATGTCTCCTATCAAATTACCATGATAACACAAGGAATACTCTGAGGTACCCCACAAATATCTGAAGACTCTTTTAATTGCATCCTAATGAAATCTACCAGGATTAGACATATATCTAGAATGTACTCCCACTGCTTGGGCAATGTCTGGTCTAGTATAGACCATAACATACATCAAAATTTTGACTACACTCTGGTAAGACACTCTACTCATGTCTTCCATCTTTGATGGGGATGTTGGACATTGTGAAGCAAATAACTTTATTCCAACTATAAAAGAAACACATAATGGTCTACAATCCTGCATGTTAAACCTCTGTAAAACTAAATTGACATACTTACTCTAGCCAAGCCATATTTCCTATTCACTCTATCTCTTTTATTTCCATCCCAAGAATGTGTTTAGCCACACCAAGATCTTTCATTTCAAATTTAATTGCACGTTGAGACTTTAGTTCTGAAATCATTCCTTTCCCTTTACCAATAAATAACATATCATCAACATATATGCAATAAATAGGAAATGATCACCATCAGATTTATAATAAACACAGTGATCAGATTTATAACACTCAAATCCCAAACTCAACACAAATTTATCAAATTTTCGGTACCACATCCTAGGAGTTTGTTTGAGGCCATACAAAGATTTATTCAATTTACAAACCAGATTACTTTTACCTTTCACCATGTAGTGCTCTGGTTGTGTCATATAAATAGCCTCATCCAAATCACCATGAAGGTTCACATGCATTTGCTCAACCTCTAGATCATAAGCAACAACAATAGAAAACAAGAATCTAATGGATGTAATTTTTGCATCAGGAGAAAATATCTCACCGTAATCAATACCTTCAACTTGATAGTAACCTTTTGCAACCAACTGTAATTTGTACTTCTTAATACCTCCATCTGAACCAATCTTTTTCTTGAACACCCATTTGCAACCAATAGGTTTTCATCCTTAAGGCAATGGTACTAGGTCCCATGTATCATTCTTTTTCAAAGCCACCATTTCTTCATCCATAGTAATCTTCCAGGACTTTGCATCATTCATACCTAATGCCTCTTCTACAGATCTAGGTTCATCTATGTTAGTATTCAAAGTACAAATGCATCTCCAGTCATCAGGTGAATGCCTTTTAGGTGGTTGTTTATGCCTTGTAGACCTTTGAACAAGCTGAGTTGGAGGTTCTTCCTCCTCTTCTAAAGATTTAGAGCTAGATGATCTCTCCTCAACTTCTTCTCTATCTAGGGGCCTCGATTCAAATTTCTTAGGTGTAGAAGGGAGTTTAATCACATCTTTTTGTTCACTTTGTTCTAGCTGTAATGTAACAGAAGAAGGCTTAGTTTCTCTAAAAGTAACACTTCTACTATATATTACCTTATGTGCAATAGGGTCCCAAAGCTTGTATCCTTTCACACCATAATTGTACATGATGAAGATGCATTTCACAGCCTTGTTCTCCAACTTTGTTCATTTCTCCTTTGGCACATGTGCATATGCCTCACAACCAAAAACTCTAAGATGTCTTAGTGAAGGCTTGTGCCCTGACCATGCCTCCATAGGCGTTTTATCAACAAGAGTTGATGTAGGAGACCTGCTAATCAAGTAGCAAGCAGTGGCAATAGCTTCAGCCCAAAACTTTTATTCTAGACCAACATGACTAAGCATACTCCTAGCCTTCTCCATCAGTGTCCTATTCATTCTTTCTGGAACTCCATTCTGATGTGGAGAATATGGAGTTGTCTTTTATCTCTGAATGCCACAATCTTTATAGAATCTATCAAAATCATTAGAGCAAAATTCACCACCATTATCATTCCTCAAACATTTTATTTTCTTTCTAGTTTGCAAATCAATCATTGCTTTAAATTCTTTAAATGGACTATAAACTTCAATTTTACTCTGTAGAAAATATACCCATGTCCTTTTGCTGAAATCATCAATAAATGAAACATAATATGTGGAATTTCCAATGGAAGGAACACCTACAGGACCAAACACATCAAAAATAATAAGATCTAATACACCACAAGATTTATGAGAACTCGAGTAAAAATGAACATGGTTTTGTTTACCATAAATGTAATGCTCATAGAAATCAAAATCAAGATTACAATCAGTCAACCCTTCAACAAGGTTTTTATTTTTCAAGGTCCTTAGACCCTTTTTCCTATGTGGCCTAATTTATGGTGCCATAACATAGTCTTCTCTGCAGGAAATTTTGATTCAAAAGAAAGAATGCCCTTAGGTACCCACAAGCCATGATCATCCACTGAAAATGAAACCTTCTCCTTTTCCAATGAAGTAGTCCTAGATTTTCTTTTCACATAAGTACTATTGCACTCAATAGTGCATGCATAAAGCTTATACAATGTGCCAAGTCTGACACCTCTAGCAATCACCATAGCACCTCTAACCATCTTGCGTCATGTATTAGATAAGAATACTTGCACACTTGCATCTATTAATTTCCTCACAGTTAATAAATTTTGTGCTAATCTGGGGATATGCAACACACCATTAATCATTTTTGTTCTACCATGAGGAAATCTAATTTTAACTTTACCAAGGCCAACAATATTTAAATGAGAGTCATCACCCAAGTACAACTTACCTCCATTGAATTCTTCATGTTTAAAAAACCAATCTCTATTAGGAGTCATATGGAAAGATGCACCTGAGTCAATTAACAATGTATCATTACCTGCATGAGTTGCCAAAGCTGTAATGAATGCATCACCATCTTCCTTCTCAAACTTAGAATCATAATCAAATTTCTTCTTTTTCTTCTTCTTTTCTTCTTTACAGTCCTTATGGAAGTGTCCAGGCTTATCAAAATTCCAACAAATAACTTTGGACTTTCTAGGATTTGGATCTCCCCTTGGACTTGGATTTGTCATGCTGCTCACTCTTCTTGACTTTTCCTTTAGGTCTTCCATGAACACTTAGGGCTTATTTAGCACTGATGGATACCTTCCTCCTCATTTCTTTAGATAGCAAAGAACTAATGACATCTTCAACTTTCAAGATAACAAAAGTACTCCCAATCACCATAACAAGAGAATCCTATGAATCAGACAAAGAACAAGGTAGGATCTGACATCTCTCCTCATCCATTTTTACACCAACTGATGCCAATTGAGCCACCAACATATTGAATGCTTCTAGGTGGTCTAAAATTCATCCACCCTCTTCCATTCTCAAGGAATACAATTTCTTCCTCAAGAAAATAATGTTCACTAAATATTTGGATTGATATATTTCACCAAGTTTCTTCCATAGTTTCTTTGCAAAGGGCTCTTCATGGACATTGATTTTATTTAAATAGAGTCTATCAGGCACAATCTAATTAGACCCTTAGCTTTAAGGTCCATAACATCATATTCAACAACCAAAGTAGCATATGTGGGCCTTGAAACTTTCTCATCAATAGCATCCCATAGATCTTGATCAATTAACAGATCCCCCATCTTTAGCTTCCATATCTCAAAATTGTTACCAGAAAATTTTTCTACCTCTATTCTCCCTTATGTGCTCACCATCTAAAAATCCATGCAACAAGATCACAAAGTATCTTCTACACAAGCTCCCACTCAAAACTGGATTAGTTCAAAAAACCCAACAACCCACAACTAAAAACAAAGGTGATCAAGCTCTGATACTACTTGTAAGGAAACTAAGGTAGAAGAAAAGCTTCCTACACTAATCTTGAGGGGAGAGATATGCAAAAATTTTCAGATCTTTACAATAGTTACAAAAATAAACACAAATAATAATCATACCACAACACAATAATTACGTGGGAAAACCCTTTCGGGAGAAAAACCCCACACTCCAAAGCTGCCCAATAAATTATCCAAGAATCAAGAATATTACAATATACTTGTAGAGAAAGATTTCATAGGAGTATAACCAACTAGAGATTTAGAGGTAACTCAACATCTATAAGACTCTTACACACAACCTCCATCTCAAGCTCCTTACATATAGGAGATACAATACAGTAAACTATCAATGATAATTACAAAACCATGAGCCAAAAACCACCCAAAAGTGGAACCTAAATTATCTCCAATCAAAGATGCCTTGTGATGTGCCAAATCACACGCCAACACGTGTAAATCTCCCCTTTACAACTCTTTAAGTCTCCAACACATTTTCACATTTCCCAAACTAGGTGGTCCAACTTTTGGAGGTCATAACTTTTGATTTGGGTGTTCGATTGACAAACCGTTTGATGCTTCCAAAAGCTCGTGAAGAGATCTATCGAGCTATAACCTGATTCACTAGTTACAACAACTTTTTGGGAGTTTAGGGACCTCTAATTGCCTCAAATACGAGTTTGAAACTTTTTCTAGAAGTTTAAAAAAAATGAAAACTTTAATATCTTGTAATCCAGGTATGATCTTGAGTCAAAACTCATCTGAGATGTTTACTTGGCAGTTCTACACCTTTTGGGAAATTTTGAGTCCATCCAAAGTCAAATGTAGAGTTACTATAAATAGTAAGTCCTACTATTTTTAGCCCCTTTTGAAACTTTGAAAGTTCTAAACCATTCTTCAAGATAAAGGGTATTCAAAAAGACCAAAATTGGGAAGAATAGTAACCTTTTGTAGTTGCAAGGTTGAGACACCTTTCCTAACAGATGGTCCCCTGCCCATTCCTCTAGATATAAGCTTCGTATGATGGGATGACCAATATTTTTATTTCTAGGAGTAAAACCCTATCTGTTGGGTATCTTGGTAACATGATGGGATGAACCTCAAACCCTTCCATTTTGATGTAACTAAAAGTCAGGAACTGGATAAACCAAGACCCATACGCAGTGATTACCCCTTGGGCATCTCTTGACATTCATTTGGCTCAGTCTCCCTCCATGAGATAGACTAGCCACATTAGAAAGTAGTCGTTGATCTTCTGTAGTGGACTATTGACTGGTTGTTTTCTAGCTGGGGATAGTACTATCAAACCAACTACTCTCCTTGCTTGTTTCCAAGCCTTCCTATGGTGTGCAACCCATCAAATTGTGACCTATACGCACAAGAATACACTATGTATGATGTCATGAAGAATGTCTACTTCTTCTTCTTCCAGCCAACCATCTCGTCATGCAGGGAGTCGCTGATCAGTTGTGCCTAGTGCACCACATCTCCAATGTCTTTCATGAACCGAATGAGGCTGAACATCCATAACTCTAAGGATCTAGAGTCCTCCTTCCTGACCATTTGATTGAGTAGAGTAATCATGTATTGGACTTTAGGATTGAAGTCAAATTTGTACAAGTTCTATGGCATTTTGGAAACTGCCTTCAGCCTAGTTGTCAGATCCATCCATGATGTATGCATTATTTTACGACACCTAGCAACATTGGAGTTATATTGTGTCAACAATGCATTTAGATCTATCTCGAACACATACCAGCTCTTTAGGAGGTTGAAAGTTTCACTGATGCCCTTAGGCAAGAAATCTACATATATCTGGCCTTGGTGCTTTACCCTCTGGCTAACTAGATTATACTTTTATGCACACTAGATGACTAGCTCCAATGCATCCATGGCATAAGGAAACCCTGCAACATTATACATGCCACTAGATACAATGTTTTTCAATGTAGCCTCATCCTTGTGAGCTTGGATCCTCACTTAGAAATCTTCTAGGTCCACCTTTCCGTAGTGGGCATCCAATGCTTGTCCAAACTGACTCCAAACCCCACCAGGCGCAGGACCCATTGGTGTTTTGAATTCATCATCACGTTGCTTTTGTCGTTTCATCATCATGTACTGCATGATGTAAACACCCAAAATTAGTTCTTGCATTAGGTTTAGGGTTTGCAATATGTTCTTAATCTCACACAATAATATGAAATTTATTATGGTAAGATGAATCCATGAATTTACTTTAAGTAAACTAAATTAACCTTTTGTAAAGGAATTTACTGTAACCACCAACAAGGGAGAATTTGTCATATACGTACCTAGAAAATGGGAAATCACCTTTGCTATTATTTAAGGATGATGTTCATTTATCCTTTGAGCATTCCGTTCACTTAGCTTCTTGATTTGCCTTATGCTCTCTGTAAATTCACCTTCATAGTAATTCTATGCAAATTTGCTCTTTTCATCTCTTAAAATGCTTTTTGATTAACCAATATGTCAAAAATTTCTTTTAACCTTTGTGAAATTCGCTAAGTATGAATGTTCACTGAAGTTGGTAAGCAATTACTATTCAGGGGCGGAGAAAAGTGACAATTGGGTATGTGTTTGCATTTTGAATTTAAATTCCAATGGCAAAAAGTAACTCGCAGTATGGGAGTTTAATGTCAGGACCGGATGGACATCTGGATCTTGAATATCCTGTTCAAAATGTCCAGAGGAAATGTCCACTAGAAATGTCTAGTTGACCTTGATCAGATCAGGTAGGAAAGCATAGTGATAACTTGATTGGGTGATGTCATTACTGATGTGGTCAAACTACATTGACCAAAGCATAAGATGAGTGGATCTTCATATTTGTTCAGGAAGGTCAAGTCATTTAGAAATGTCTGATGTGAAATGTTTGGTTGAAAATCCATCAGACTATGGGTAAGCACAAAGCTTATAATGCTTTAGATAGGACCTGGATGTGGATATGGATATGGAAATTATGAAATGTCCAGTGTAAAATATTTGGTTGGAAATGTCTGGTCTAGTAGAATGCCTTCAGGTCAAGATAAACTTGACGACTTGTACCAAATATGGATCTTTGGAGAGGATCAAATATTACACTTGTTTGGTCATGTCGGGTCAAAATATCCTATCCAGTGGGAATGTCTAGTACCCGTGAAGATAATTTTGACAATTTCAACATGACCTAGACATGCACTTCATGGATGAGCTAATGTCCAATTAGGTTGGATGATTAATGAGCTCTATATGAATTTGATTTTAGGTCTGGGTGTTTTTGTGAAGGATTTGGAACCTGATATGGATACTAGACATGGATACTACGAAATGTCCATGTCTAGTTGACTGAAAATGTCCGGTTGACCAGAATGTCAAGTGGGCATAACTTGCTCATTTTAATAAATTTTCACAAGGTTCAAGAGGCAACCCTAGCTAAAATTTAGTCCTCTATCCATTCATGACCTTTGTAGGAGATACTTTACAACTTGAAATTTGGCTTCAAATTAACATGACATTTTACCAATACTACCCAAGTGGAACACAAAAGGACCAACAAGGCAAAAGAAGATGGGTCCTCATTTTGCCAGGGCAAAATGGGGCGTGTTGTGAGACCACACAACAACTTGCAATGAAAGAAAACTACTAAATTTCAAACAATTTAGGAAGGAAGGATAAATTCAGACATAAAATTTCCAACTTTCATGAACATGATTGTTCCAATTTAGCTGAAGGAAATTACATTCACCAATGTAATTAGGTTTTAGAAGTAATGCAAGTGTGTGTAGTTGATTCATTTCCTTTCCTTTAGAAAAGCTAGAAAGTAGAGGTCATTTGCATTAAGCTGCATAGTTTGGTTTAACCTTTTAAGCCAAACCTGGATAGAGTCTTGCTACTAGTCAAGCATCTATAGCCCCGACAAGGTTATCTCTATAATTCTCCCAAATATTTCTCTACTGTCGGTCAGGCATCCATAGCCCCAGTAGAGTTACTTGGATGACCTAGAGAGTAAATCTATTTCTTTAGATTTTCAATATTTTGTTTTCTTGTATTTTCCTTTTGATATATCTTGTCAGCTCATTTGCAAGGTTATGGAACCTGCTGTTAGGTTGAGAATTATAGTGGTAGCAAAGGAAAACCTTTAGATTTTGCACTTAATGCAAAATACTACTACTTCCAATAGATTCAAGGAATTTTAAGTATTTTCATTTGTGGGATTCCTTGGATAGTCCATGTTGTTGTTGGTGAATATGATTTCCCGAAACAGATCGGACCAGTCATACCTATAGAAATCACAATTTATGTAGGAATTTGAACTTCTTTCCTAAATTCTAGAAATTCCATTGTTTTCTAAGGTTGCAGTCTACTCCTTATTGCACCCAACCAAAACAAAGACCCAACAAACAAATAGAAGGAAACAAAATAAACAAGTAAAACAACTGTACAAGGATATTTACATATACACAAGTTTTTGTTCTTCATCTTTGGATAATTAGGCTTGAAAATAATGTTTTAGGAATTGTCCATTGACAGGCAATGGGACATCCTCACCAATTAAGGTCTTTAACCTATAGGTATTGTCACCTAGTATCTCTGCAACTTGAAAGGGACCAATCCAAAGTTTATCAAATTTTCCATGGTCTCCTTTCTTCTCATGGGCTTTGTCCCAGGACATGACAAGATCTGATATTCAAAAGGTCTTGATCTTGGTTCTTTTGTCAAACCAGTGTTTGACTGTAGCTTGATTTTTGGAGAAATAGTCTGTGGCTCAATTTCTCTTTTCCTCTAAGTGTAAGAGTTACAGTAGCCTGACCTCTAATTTGTCCTCTAGACCTAGGTATTCTTGAGCAAACTGTAAGGTAGGAATTTTTAGATTTATATGTAGGATGGGGTCCACTCCATAAACTAGTTGATATGGTGAATTCCCTAGAGCTGATTTCACTCTAGCTCTATCAACCCACAGAGTGTATTTCAATAGAGTATTCCATTCTCTAGGGTTTTTTTCCACTAGTTTCTTGATGATATCTAATAGGTTTTTATTAGTGGATTTAACAAGGCCATTACCTTGGGGATAATAATTAGACAAGAACTTCAACCATATTCAAATACCCAATTAGAGAATTTTAGTGAAGCATATTCAAAGTAATGCATATGGAACATTGAATCTGGTGATAATGTTATTTTCTAAGAACTTGATCACGACGTCAGTTGTGCATAATTCATTGCATGTAGCTTCAGTCCACCTGGTACAATAGTTAGTACCAGTTAGGACATACTTGTGTCCAACTGATGATGGAGGATTAATCATCCCAATGAAATCCAGTCCCCATTATGTGAATGGACGCATCTCCATTACCAGCTGCAACAGTTGAGCTACATACCTTTCTCTATTAGCAGCGACCTGACATGTATGATAGTGTTTTATGTGTTCAACAGTATCTTGAATATGGTCAGCCAATAATACTCACCTCTAAGAATTCGATGTGTAGTCGGTAAATGAAACCCATGGGCTGTCTAGAATTTATCATGTAGTTCATGTAGGACCTTATATGCTTCTTGTCGATTGAGGCATCTCAGATATATGCCTTCATGGTTCTTCTTAAAGAGAATTCCTCCTTTCATCATGTATCCTTCAGCTTTGAACCTCAAGGCTATTCTTTGGGATGCTCTCAAGTGAGGGAGACATCTATTTGTGATCAAGTAATGGGTGATGTTTGAGTACCAATCATCTTACTCATCTGAATTAATTGCATATTGTTGGCTTACCAAACCAGTATCTATTTTTGCGATCATCTGCATTAGAGCCTATCCTTTGACTAACTTCATTGGGGTAATAACTAGATCATATTCTTGTAGGATAGTGATCCATTTAGCTTGTTGTTCCCTTGGATCATTCTGCATCAAGAGCATCTTAACAGCTGAATCTAGTACTACAACGATCAGATGACTTCTCAGGATGTAGTGCTATAATTTCTTAACTACTCTGTCCAAGGCTAGAGCTTGTCTCTCGACATCTAAATATTTCAACTCAGCATCCTCTTATGGGCTTCTTATAAATGTAATAATTTTCTCTTCTTTCGTATCACCTCTTTGTGTCAAAACTGTAGCACATCTATGATCAGATGCAAATGAATATATGTAGAATGATCTAGTGTAATCAGGGTTGTTTAAGATAGGAGCATTGGCAATGGCATTCTTGATGTCCTCAAACACAACCTTAGCTTTAGGTGTCCATTCTATCTTAGCATCTTTTTTAACATCACCTTGAGTGGTCTTACTATCTCAAAAAAAATGGTTATAAACTTCCTGATGAAGTTAATCTTGCCAAAGTATGACTTTAATTCCTTTTTACTCCCTAGAAATTGGAGTTTCATAATGGAACTGACCTGATCAGGATCAATGGATATTCCATTCTTTGATATGACATGTGTTGGCAACTTGGCTAAGCATGATGTTTGATAGTGTTGTCATTGATGGCAATAAGAAAAGGTACAAGGTTGGAACATAGATTTTGGTCCGACAAAGTAGACTTAAGCATTTTGGCTAAGTGTTGGCAGTGTACAGAGATAGTGATAGAGAGACAATATTCTGATTAGTGTTGGTCCGCTATTGAAGATCTGGTCTTACAGTTTTGGTAACATGTCTATAGTCCTTAGATGATCTTAAATCCAAAGTTTCAACTCTTGATCATCTCCATAAGTATACCTTCAAGTAGCCTAAGTCCAGCATGACAGAATATAGTACTGGACAGAGCAGAACAACTAATTATTTTGGTCCATATTCCTCTGGTAATAGATTATTCCTTATGTAGTTTTGATGTGTTGTAAACACTTGTCTGATGGTCTCAAATCCAAAGTTTCAAATCTTGGAGTCCACCAGAAAAATAGTTATGAGCTAAGTATCGCTATAAGGTTTGACTGTGTTTGACTATGACAGGGCATGTGTCCTAATGGTCTGCATTTTGCCACGAGTTGATATTATGTTTTGTGGTTCTAGAGTTATTTTTTGAGATGTATGAAGAGTCTTGGATATGAATTTGAGCAAGTCTTGTGGTTTACATTGAAAGTTACAATCTGACAGATGGACTGAACCAGTGATAAACAAAGTTTAAGGCCGACCTGATACTTTGATCAGTGTGCGGTAAGATCCATTGATTAGAACTTTATTTTAAGTGGTTCTAAGCTGACATATGAGAGTGTGTTGCAAGTGTTAATTGGGTCCGCAAAGTATTTTGGTGAAAGGATTAGGCCGACGAGCTACACAAGGCATAACTACATGCCTCATCTTTGAAGGCCAACTTAATGTGAAGTTTGCAAGTGTTGCAGATATTTATATGAGATCCAACCTAATGTTTGAAGTGTGTGTTGCAAATATGAAGAAGTAAGTGTGAATATGAGTGTGTGTGTATGTGTGACATGGGAAGTCTTGTGATTGTGTAAAATTGACAAGTGCAGAAGAAGAGAGATCTTGTAAAAGTAGAGCAGAGCAGGATGAAGAGCTTTGAATTAGTTTTCTGAGATTCATTGCAACTATATCCATACATTTGCAGATGCAACAATAGTAGTTGATCTTGGTAGTGAGCCACCCTTTCTTTCTTTCTCTTCTTATAGCAGTGAACCTGTATGCAGTGAGCATCCTTCTTTGGACAATGAGTCCTTAAGGGAAGTGAGCCCTGGGCATTGAGCCCTAAGGCAGTAAGCCTCTTGTAATTTGATATTGTTACTACATAACATATTGTGAGCTAACACTCACCGTGGTTTTTCCCATTTTGGGTTTTCCACGTAAAAATCTTGGTGTCTATGTTATGTTTTGTGATTGATCATTCTATGTCTAACTTGCTTTAATGTTGTTGAATGGGCAAATGGATTAATGGTTTAATTAGTGAATGGTTTAAGAGAATATTGATTCACCCCCCTCTCAGTATTCTGGGTGTTCAACAATTGGTATCAGAGCTTGGTTCCTTGGAAGAAGTCTAATAGCTTGAGGAAGATCTTGGAGATTGAACGCATGGCAGGTAAAAGGTATTCTACTCCTGAAGAAGTTGATTCAACTGAAACTATAAAAGAAGAATGCATGGTTGTTAGTGAAGAATAACTCAAATCCACTCTTGAAGATCTTGAAAGGACTGAAATAGAAAATAGGGATCTGAAAGAAAATGTCAAGGAAGCAGATGAGTGCATCAAAAAATTAAGGGAACAAGTTAAGAAGTTCAAAGAAAAACATAAGGAAGTTAGTGAACAATTGAGATTAGCAAATGAAATCTTGGATGATTTGGAAGGAAAATTAGAAAATTTCACAAAGCTTGAAAAGGAAGTTGGGAACCTAAAGTCATATTTGGAGAAAGCAAAGAGCTATGAAGAAAAGTTCAGGATAAGTTTTGCAAAACTTGATGAGATGCTTGCTAGCCAAAAGAACTCTGATGACAAAGAAAGCTTGGGATTTGAGAAAGGTGAAAGTTCTAAAACTGGTCAAGAAATGAATGCTGGGAATAAGAAGAACAAAGGCAAGAAGATCTAAAATCAAAGGAATGGACCTAGAAAACCACTGGTTAGACAACCAAATGCACAAAGGTACCTTTCTTTCAATGGTTATTGTAATTCATGCAATAAGTTTGGTCATAAGGCTACTCAATGTAGAAACAAAATTAATCAAAATGTTCCATTATTTTATAGTCAATGCTTCACTTGCAATAAAATAGGTCATAAAGCTAATAAATGTAGAAGTCAAATAAGGAATAGTTACAACAATGAAAAGAATGCTCAAACTTTTAGAGGTAACTACTTTACATGCAAGAGATTTGGTCATAAAGCTAGTGAATGTAGAAGTCAGATAAGGAATGGCTATAACAATGGAAGGAATGCTTAATCTTTCAATGGTAACTATTTTACATGCAATATATTTGGACATAAGGCTAACTAATGTAGATCAAGGATGAACATAAGGAACAATGTTCAGAGAAATGTTGTGTGCTACAATTGCAACAGACTTGAACATATTGCAAGGTTCTATAGAAGCAAGAACATGAAGGATAATCAAGGTGAAATGAAGAAATTGATACAAAAGGTGGATCCAGTAGAAGTCAATAAGGAGATGAGCAAGGTGTGGGTTAAGAAGGAAGTTATTGAAGCCAAGGATGAGTTTGTGCCAGACTCTGGTGCAGACACTTGCTTTGTGAAATGAATTGGGAGCTCTGGCTTAGGGGGAGCTTTAATGAAATATCCTATTCCCCTAGCTAGAAAAGTGGTGCTGACATATAGCATGAAGATATGAGTTGCAAGACAGTATAACAAATCCCCTGAAGAAAATTCTAGTAGAAATGGATCTAATGTGGCAGATTGCAGGGCAATTTAGATCGACTGTGACTGACAGAGAAAGTGTTTAGCAACTTTATGGAAATAGGCATTTATGGCAACTAGGTTTTGATGAAAAGGGTTTATAAGCAATACTATTCAAAGGAAATTCACTTTGCATTCTAGTTTTCAAGTGACCAAGGAGATCTGAGCAGCGAAGTAAAGGCAACCTCAAAGCACTCAACATGATCAACTCTAACTAGAAATGAAGAACAAGGTATTTAAAACCATCTCTCTCTAAGAAAAGAATTTCATTGAGTAGTAAGAATATCTACTCCACAAGTAATTAAGATTACTAAAAGACCCCGACCTAAATTTAAGAAGCATCGATTCAAATCCCTAGAAACAAAGCCTGATGGTGCATTTTTGGATGTGCCCTATGGTATAATGCATAATGAAGATATTAGTGTTTATATCCATGCTAATTTGGAAGAGTATGATCATTTAAAATTAGGGGAAGTTTACTTGAATGAGTTGACTAGAGATAAATTTGAATTGATGGTAGAATTTAGTGCTCTGCATGAGAAGAAATTGGACACATGGATCAATTTTCTCATTTTCTCTGAAGATGCTTGGGTTAGGTATGCCCTAAGTAGAATCCATGATGAATTCATTTGTCTAAATATGTCTCATATGATAACCATGGATGTCATTGAGGCAGTGACAAGTATGTGTTCCAATGGAACAGTTCCAACACTCAAATCAGTGAAGAATGATACAGTGATGAAACTAACTAGTGCTAAATTTGACAAAAGAGCACTAACTTTCAATGATATTGAAGATCCAACATTGAGATTTGATTCAATGGTGATTAGGTACAAGGTCTACTTCTCCAATAAGGAGAACTCTATTTCTGTAATGGCCATCTACACTACCTATGAGATGGTGAAGAAGAATATTGATTATGACCTATGTGAGTTGCTCCAGCAACAATTGATGGAGAACCTAAAGAGGACAAAAGATACAAAGTACCCATTCAAATATGGTACTCTTATCATCTACCTACTATTCTACTTTCTAAGGGAATTACCAGGTATGAGTAATATTGTTTGCTTAAATCACTCTCCTGTAGTAGTACAAATTAGAAATCATTTGCAAAGTTTAGGAGATATTGATGGACAAAATGCTGCTCTGTGGGGATACTTTAAGAATTTCCAAAAGAAAATGTAGGATAGCGTTAGAATCCCTAGAAAGGTGGTTGAAAAGTATAAAGATGATATTGTTTTTATGGTGACCAAGGATCAATGTCTCATGGAGGTAGTGGAACTGAGAACTATGTGGATCCCAGCAATGGGATATGAAGTTACAGAAGACATCTTGATTGGCTTGGCAGATTTAATGTTGAGCAAACCAAAGGATCCTAAAGAGGAAAGATTTGGGACTTTTGAAGAAAAAT
This sequence comes from Cunninghamia lanceolata, assembly GCA_027924645.1. Classification (NCBI taxonomy): domain Eukaryota; kingdom Viridiplantae; phylum Streptophyta; class Pinopsida; order Cupressales; family Cupressaceae; genus Cunninghamia; species Cunninghamia lanceolata. The sequence continues at coordinate 3,883,722 of BSBN01000010.1, forward strand.
CTATCAAAGTGCTATTGGAACAAACTCAATCAGAATCATAGAGGAAAGTAAGAAAGATGGCAGAAGATTATGCAATGAGCAAGGGATTCACAAAGGAGAAAATAGACCAAGCTAGAGCCAAGGCTCAAGCATCAAAGGCTACATAAGAGAAAACCGAACCAAAAAAAGTCCGACAAGACATGAAGTGAAGATCAAGCAAGAAAAGCCCACCTCTAGCTCAAGAAGAAGAACAAGAGCCTCCTCTTCTGTCACTACTAAAGTTGAGAAAGAGATGCCTGAAAAGAAGCCTGCAGAGAAAAAGCACAAAAGAAAGAAAACAAAGGTCACTAATAAAATGTATGTGAGCTTTGGTGGTGAAGAAGAAGAAGAAACAAAAACTAATGAATAGATAAAGGTAAAGAGGGAAAAAATAGATGAAGCCTCTGAAACAAAGAAGTGAAGCCCTCCAAAGAAGGGAAAGATAAGAAGAAGAAAAAGGAAAAGAAAATTGAGATCAAGGAAGGTGAGGCTACAATGTCTCTGGAAGCCACAATTAATGCAATGGTTGAGCATGGGAACTTGAAGCCAATTGCTGACACATGATGAATGCTTAGATGCTGACAAGGTAACAATTGAAGCAGCTATGGTGAAATTTTTAGACATGTTCAATAAGGCATTGATTGATGGTATAGGTGACTTGCCAGACAGTTTAGCCAACATCATGACAACAAGAAAAGAAGGGGCCATGGCCAAAGATGCTAAGATGAAGGAGTATGTTTTGTTGAAACTTTGAACAAATATCACCAGTGAAGAAAAGGTCAAAGTCACTAAGAAGATTAGTGAAAAATTTAGAATAAAGAAAAGGATCAATACTCTAATGTCTAGTGACATTGAGAAACTAGTCAAAGAGACTAACGAGATAACACTAAGTGTGCTACATGAATTACAAATCTCAACTATGGTAGACACCGATGGAGAAGAACAAAATGTTCCACAAGCAAATATAGAACATAGTATGGATCAAAGTGAAACAACCCCTCTAGTAAGTTTTGGGCTAGATGAAGAGATGAAAGAGTTTGTGGAGTAAAAGAACTCTTAGGAAGTAAAAGTAGCATCTGAGGAAATTGCCTCTAAAGAACAAGGTGAGAAGAGGGAAGAAGGAAATGAACAAATGGTTAATAATTCTACTCTAGAAATAGAGGAAAATAAGTAAGAGCTTATTCAAGAAGACCCTCTAGAAAGGCATGATGCTGAGGTGTCTCACGAAGAAGAAAAAAGAGAAACTGTTGGAAAGGATTCAACTAACTCTTTAAGAGGATTTTTGGAGAAACAAAAGGAGACTCAGATTTTGTCTACACCTGAGTTGTTACAAGGTCCAATAAACCTGGCCACAATGTCTCCCTTGTAGAAATTAAACCTTGGGTCAATCTTTCAAGCAACAACACAAGAAGAGATCTTGAAATCTCATATGGAAGATAGTGAGTTGATAGGAGATGCAATGCTAATTTTTGAAAAGATTATGCTGGGAATAAAGAAAGATACATCCTTGGCTCCTACTACACAGATGAAGAAGCTTATGGAGTCAGTCAACTCTCATTTTGAGTCCCTTGAACAAGTTGTAGAAAAGAAGGTAAGGGCAAAGATTGATAGCAAGAGATTAGTTGATCTTAGTGACAAATTTGCTCGAGATAAAATTTTGTTCAATAAGAGCATAGAGTATGCACAAACAACCATTAAAGAAGCTAGTGAACTATATCAATTTTGTCTTACATGGCTTGAGAAGACTAAGGACATAAAAGAGAAAATAGATGGATGGAAAGCTTAAAAAATAAAGATCTCCAGAAATTATGATCTGGTGAAGGATGCCATTGGCAATCAAAGAGTAGAAGTTGCAGACCCAGAAGGAGGTCATAAAACATAGAATGAGTTAGCTTCGGGAGATAGTCAGCTTCAAGATTGCATCCATGGCTAGACTTGTAGCAGGTGCAGATCAGACAAAGCAAATCACTAAGGCCCATGCGACCGTGAAGAAGCAAGAAGCATTGGTGTCCTAGGTTAAAGGGCATATGTTATCTTTAAATGATGCTAAGGTCAGATGGGATGAAGACATGGTATAATTGAAGAAGATCTACAAAGATATTCTCCCTAAAAACTAGTGAGATATTTGATTTCATTTGTATCTATGTGGATAGTACAAATAGTTTGAGTTTTGGTCACTTGTACATATTTCTACATCATACACCTTTGCCATTGATGTCAAAGGGGGAGAATGGAGCATGTGAAAAACATAGACAAGTGAAAAGTAAATAAGGGGAAAAGCATGAAGTTAGGGGGAGTAGTGTGTAAAGAGTAAGGGGGGAGTTGTATGATGGCTTTTCACATCATGTGTTGCCATTAATGCCAAAGGGGGAGATTGTTGGCAACTTGGCTGAGCATGGTATTTGATAGTGTTGTCATTGATGGAAACAAGAAAAGGTACAAGGTTGGAACAGAGATTTTGGTTCGGCAAAGTAAACTTAAGCATTTTGGCTAAGTGTTGGCAGTGTACAGAGATAGTGACAGAGAGACAGTATTTTGATCAGTATTGGTCTGCTATTGAAGATCTAGCCCTGTAGTTTTGGTAACATGTCTATAGTCCTTAGATGATCTTAAATCTAAAGTTTCAACTCTTGATCATCTCCGGAAGTATACCTTCAAGTAGCCTAAGTCCGGTATGACAAAATATAGTACTAAACAAAGAAGAACACCTAATTATTTTGGTCTGCATTCCTTTGGTAATAGATATTTCCTTATGCAGTTTTGAGGTGTTGTAAACACTTGTCTAAAGGTCTCAAATCCAAAGTTTCAGATCTTGGATTCCACCAAAAAAATAGTTATGAGATATTGAGTATCGCTATAAGGTTCGACAATGTTTAACTGTGACAGGGCATGTGTCCTAATGGTCCATATTTTTCCATGAGTTGATATTATGTTATGCGGTTCTAGGGTTATGTTGTGAGATGTCTGAAGAGTCTTGGATATGAATTTGAGCAAGTCTTGTGATCCACATTGAAAGTTGCAATTTGATAGATGGAATGAACCAAGGATAAATAGAGTTTAAGGCCGACATGATACTTTGATCAGTATGCAGTAAGATCTATTGACTAGAACTTTATTTAAGTGGTTCTATAATTGAAGCCAACATATGAGAGTGTGTTGCAAGTGTTAATTAGGTTCGCAAAGTATTTTGGTGAAAGGATTAGGCCGACAAGCTACACAAGGCATAACTACATGCCTCATCTTTGTAGGCTGACTTAATGTGAAGTTTGCAAATGTCATAGCTATTTATATGAGATCCAACCTAATGTTTGAAGTGTGTGTTGTAAATATAAATAAGTGTGAATATGAGTGTGTGTATGTGCGACATGGGAAGTCTTGTGATTGTGTAAAGGCGACAAGTGTAGAAGAAGAGAGATCTTGTAAAAGCAGAGTAGTGTGACATAACAGAGTAGGATGAAGAGCTTTGAATCCATTTTCTGAGCTTCATTGGAACTATATCCATGCATTTTTAGATGCAACAATAACAGTTCATCTTGGCAATGAGCCACCATTTATTTCTTTCTTTTCTTATGGAAGTGAGCCTATATGCAGTGAGCATCCTTCTTTGGATAGTGAGTACTTAAGGGCAGTGAGCCCGAAGGCAATGAGCCTCTTGTAATTCAGTATTGTTACTAATAATATATTGTTACTCACCATGGTTTTTCCCATTTTGGGTCTTCCACGTAAAAATCCTGGTGTCTGTGTTATGTTTTGTGATTGATCATTCTATGTCTAACTTTCTTTAATATTGTTGAATGGGAAAATGGATTAATGGTTTAATTAGAGAATGGTTTAAGAGAATACTAATTCACCCCCCTCTCAGTATGCTAGGTGTTCAACAACATGTCCTACCAATTTTCCAATAGTGACTCCAAAAATGCACTTCTTTGGATTAAGAGAGATGCCATATTGTTCACACCGTTACAAGACTTTCCTCAAATCTGCTATGTGATATCCTCTGTCTTTGAAAAACATAGTCAAGTCATCTATATAGATGATAATGCATTAGCGAATGAAACCTCTAAAGGCTATGTCCATAGAACACTGAAAGGTTGCACCAGCATTAATCAAGCCAAACGACATTCTTCTGTAGGCAAAATTCCCCACTTAGTAGTGAAAGCGGTTTTTAGTCTATCTTATCAACCATGACCTGGTCATACCCTAAGAATTTGTCTAGAAAGGACATCATCTAGGCTCCATTAACCATTTGAAGTACCTCATCTAGTGAGGGAAGAGGATAAATGTCCTTTTTCGACGCTTTGTTGAAATTTTGAAAGTCTACACATAACTGGATGTCTCCATGTTTCTTCCTAACCAGCACCAGATTTGCAACCCATGTCAAATTCCTAACAAGCAAGATGATGCATGCTGCTAATAATTTCTTAACTTCTTAAAAAATCAAGAGTTCTAGTAAGGTGTTGACAAACCTTTGTTTTTTTCCTGAATGGCTTCACATCTGGTTTCAGTGGGATAGTGTGTGTGATAATTGAAGTGTCATATGTTTTGAGTTCATCATATGACTAAGCGATCACATATAGGTAATCCTTCAAGGATTGGGTTATTCCCTCTCATTCTTCTTGAATGCAAACCTTTCCTATCAAGACTTTGCTGAGTTTTGGGCCTTCGCTTAAGTTCACAATTTCATAAGCGCCTTTGTCCATTTTAGGAATATCTTTCTACTTAACTATCTTATCCAGATCAAACAATATTTCTAGTTCAATCATCCCCTTGGGAATTTTATTATCTTTTAGATCCATGATGGATTCTTCATCCCATTCAGGGTCTTCCTGGTATTGCTCTTCGATAACTTGTGCTTCAAATACATCTCGATTAGCAATAAAATCCAGGATATGTGTATCATCATCAAAGACTTGGAAATTGGTGACGTTGTCTGGTATAGATGGAATGGAAATCAATTCTATGGAAAACCTTTTTAATCCTAATAATCTCTGTAGTTCTAGAGTGCTAGCCACTGTAGCTAATGTATCTGCTTGATGATTGAACTTCCTCGATACATGGGTGATATTGAAGGCATCGAAGCCTTTGATCAAGTTCCATACTCGATGACTGTAGTTGGACAATCACCTTTAATTGCAAGTATATTGTTTTCTTACTTTCTTAACCACTAGTTTAGAATCTCCAAATACATGGAGTATCCTAACTTTGTTCTTCAATGCCAAGAACAATCCATGGATCAACGCTTCATATTCTACGATGTTGTTATATGTTGCTAGGAAAGACTTACCTTGCAGACATACCAAGTCAACTCCTATTCCGGTACCTTGTTTAGATTTTGATCAATCGAATTTCAGCATCCATGGATGATCATTCTTGATGCCTTTTTCAAGACCTTTCTTCTTCTCAACATTCTTTGGGGAATCTTTCTTTGTGATATCCTTTAATCCATGAGGCTCTAGTTATTCTTTCATTGTTCTATCTGGAACAGTACATGTGTCTGGACCTTTATGACCTGTGCCATCTGGCTTAGTGCAAATATATGACTCTTCTTTTGTATCATTTTCATCATCCGAACTTCTGGTTCTTGATAAGTGAACGACATCCTCTTGGACTGATTTGGTTCCTTCCACTTCTTTTCCAGATACATCTGAACATTTGTCAGATTCGATATGAATTCTATTTTGGACATCTGATCTCATTTTATCTGAGCTTCCAGTCTACAAATCCAACTTCTTCTATGGATATTGTAGTTAAGGAAAATCAGATTTAGTATCAAAAAACAACAAACTAAACTAAACCCTAACAAGCACCATAAAGCACAAACTAGCATGAAAATGAAAACAGAAATGTAAAGTAAACTGATCTTCAAGCTAAGTTTGATTTATCTCCATGGCTCCTCTGAATCTCGCATAAGAATGCAAGATGTCAAAGGATTGTTGATTGCTCACTATTGCAGCATAATAGATCTCAAGTGTTGCATGATTGTGAATTGTGTGAGTGAGTGAGAGAGTTAGTGAGTCAGTGAGTGAGGGTTTGGAATGGAAAATGAAGTTTGATTTATAGAGGGAAAGGGAATCAAATGAATGGCTAGGATTGAAAGCCAATTGTGTGATGTGGATGGCTAGGATTAAAAGGCAATTTTAGTGCTTATGACACACATTAAATGGGTATGACAGGAGGCCAAAATTAGGAGAGTAGTGGGAATAAATGGGTTTTTTTAATTTATTTGGAGAGGAAGTGCTTATGACGCACAATGAATGAGGATAAAAATAGGGATGTGAGTGGGAATAAGTAATTTAAATAATAAAATTATTTAAATCATGAGAGACAAGTGGTATTTAAATAAATATTTAATTTATTTAAATTGGGTGATGGAGGAAAATGAGATTAAATAAATAAGATTTATTTAATTGGATGAAAGAGAAGGATAAATCGATGAGAGGAATTAGTTAAATAAATATAATTTATTTAACTAATGGGAGTGATGGAAGGGGTGATGGAAGAGGACGTAGGACAAAATGTCACAATTTAATGTCGTAAGATATAGTCAAATTTAGGTGTTTACATTTTGCCCTTCTTTGAGATGATGTTTGAGATGATGAGATTTATGTCGAGTAACATCATTTCAAAGAAGTTAAGGTATGGATAGAAGATGAAAGGATAGGATGATGATGCTCCCTCAAGAGGATAGGTTGGACAAACACAGGTAGGCTCTCAAAATGAAAGGGATTGGTCAAAGAGAAAGATAAGGGAATGGATGGAAGAAAGGGAAGGATGCGTTATGCTGCAATGAAGGTGAGAAACCATGATGTTTGATATAACACCAGACGTTATGCACCAAGGTATAAAGACCAAGGTGATGATGTGTCTCGTGCCCCAGCGTAATATAACCTTGTCTAGATACAAGATATGAATATTAGCTGGGAATTATTTAGATTTGAAACAAATACAAGATACAATGATAACACACACAAGCAAGTAAGCAAGCATGCACAAATTATTAAAAAACAAACAAGGTATTGCCCTTGTCAAGATGTAAACCAATGATTAAGTGATTGATTGATTGATTTGATTGATGATGATAATGATAATGTCTAGTTTTAGGAAATGATACATGCCATATAAGACACCTGGTCTGGTTTCGACAATGCAACATCCTATATAAGACAATAGATTGATTGATTGATTTAGTGTTGTCATTGCGGGGAAAGATATATCCTATCAAGATTATGATGATTGATTGATTGATTTGGTTGAGAGCAAGATTGAGACAAAACCAAGGATGTGATTGAATGATGTGTGTCGATTGGTTTGACTAGATTAGTATGGATTAGATTTGACTTGCATTTAAATCATTGCTTGGAATTGACTTGATTGATTTTGATTGAATTGAATGATTGGAATGAATTGAATTAATTAGAAGAAGTGATTTGAGAAAGATTGTTTTGTTTGATTGAATTGATTGGAAGAATTGATTTGATTAATTGAATTGAAAGGAAGAATTGATTTGAAGAAATGATTTGATGATTGGGTTGATTTTATTGCTTGGATTTTTGGAATGTTGTAATTTTTTTGGATTTTTGGCATGTTTGATTTTTTTGTATTTTTGGAATATTTGATTTTTTGGATTTTTGCAATATTTGATTTTTTTTTGGGATTTTTGGAATGTTTGATTTTTTTTTGTGTTTTTGAAATGTTTTGGTGTTTTTGGATTTTGCAATGTTTTGGTTTTTTTGGATTTTGAAAATGTTTTGATTTTTTTGGATTTTGAAAATGTTTTGATTTTTTTTGGATTTTTGAAATTTTGAGATGGCATTGGATTGACAATTTTGATAGTCTTTATGCTAGTTACCAATGAGAAGGGAAGACCAATTCTAGGTGCAAGGAGGGAAGTAATATGGATAAATGAATGGGTGATAATAAATGAAGTGGAAGGCCCATGATAGGTGAATGGATAAAAGAATAGGCCATGGAAAGCTCATGATGAATGGATAGATAAAAGGATAGGTGATAGTGGAAGGGATGTAGGCATCCTAAGGGAGCTAGGATGTGATCTCCAAAGACTATGTCGCATAGGAACAACATGCCCTATTCTAGGTGTGATACTTAGGATTTTTCATGACAAAGCTTATGACAAGAGGATGATGATAGGATGGATTGGTTTGGAAATGATGGAAAAATGGGTAATGACAAGAGAGTAAAGATAGGATTTAGTTTGCAAAGAATGAGGTATGTCAAGAGATATCCAAAACATTTGTCAACATTGTGCCCCCATATCTTTGTCAAGATTAAAAGGGGGAAGAGAGGATGAATGGACTCAATATGATAAGTATATGAGTATGATGGCCAAGGATGGTAAGATGGTAAGGCAAGATAGGATAGGAAATGATAGGATGAAAATGATATGTTGGATGAGATAAGGTACCCCCAAGTGTAAGTGACATATAAGATCAACCTACACATGATGCTTGCTTGCCAAGTTTTCATCATGGTACTTATCCAAGGCGCTACCAAGGGTGGTTTTCACCGTTGGACAAAAGGATTTCTCTTTACTATTTTGATTTTTTTTTGTATTTTTTCAGGACTTTTTTGGAATATTTGGATGGGAGAAGGGGAAAATGGATAGGAGGGACTCAAGTGTCTAGTTCCATGAATGGTGATAGTCCTGTTAGAGATGGATGTCATCGCATGGACCATGTCAAGTGTCATTATGTTCATCAATGTTTGTAAGGGATTGTATGAAAGTGAAATAGATTAGGTAGATAGTGGATTATGTAGGACTTATACAAAGGGATGGATGAAAGACTTATCCAAAAGCATGGACCATAGGGATATGATGGGTGAAATATGTGGGATAGTGGATGAAAGATGCGAAGATGGAGGTATGTGGAAATATTGCTGAATGGAAGGGAACCATGACCAATAGTTGCACACTCCATGATAAACATTTAAGCTTTTGATTGGAAGGTGGTGTAGGAAGCAATGGAGATGTTTACTTAGGAGATGGATGATGTAAGAATTTAGGTACCCACATAGACTTAGTATTTTTATGATTTTTGCTTGATTTGTGGGATGGAGGAATTTAAAATTTTTGAGTGGAATAGGATTTTTGAATGGAAGAGGAATTTTGGGATTTTTGAGACGTGGATGCCTCTTTTGACTTGCTTTCTTTTTTCTTAGGTACCCAAACCATTTTAGTTTTAGCCTTTTCTTTTGAATGTATGGGCTTGGATAGCCTTTTAGATGGATTTTTTAATGTACTTTACTTTAACTTTTTGAATTGATGTCCTAAGGCATTATGACCCTTAGGATGTTTGGCTTTATGGGTAGAGGCATCCAAATGTTTATTTTTGAATCCCATGGACATGGTGGAAGCTTTATGTTTAGACGATGTGTGCATTGATTGGCCATGATTAGAAATTTGAGGGAATGTGTAAATGGATGGATTTGGCATTGGGAGAAGTGGTGGTAAAGTAGATGGAGAGATATTAGGAGTTGGAAGAAGTGGGGGTAGATTGGATGGTGGAAGGTGTATGGTCACATGCTTTTGAGATTTGTAGGATAATGGAGGTGGAATGGCCACATATGTTTTGGGAATATGATGGGATTTATGATGGAAAGTGGTGGATTTAGGAGGAATGGATGAAGTATCAACATCTTCAGATTGTTTACCTTGGGGTGTATATCCAAGGCCATACGAGTGTGGAGGGACATTGACATGGACGGGCTCCAAAATACCTTGTTCATGAAGGCCTAAGCCTTTACCTTGATAGTTCATGTTTTAGAGCATGCGATGGACTATGGGACTATGTGTGGTTGGAATACTAGACTTGAGTGCATTATTGGATGAAGAAGGTGAAGTGGTGGATAAAGATTGTTGTGTTCCTAGGGAGGAACATTCATGAATGAAGGTGGTAAGACCAAGTGGACATGTTGGTGGATTTGAAATGGAGTTTATAGTGGATGATGATGAAGGCACATTAGGATCTTGATTATGTGCATGTAGATCCAAGCTATTTGGTTGATCTTCTATGTGTTCTTGGGAGGCATGTGTCTCATCATGAGAAGTGGAAGTTTGGGGATCATGGGTAGGTGGAGTGATTAGCTCTTGACCATGGAATGCATAGAGTTGTATAAGAGGGTCATCATGGTCTTCTTGATCATAAGTAGGATCTTGATCATACATGGGAGCTTGATCATGAATAGGACCAAGTGTGTTATGAGTGGGATCATTAGGAGGGCTTTGATCTTGATTAGAATGAGGGCTTGATGTTTCCATGTGCTTAAGATTGTGATCTTGACATACCTCTTGGTTTGCTTGAATGGAAGTGGATGACTCTTGGATAGGCTCTTGGTCAACAACATGAGAGGGCAATGAATGTTGACATGGACTTGTGGGAGGAAAATCTTCAATACTGGTGCAGGAGCACCTACCTGACAGCTGGCCTCCATGAGGCAGTTAGTTTGTTATAGGTCTTGTTAATGTTTCCAAGAAGGTCTTATAAGACCAATGCATGTAATAAGGTCATGTTGACCAGACTTTACTATTTTTAGGTAGTTTGTTATGACAGCTGTTATGCTGTATGTCCAGTTGGATCTCCCAGCCGCCTGGAGAGATTTCCCAGCCGCATGGAGTCGGGTCAGTAGTACTCGCAAGAGATCCTATTTATGCATTAGGATCGGTTGGTTTTAGGCAGTATTGCAGATCATCGATCAGACTTTGCTGAGAGTGAGACAGAGTACTATATTTGCATCTTTTAAAATCAATAAAGAGATCCTGTTTGTGTCAATTTTCTGTTTGGATTCCACTGTGTAATCTATTTGTTGTTTTGGTGGTTACATGGATTCGCTGATCCATTCCACCGGTTGATTCGTCGAATCGGTGGAATGGCTATGTACAATAGTTTAGGTTTTAGTTTGCATTTTCTGTTTGTTCGCATGTATGTTTGCAGGATGGCAGTCGAGAGGTGTTGAGAACCCTAGCATGGATATGTGCTAGGTCGTGTTGGTAGTTCGAGTCTGGAAAGTTGTCCAGGAAGCAGATCGGGTCACCTCAGGAGGTTCGGCGGATCGAAATTCGCTAAGGTTAGAAATTCATCACAACAGCATCATCAGGATATTTCTGTGTATATCCTGCAGTTACTTCAGGCGTCATCCGAGTAGATGGAGGTGAGCATGATATAGTTGTTTGCATAAGGTGAATGCATTTCGGGGTGATCATCACAAGGTGTTGCCGAGGAAGAGTATATCGGCATAAGTTAGTCGATCGGGTTGATAAAATCATCGCAGGCCGATAATGTTAAGTTTGGCCGACAGCAGGATATTGAAGGAACTGCATATGATGTCATCGTCATCAGGATAATCGTCATCAGGACATTCTGAAATATCACTCGATAAAGGTTTATCCTGCTGACCATAAGTGTTTTGGTATCGGCATAAGGCATTGAGAAGTTAAGTGGATCGGGAGGAGGATATTCGGCAGAATATTCATCATCAGTATAAAGTTGAGTATCATCATCAGGATGTTTCAATATGACCGGATAAGTCATATCCTGATGCTGCTTGTTTAAGTAGGTCGAAGATCAGGGTGACATAAGCGTCTAAAGGAAAGGTGCATGAGAGTGTCGTCATCAGGATATATGGGAGGAACCAGATATTTTATATCCTGCTGATGAAGATGATGTCGAACATCATGATGCTGTAGATAGAGGTTAGCGGTAAGATGAACAGTGATCGTCAGGAGGATGATTGCGCTTGCCGAATATGATGAAGCTGCCGATAGCCGGATATGATGATGCTGCTGACAGGTGAAAGGTCGAAGGTTTGTCTGCAAGAGGATATCGGTCGGCAAGAGAAAATATGATGATGCTGACAATGTTAACAGAAAATATGATGATGATGAAGGGTTGCGGACATACATGCTGTATGTCAAGGTTTTAGTGTGGATGCCTCTGCATCATAGTGGTATCAGAGCTCAGCAAAAGGTCTGGGCTATTGTGTGTTGATTCTGTCACTGAAAGGACAGAGGTAGAGAAGTGAGAGGTTGACAAAATGCCTCCGAAAGGTAATGGTACTGCAAGGGAGTTGCAGGAGATGAAGGAAAAACATGCCAGAGAGACGAGGAAGATGAAGGAGCTTGCTGAAGCACTTCAAGCCAGGCTTGTAGCCCTGGAAAAGAACAAAAAGAGGGAAGTGGAAGATAGTGAGTCTGAAGAAGATGAAGATACTGTTGAAGAGTATGAAGAGGTAGCTGAAGGTCTGGATGCTGAAGACCAGAGATTTGCAAAACTGTTGAAGGCAGTGTAGAGTAATAAACCTAAGGTAAAGGTTGATGTTTCCAAGTATAATGGAAGTTTGAATGAAGATGAGTTGCTGGATTGGATTGCTACACTTGAAAATCACTTTGAATGTGAAGATGTTGCTGAGGATCAGAAGGTAAAGATTGCAAAGACCAAGTTAGGAGGTCATGCTTTGGTATGGTGGGATTATGTACAATCCAAGAGAAGGAAACAAGGAAAGTCAAAGATCACTTCATGGGATAAAATGGTAGCAAGGATCAAAGGTAAATTCTTGCCCAAGGATTATGAAATTCAGATGTTTAAGAAGCTGCAATTTTTAAGGCAGAAGGAAATGGATGTGAAGGCATATACTGAGGAGTTTTATAAGTTGAGTATGAGATCTGGTCATCATGAGAATGAGGTAGAAAAGGTAGCTAGGTACTTAGCTGGTTTGAGATTGAACATACAGGATGAGTTAGTTTTAGCTAACCCTAAGAGTGTGGAGGATTGCTACCAAATGGCAATCAAGATTGAAGAAAAGATGAATAGGAGACAAGATAAGTCCATGAGAGGAAGAGGAAACAATATGAGGGGAAGAGGAGCAGCCCCTACAACAAGGCAAACCAATGAGGGTCAAGAAGACACTGGTAAAGGACAGGGACAGTCTGATTTCAGAGGTGGATGGAAAGGTAATAGAGGCAGATTTGGAAGTGGTAGAGGTTCTACTACATTTTCAGGAAAGTGTTACACCTGTGGTGAGTTTGGTCATCCATTTTTCAAATGTCCAGAAAACAAAGGTTCATCATCCAGAAATGATAGAACGAATGACAAGAGAGTACAACTTGTGCAAGAAGAGAAAGTAGAGCAAAGTGTGTAGAGTTCAAACACTTATCAAGGAGATAGGGCTCCTGACGGTTATGGATATCCTGAGGAGGGAGAAGCATTGATGCTTAGGAGAATTAGTTTGCAGGCATCAAAGGATATGATGCAAAGAAGAGCTCTTTTCAAGACCACATGCAAGAGCAAAGGTAAGGTATGTAAGGTTGTCATTGATACTGGTTCAACAGATAACATAGTATCTCAGGAAATGGTGGAGAAACTGAATTTGGAAAGGATTCCACACCATCACCCTTACAAGGCATCTTGGGTGAGTGATAGTCAATCACTTTTTGTCTATGAACAGGCATATGTGGATTTTCAGATTGGAGCATATCATGATAGAGTTTTGTGTGACATTTTGCCCATGGAATGTTGTCACCTACTGTTGGGTAGACCATGGCAATTTGACAGGAGGGTACTGTATGATGGGTATGCTAATACCTACACCATCAAGAAAGATGGGAAGACTATTATGTTGATGCCATTGCAGGAAGATGCTGTAGCACAGGGGGCAGCCAAAATCATTTTAGTAGGAAAGAAGGAATTTGTGCAGAAGCCTATAGGAGTAGGCATAAAGGCAGTTGCGGACACTGCAGGGAAAGAAGTTGTTAAGGACAACAAGTTGAAGAAAGTTTCAGTTGTGACTGACAGAGGTCAGCAGCAGGGTCAGAAACAGGTTTACAAACAACCACCAGTTGAGAGGAATGACAAGGATGTTGTCATAGTTGGGACTATTGTTTGTCCTATAAAAGTTGAAAGGAAGACAGAATTGAGCATTGCAGAAGTTCAAGAGGCAATTCCTAAGGTTATTCAACCAGGTATTCAGACAGAGGTTCTGGTAAGACAACCTGACAAACACAAGGTATGTGAGAGAAGGGCCTACATTGACAGGCATGAGGATTTACTTGCAAGAAAGCAAGTTACAGTTCAGAAGTCTTGGAGCAGCCGAGAGCCAGCAGAGGATAAAGCTAGAACAGGTCAGAACACTGACATGACAAAGTGTAAAGGTGGAGGACTTCCACATCCTAACTCATGGGACATGAGTTCTTTTCTGTTGGGGAGTATGGTGCAGGAGCACCTACCTGACAGCTGGCCTCCATGAGGCAGTTAGTTTGTTATAGGTCTTGTTAATGTTACCAAGAAGGTCTTATAAGACCAATGCATGTAATAAGGTCATGTTGACCAAACTTTACTATTTTTAGGTAGTTTGTTATGACAGTTGTTATTCTGTATGTCCGGTTGGATCTCCTAGCCGCCTGGAGAGATTTCCCAGCCGCTTGGAGTCGGGTCGGTAGTACTCACAAGAGATCCTATTTATGCATTAGGATCGGTTGGTTTTAGGCAGTATTGCAGATCATCGATCAGACTTTGCTGAGAGTGAGACAGAGTACTGTATTTGCATCTTTTGAAATCAATAAAGAGATCCTGTTTGTGTCAATTTTCTGTTTGGATTTCACTGTGTAATCTATTTGTTGTTTTGGTGGTTACATGGATTCGCTGATCCATTCCACCGGTTGATTCGTCGAATCGGTGGAATGGCTATGTACAATAGTTTAGGTTTTAGTTTGCATTTTCTGTTTGTTCGCATGTATGTTTGCAGGATCGCAGTCGAGAGGTGTTGAGAACCCTAGCATGGGCATGTGCTAGGTCGTGCTGGTAGTTCGAGTCTGGAAAGTTATCCAGGAAGCAGATCGGGTCACCTCAGGAGGTTCGGCGGATCGAAATTCACTAAGGTTAGAAATTTGTCACAACGGCATCATCAGGATATTTTTGTGTATATCCTGCAGTTACTTCGGGCGTCATCCGAGTAGATGGAGGTGAGCATGATACAGTTGTTTGCATAAGGTGAATGCATTTCGGGGTGATCATCACAAGGTGTTGCCGAGGAAGAGTATATCGGCATAAGTTAGTCGATCGGGTTGATAAAATCATCGCGGGCTGATAATGTTAAGTTTGGCCGACAGCAGGATATTGAAGGAACTGCATATGACGTCATCGTCATCAGGATAATCGTCATCAGGACATTCCGAAATATCACCCGATAAAGGTTTATCCTGCTGACCATAAGTGTTTTGGTATCGGCATAAGGCATTGAGAAGTTAAGTGGATCGGGAGGAGGATATTCGGCAGAATATTCGTCATCAGTATAAAGTTGAGTATCATCATCAGGATGTTTCAATATGACCGGATAAGTCATATCCTGATGCTGCTTGTTTAAGTAGGTCGGAGATCAGGGTGACGTAAGCGTCTAAAGGAAAGGTGCATGAGAGTGTCGTCATCAGGATATATGGGAGGAACCGGATATTTTATATCCTGCTGATGAAGATGATGTCGAACATCATGATGCTGCAGATAGAGGTTGGCGGTAAGATGAACAGTGATCGTCAGGAGGATGATTGCGCTTGCCGAATATGATGAAGCTGCCGATAGCCGGATATGATGATGCTGCTGATAGGTGAAAGGTCAAAGGTTTGTCTGCAGGAGGATATCAGTCAGCAAGAGAAAATATGATGATGCTGACAATGTTAACAGAAAATATGATGATGATGAAGGGTTGCGGACATACATGCTGTATGTCAAGGTTTTAGTGTGGATGCCTCTGCATCAAATACACTTGAGGGGTTGTAGACCACATGATGGGGTTGAAGAAGTGGACATGGCATTTAAAGGTTCTTTGGTAGGCTCATCAATGGGTGCTTGACATGGAGATGATTTATTCCTTGCTAGTAACCCTTGGATCACATCCTTTGTAGGTAGATGGGTGATGGAAGTTGAAGGCTTAAGATTAGGTACATTAAGACTATTAGTGGATAGGTCCCATGGTGGAAGGACAAGAGGGGTATTGGATGGATTAGACTTAGGGCTTGGACTTTGGTTGGATGGTGATGGAGGGTACCATAGGATACATAATCTAGATTGGTGTCCCCCTTGTCAAAGGTAGTGATTTTTTAGTGGCTAATATTCACCAATTAGATAATAGTTGAAATTGGGATTCAAAATTTGGCTAATAGTTCAAGTTGTAAGGTGACCTAAATCTCCACATTTTTACAAAATTATATTTTAGTCTTGGTTAAATCACCAAAACATTTATCTTATCAAACTTTTAAACTCAAAAATTTGCCAAAATATTTGATACCTGATTAGATCAAATTCACCTAAATTTTATAAGTTATGGTAGACAATGAAATTAATTCGCTAATAATATATAAAATTATTGGTTACTTTAGGGCCATATCACCAATTTTTAATCACCACCATTGATTTTATTTATAATCTAATGGTTGGGGTTGTATTCCATGGGTTAAAAATGTACCCACAGAGCTTCAATACCATCGAACCTAAAATTGTATTTGGGTCGTTGATCTCAATTTATAATCTAACAGTTGGGGTTAAATTTTGGGAGCCAAAATGTACCTGTGAAACTCCAATTCCCATGAGGCCTAAAATTGCATTTGGTTCATTTGAATTTGAGATCAATGGCCTAAAATACAAACAACCCAAATATAATTTTGGGACCCATGGGTATTGGAGCTCCACAGGTACATTTTGGCCTGCATAATAGAACCCAAACCATTAGATTATAAATAAAATCAATAGTGGTGAAAAATAATTTAGGTCTGATTTAAAATATTTTATGTTTGATTTAAAATATTAAGGAATTAAGGAATTATAGACACAAGCGCTACACCTTAAACTAGTCAATCACTAACACCCTCAGGCCCTTACTTTTCTATAGGAATTTAAATTTTTAAAAAAGGAAGGACTCGCCATGGTAATTAATGTATTTGCCTATTTTTCATCAAGATTCGTCAGGATTTTCTACAAATTTGTAGTGATGTAAAAAAAATTGCCAATTAAATTAATATTTTCTTTAAAAAAAAGGATAGATTCACCAATAGAAATTAATATTTTTCCCAAGAAATGAAAGATTCACTAGAATTTTATATCTTTTTTCAGAAGAGGTTTCTTAAAGTTATCACTGGTCAAAGGTAACATGAGGACTTAAGGATGTTTGGTTTTGCTGTACAAGGTAACTTAGGTTCGCATGCTCTTTTTGTGAAGGCACTTGACATGTTGATGTGGATGAATTGGGTTGTTATGAGGTTAAGGGGGATGACTCATAGAATTTAGGTGGAAGTAATTGATGTTGTATGTATGATGGTGGTGACTTGGATGAAGAGGATAAGGTGGATGGATCAATATATAAGGTAGATGGTTGGGCCATGTCATTGATTGGGCAATAATGAGGTCTATAATATGGTCTTTCCAACAAGGGGTAATATTCAAAAGGGTTTAGGTTGGCATGGATGGTAACCTCTTGGTCATTAAATGGAAATTTGATGCATCTATGATGGTGGAAGGAACAACCCTCATGGCATGAATGCATGGGTGTCCTAGGAGGATATTATATGGGAGATCAAGGTCTAAGACTTGACAAGTGATTTCCACTAAGGCTGGACTTAATTGAATGGGCGAGTGAATAGTACCTTCAAATCTGCTTTCAGTTTCATCATTAGCCTTAATAATGGTAGAATGGTGTTTTTCAATATCCTTAGTGGAGTATCCCAATTGTTTAACCAACTTTAGAGTGCACAAGTTTAATCCTGAGCCACAATCTACTAGGACCCTTTTGACTAAATACCTTTTGATTATAACCTCTATGTAAAGGGGTTCATTATGTGATGAATCATTATTGAGCATGTCCTTTTCGGTGAAGACCAAATGATTAGGGGATGCAATATGTACAACCATGGCTTGAAGTTGTTCCAAAATACAAATGAGTTGAACCAAATAAGGATTATGAGGATGTGGATATAGGATGGATTTAATGACAAGAATTGTTAGGATGATGTGGAACGATTAGGATAAGATTAAGATGTGATTTAGGATGAAATTGAATGGACTGTGATTAGTATGAAGTTGATTAGACTAGAATGAAGAGGACGATGTATAATGATTAGGATATGATTAAGATGATTAGGGTGACTTGTCTTAGAGTGGATGTGTTGGAACAAATGTTTAGGAATAAGTGTTTATGTCTTTGGTTGAGATTTGAAAAGATTTATTTTGAACACACATGCAAAACACGGCAGACAGAATGTTCTGGATGACTCTGATATAAAATTAGAGTAAAAGTCTGAATGGGGACCTAAATTAGCCCCAAAGTTTTTCGCAGGTCTTGACAACTAGGCTGGAAAGAGGATACTACTTGCTGAGTCCCCACTTGGATTGCTCCATATACTGAGACAAGGTGGACAACTAGAGATATTGGTGACACTGGCTCCCCCCCATGGCACGGGCACACAAAATCTCTTACCCCAAAGATTTAGAGATCTTATAAATAGAGGGATTTTCTATCTCTACCATGAATAGTATGTATAGGGTGGCTTCAAAGGTCTGACTTCCTACACCAACAAGCTAAAAAGGTTTTTGGCCTCTACAACAAGTGGTTTCTAGTCAGTGTTTCAGGATAATCTGGTGTCTATAATGTGGTGGTTCACTCATTTAAGAGGCATCCCAGCCCTCAAAAAGGGTTTTTACGCATCTCATGGATACTGAGGGAGACTTCTGTCAGTATAGAACATCCACACTAGGTGATTGATGACTTTCGTCACAACCACAATGATTTATATAGCAGACCGAAATGAATGTACCCCTTGGGTTGTTCCCTCTCACAAATCAGGAGGTAGACCCTCTAAGAGATTAAAAACATAAAAGAGATGGGTCTGGCTTCTGATCACTGAGTTTGCACAAGGTGAGAGCATACAACTACCACCTTACAAGCACAACAAACAATGATTAATTAACCCCCTAGTTAATCTATGTGCAAATAGACATTTGAAAAAGATATCTAATCGATGAAATCCCTACGAAACCACCGTTTTGAATTTCCAGTCTTTGACAAATGAGATAGTTGCAATGAAAGTGTTAGCATAAAACCAAATCCATGAAAAAAATCAGAAAATAATGTTATAATGCAGCCATAAAAAGATGATCTCATCACAAGATTGTAATTTCAGATACATATTTTTTGAGATAGTGACATAGATTTGATCATTTTGAAATGTTTTTGACCTGAAAATTAAAAACTCAGAGAAGAGACCCCTATTAATTTTGTGAGACCTTTCCAGAAATGTAAAACACTTAGAAAACTTCCATGATTTGCACCTAGAATGGTAGATTTATGAAAACCCTATAGTTGACAAAGATTTGATCATTTTGCACCTCAGATGACCTCAAAATTAAATATATAAAGAACAAAACCCAATTAAAATTTCAAGAGCTTTCTAGAAATATAAAAATTTCTAGAAAATTTGATGATTTGTGCTTAGGAAGTTAATTTTATGAAAAAACATAAAATTGTGATAACTCCAAAAATGATGATAAACCCGCAATTGTTCTATTGTAGCTTCCTTATATGATGGAAAAACTTCTATGGAAATCTTGTAGAAAAATTCGTAGCAGTTTGGAAGATATGATGAAATCTTTAAAACCTAGGGTTTTTTTCAAAAATGACAGACCTGCAACAAAAAGTTAATAAAACCTATAAAAACAAGCTAGATCAAGGGATTCACGTCAGTTTCTCCATTTTGTAGCTAGGGAAAATCAGATTTAGTGTCAAAAACAACAAACTAAACTAAACCCTAACAAGCACCATAAAGCACAAACTAACATGAAAATGAAAACAGAAATGTAAAGCAAACTGATCTTTAAGCTAAGTTTGATTTATCTCCATGGCTCTTCTTGATCTCGCATAAGAATGCAGGATGTCAAAGGATTGTTGATTGCTCACCATTGCAGCATAATAGAGCTCAAGCATTGCATGATTGTAACTTGTGTGAGTGAGTGAGAGTGTCAGTGAGTCAGTGAGAGAGAGAGTCAATGAGTCAGTGAGTGAGGGTTTGGAATGGAAAATGAAGTTTACTTTATAGAGGGAAAGGGAATCAAATGAATGGCTAGGATGGAAATCTAATTGTGTGATGTGGATGGCTAGGATTAAAAGGCAATTTTAGTGCTTGTGATGCACATTAAATGGGTATGATAGGAGGCCAAAATCAGGAGAGTAGTGGCAATAACTGGGATTTTTAATTTATTTTGGAGAGGAAGTGGTTATGATGTACAATGAATGAGGATACAAATAGGGATGTGAGTGGGAATATGTAATTTAAATAATAAAATTATTTAAATCATGAGAGACAAGTGGCATTTAAATAAATATTTAATTTATTTAAATTGGGTGATGGAGGAAAAATGAGATTAAATAAATAAGATTTATTAATTTGATGAAAGAGAATGATAAATGGATGAGAAGAATCAGTTAAATAAATATAATTTATTTAACTAATGGGAGTGATGGAAGGGGTCATGGAAGAGGACCTAGGACAAAATATGTCAAAATTTAATGTCATAAGATATAGTCAAATTTAGGTGTCTACAGATATGTAAGTTCCTTTTTTGTCAACAATGTCCAAGCATAATGCACATGTAGTTTCAGAATGTAGATCCTGGTGTAGCCTACATCATCCTTCCAACAAGGCTTCCCTCAATGGTATTTTATGTTGTATGCATCTCTGCATTTCTTTGAACAAATGTCTTTCAAAATCTTATAAGTGACTATCTTCATCATCTTCTAAATAATCATGATTTAATTCTATCATGATGTCAGTTCCTGGTGTGAGTGTACTTACTTTGTTGCCTTCTTGTGTCTGACTGCACATCAATACTTCTTTGACCCAAACATGATCTAGAATCATGACACAATATATTCCTTGCTCTATTTCTACATATAACACTTTGTTATTTTGATGATATTATGTGATCATGTGCTTCATTCTAGGATCCGCTTCTATGCAGATTTGGTTAGGAATTCCCCTCCATGGTAACCACATATGAGATAAATTTGTTGTCATATATCCATTTAGCATTTTTTATCAATCTCTGCTCAATAACATACCTATATGTTTGGTATGTCCACTACCTAGATATCAATGAAATGTTGGACCCTAGGATTAGGAGCTAATTGCATATGGATATGTGTTAATTCTCCTATGACACTTACCTCAGACTTGTCCAGTTGAGTGACTTTCTTCAAAGACGTAGCAAGGGACAAGACTAAGATTTGACAGACTGACAAAGGCATGACATTGGTGGATGCCCCTAAGTCTACTAGATAATTGTGTAAATTCTTACCAAAAATTCTTAAGGTCAAAAGAAACGGGGGAGATTCAGTTTTCTCTTTGTAGACTACAATCTATGCATCAACAACATACACTTGACCTTTGTCTCTAGGTTTAGGGGGAACATCTTTGTTTTGAGATTATCTAGTCTAGACATTAGTGGGGATACTTTCCTTTGGTGAAGGTTCCTCTAAGGACTTGAGGAACTATTTTTTAATGACTGTAGTTTTAAAAAATTTAGATAATGACAAACTTATTTTCATTTTCTTAATCTCCTCAGCTAAGTAATTGACCAGCTTATCTAATTCAGATAGTTCAGACATACCTCTAGTAGCAACTGAAAATGAAGCGGAATGATGTTGACTCACCTTCAAAAGTGAAGGATTGTTACTTGACGACACATGTGGAGGTGTGTTAAAGTTATTCAGGGGAATAGAGCTTGTCAGTGGTCCTAATGGTTAATTATTATTGTTGTTTCTCAAGTTGTAGTTATAACCTCTATGAAACTACTGGAAGGCATGGACTTCATCTACTTCTTGTTTTGGTTCATTAACACCTTTGAATGGGAAGGTATAAGTTTCCAACACTAGGGCCGACTCTTCGCATACGAGAGTGTAATTTTCATGAATTGTGTTCATTTTCTCCTCCAGGAACATGAAGCTTTCCATCATCATAGTTGACTTGTATCTAGGAGGAACTATCTCATTTCCTTCTGGGACATTTGATTCTCTTTCAGTGTTGTGCACTTCCACCTGGAAGATACTGGCAACAATCCTGAATTGCGGGCAATCCAGTTTAGCATGTGCACTGGTTTTATGTATCATGCACCAATTGTCCATTGCAGCTTCAACTATATTAACTCTAGTTATTTGCTTTAGCTTTGGAGGAATCAAATTATCTAGAGGTGAAGGAAGACTTCCATTATTTAGCCTAGTGTTCTAGACTCTTGGAGGTCTAGGTACATTATATACTCTATTTTATTGATTCTAGTTATTACTCTGAGCATAAAAGCTCTAGTTCCTTAGCTGTGTCACATCAATCGTTAATCTTTTCAATTGAGCTATGATTTCTCTTATATCCTCTTTCTCCTCCTAAACCTTAGCTACTACATTATCTTGAGCAAGAAGAAAGAAAGAGTTATTGTTTGCATTCAATCTGACCTTGGTAAAACCACGTCTATGGTGCACTACCATTTAGTTGTTCCATTGTGGATGAAAGGTATTGATCGATGGAACCGACAGAGGGTTCATCAAAGGAGTGTGGTTCATTAGAGCTCCATTTATCTACTACATTTGATTAGGTATAGTAGGATGTCCTACACTTTGCAAAGGACCATATCCTACCTGTTTCATTTTAGTATTCACCTTTATTGCTTCTACATAAGCACTGGATAAAGTTATAATGGCAGGATCTACTCTCCTTATGAACATTGCAGTCAAGGGATCTAGTGCGAAGTAATATAATAATAGAGCTGCAACTTCAGGGATATTGTAAGGATCAGACAATCTAAAATATGCTCTCTAGAATCTATCATTGTAGGTTGCTATGAATTCACCTTCTATTTTAATCTCAACAAATAGATGATACATTGTTGCTGCATCAACTGGAACTCTAAATATGGCTTTGAAAGCTTGTTCCATCAATGACTAGGTGGTAATTGAATGTTGTGGTAAGTTGACATACCAACCGTATGCCTCTTCTCCAAGAGTGTATGGGAATAATCAATAGACAAAATCCTCATGTTGGATTCTTTCTCTAAAGTAAACTTCGTTAAATGTCCTGAGGTGATCTTCAGCATCTTGATGAAAGTGATATTTAGGACACAACTTGTCCAGATTCTTAGGCATGTCATTGTATGTAACAAAGATAATA
This sequence comes from Cunninghamia lanceolata, assembly GCA_027924645.1. Classification (NCBI taxonomy): domain Eukaryota; kingdom Viridiplantae; phylum Streptophyta; class Pinopsida; order Cupressales; family Cupressaceae; genus Cunninghamia; species Cunninghamia lanceolata. The sequence continues at coordinate 3,906,943 of BSBN01000010.1, forward strand.
GGTTATTAGACATTAAAGAACACCATCAGGAGTGGTATTGGAACTACTAGGATAGTAGGAGCAAGATGTCTAGGCTACACACTAACCGAGTGACCTCTTTGCCTCATGTTAGGTAATTCACTTAAAGGACCTATTATCACTTGGAATTGCATTCTTCTTGAAGCCTATTCAAGCATTCCAATGACACAATGGGACTGATCTCAAGGTGTGGGACCTCTAGAGAAGGCCAGTTCCTCTTTCTAAGATTAAGGCTCAGAGAAAAAGCTAAATCTAATGCTAACAGCCACCAGGGAAAAAGGAAAGAAGAAGAAATTGGAATGGAAAGGTGATGCACCAAGATTTAGTGTTTGGTTGGGACTGATATAACATAGTTTAGTGACCTTAAATATTGATATGGATTCACTCAGACTTATAACTTTAACAAAGGTTGGAGGCAAAAAAATGTAACTACAAGAGGGATGAATCATCCACAGAATAAGCCTACAGAATTCAAGTAAACACAGTGAAGAAGTATAAGAGAGGTGAAATATCAGTCTATTATATCGATCATGAAGGCTAAATAGCCATTACAAAGGAAGAAAATCTCAATGCAGATAATAAAGGACACAGAATGACAACCTTCCCTTCATAGTTGAACTAGAAATGAAGAGAGAGAGGTCTAGAAGAGGACACGATCAATCAAATTCATACCATTCTGGGAAATATCATGAGGTCATGATCAAACATCAAGTGTTTCAACCTAAATAAGGACCCAACAACCAACCAACAAAAATACATCTCAAATACATGCATATATAGCTTTTAGATCACACTGTAGCAACCATGGATGTGGAGAAGAGTGGTCAGCAAGCAAAACTAGTAACCCATGCTGCAATAACTTCACTTATGTGTCCTTGGAACGCACCCACATGGCTCTACCTTGGAAATCCACTAAAGAAGAACATCTAGGACCATGCCTTGGGTACAAGAAATTCAATGCAAAAGAGTAATAGTGGCATAGGGGGGTGAGAAATCTATTTTCCACAAGCAATCAGGCTCTGAAGAAGCATTAATGGCAGCCAGGGAGGTCGTTGAGCAGTCTTGTCATGTTAGGAATAGTGGAAAGAGCTAGGAAGGCAAAATAGGTTGGGCCCTGACCAATCAGGCTTCCTCTGATCGGGCTCTCTTCAATCAGACCTTTGAAAGGTGAAGAAGGAAACCCTAATCTCCAAAGTCTAGAAGGAGCAATACAGAAACCGTTAGGCTCAGAGATCATGTAATGTCCCCTTTTTAGCCCATGCAGATAGATGGAGAGTTAGTCTATGATTGAGTTCCCATAGACTAACTAGCCTAGTTAGGGAACCATTGTTGGTGATGACTTGGATGGGTCTGTCAGTATTTGAGTGGATGTTGGCATGGTTTCGGTGTGATCTTCAGATTGGCACTTTCTAGGGTGGATTTGTTTTACTTAGGCCCGGACTTACTATTTTTGCCAAATTAGGGTTTCTATCTATTTTATGATTTTCAGTGTTGGAGATGAAGAGTCTTGGTGAGACCTTTCCAACGGTCTATAGATTACTAGATTCTGAGATCATTTGGGCCTCCGTTTTAAAGTCCATAATTTATTAATATTATATTAATATTGGACTTTGGGTTATATTGTCTAAGTGTCAAAACAAAATGAAATATTATTAAAAGTCACTTAAGTCATGGAGTTGGGCACCCACCTTGGGAAATATTAGAAAGTGATTTTAAATAAATATTTCCCTCCAAAAGTGAATCAACCCTCTTGAGGAAATATAATAAGGAAAAAGGCAATTCATTGGATATGTTTGATTATTCATTTGCTTTGGCTTTGGCTCTGCAAAGGGTTTGAGGATTTTGGAGAAATTTGAAACCATGGCTTTTGGAGACAAAAACCTTCATTATTAATGGCATTATGTAGGTGTAAAAGATCATCCGTGGGTGCTTGAAGAGGCAAATACACTCAGTGTTTGCATTTGTGCTTCAATGGTTGAATGCAAGTTGTCACAGGAGGGTTTGCATAGACATATCTGTCCGTTCTTGGCACAATAATAATTAAAAGGCATTAAGGGATATATTGTAGGTTTTGACACTAATTTTGAGGAGTTTCTATGGAGTTTCCAGCCTCCCTTTGCTGGTCGTACATTCCCAGTCTTGGCCGTACCACTTTATGACAACATTTTGAGTAGTGTTTGATGATCCTCCATTCACATTTTGGGAGTTGGAAACTATATTTCATCTATAGTTCAGATTTGAGGGTTTATGACATATTTTGGGGTGTTTGAGAAGTGTTTATTTCTACAGCTATCACCAGCTAGGCCATACCATTGCCTAGGGAAAATATGGGTAATCTTGGAGCTAGTTTGCTCCTCACTCACGACTACTATGTTACTCATTGTTGGCGCCTAAGGCTGCATAACACTTCCCTTCATTTGTGTGAGTGTGAATATCTATCTGTAGATGATCTGGAGGTGTTTTCCTATAGTTTGTATTGTTGGTTCACCTACAACAAAATTACAAAGTTGAAGAAATTGATATGGGTATGTTTTTGTAATTGGTTTTGGATTATTTTATGATCCGGGTCATTGATATTTTGCTCATATCTATTATAGTTTTTCTGGGTTATCATTGCATGTCATATATTTCATTGTATCTGTAAAAAACCATTACATGCAAACACAAAACCCCTTTTGCAACTTTTGTCTAGTTCTAAAAGACCACAATAATAATAAAAATAATAGAATTCAAATAGGGACAACCATTATAGTGGTATCAGAGCAGAAAATCTTGCCATCCTGTGAGGTTATCTTGCTTAGTAGTGAGTTATCATTTAGAGGATTGTCAAAGGTTGATTCTTTTAGAGTATGAACTATAGCATCATTCAGTGAAGAAGATGTGGGAAGGAAGCTTTATAGAGCAGGTAAGAAACTTGAACACTTGCCACAGTCAAGGAATGATCTACTTTGTATTTTGGAAGAAGTGGGGATATGTTTATTCATGATAGATCAGTGAGATTCTAAGAGGCTGCAATATGCTTGGGCTCTATCAGTAAATTTTTTGGTTAAGGCAGAGCTCATGAGACATCCAGATGAGGAGGTAAGACTTGCGGTTACTTTTGTGTTAATGAAATTATGAATCTAACATTTCCATAAGAACCTTATAACAACAGTATTATGAATAAGGTTTTTCAGTTGATTGTAGAAAGCTTCAAAGGTTTGCATGATTTTAATAGCCTAACTTTGACCAAAAGGCTCTTAATCCTAGAAAATATTGCAAAAAATAGAGCTTGTGTCATTATGTTGGATTTGGGTTGTGAAGATCTTATTCTTGAAATGTTTCAACATTTCTTGGCTACTGTTTGTGAGCATCAAATGGAAGATGTTATATCCTCTATTTAAACCATTATGACTTTGATTATTAATGAGTGATGAATCACTCTTACCTTCTCTCTTGGCTATTTTGAGGCAAGAATAGGATGTTTCTATAGTTGCTTATGAGTTGGTCAACAAAGTGTTCAAACAATGTGAGGGAAAGCTGAAACATTTCTTAGATATTGAGGAATACGTTACAGAGCCTCAAGATGATTCTATGATTTTGCATGCATCTATTCATGTTGAGGATGTGTGTAATACAACAAAGATATCACATGAAGAATTTATATTAGGAACCCAGGATGATCTTTTAGACATACATGTGGCTACCATTGATGAGATTGTGCATGAGGAAAAGGACATAACAACAGCCTTGAATGCATCTCTTGAGCTATCCAATGAAGTTGTTGACACTAGTAGCAATGTTGACAGAGTTGAGATCAACAATAGACCTTCAGATGATGGGCTCGTGGTAGGCAAAGGGTGAAGTTTTTGAAACAACAAAATGAAGATTACAGTTATGAAAACATAGGTGGTTTTAGTTTGGACTTCTAGACCTAGCTTGTGGAGAGAGATACTTATGTTGACATTAGTATTGGTGAGTTGGGAAGTGACTTATTCAGAGAGACAACACCCCAAGAGGAGTACAGTGAGCACAATTTTTTTGAACAGGGCAATCAATCTTTAAGCATTTGGGATCCAGGTGTGATGGCACCTAGGTATGACAAGGATCCTATTTTGGGATGAATCACCTTTTCACTATAATGTTGTTCTAACTTCATCTCCACAATTATGCAAGGATGATGACATTGATGGCATTGACAATGTTGTTCTTGATCTTGAGAACAAACCTCATTTCACATTACATGTAGCTGATCTTGAGCAAAGACATAGCAACCTTGTTGATTTGGATTCACAATCCACTATTGAGGATGCTTAGGGAGAGGCACAGGTGACTTGGGAAAACCTTTGAGACTTTGATGAAAGGTATGAAAGTTCTGATTGTAGCATGCAACATAACATTGGTGTACTATCCTTGCTAGAACAAGATTGGAAAAATCAATTTTTAGTGTCTATGGAAAAAGAAGTGCACACTTTATCTAGGTTGGATGACATTAGGAGCCTTGTTGAAAAATTCATTTTTATGACACCAAGAAACCAACATGAGAAAAATGTTCCCATTGCTGATTTACACAAGATTAAAAGTTCTATGGAGGGAATAAAAATAATTTTTTTTACACATGATAGAGATGTTGCTTCCAAGTTTGTAGATGAAACTTTGTCCATGACTAAGCAGTTAAGGGAAGAGGTTAGTGAGCTAACCATTGATCTTAATTCCACAAAGCTTTCTTTGGAAAGAGTCCAAGAGGCACTTGTTGAAGCAAATGATCAGCTCTATGAGGCTCATTAGTTTAGGGAGAAGGAGAATAGAGAAAGGGCAAAGGAGATCAAACAGGTAATGGAGGATCTTGATTGTATTTAGGAAGAGTATGATCTTGCCCATTGCCCCAAGGAATAAAAAAAGGGAGTCTAGATAAGAAATAGGATAATCTTCAGTTTATTGATAATCCTTTGTCTGAGGTTGATGCTGATGTGACTTATGATAATCCACTTTTCGAGTTGGTTGATGGAGCTCTTTCTAATTCTAGTGTGGAGATTTTTGATAACCACAAGATTTGGGATCTAGGTGTAGTTACCAAAGGTGAGATGTTGATTCAGAATTGGAGAGATGGACATATGTTACATCCCGTGTGTTTCTACCATTTACTATTTACCTAGGTTGGTTAATTTGTTTGAATAATGAATGTTTATAAAATCTTTGCATTTATGTGTATTATAAATCTTGATTTGAAATATGTCGAAAAATGGAATAATGCAATGTCTTGTATTATATTTGATTATTGATAGAAAATGTATGAAGCAAATGGTTATATTTTGATCAGCTAACTACTATGATGGTGATCTAAGTGGATGCAAGAACAGATGTGCTCCTTCGAAAGGGAGGGGAATATCACTTAGGAGAAGGACTTGGTCTGGTAACCCTAGAGAAACCTAGATTGAGCAAGCACACACACACACACCATCCTATTTTGATATAAGTTGTGTCGAGTTAGTTTGGGTAGCGGTAAGTGATCTATGTTGTGAGTCTTGATCTTGATTTGGTTGATTTGAACTCGCATGTTGTTAAGTGTTTGGTTGTTTGAGTAAGGTTTTATTGTGATAACTATAGCTCATGCGAATCCATGATATGTTCTTATACATGAGTCGATACGAGCATGAATATACATAGGTAGATGTAGCTATGTACATTCATGAGCATATTACTCATAGATATGGAAATATCGATTGTACTGTGCGAGAATTATCATCTCTATGTTGTATATGCATTTTATGATATTTTGTCTATGAAGATTTTATGGCAATAAATGAATTTATGAATAATATGTTATAAGTGATTTTTGTGATTGATGATATATACATATATATATAGTATATATATATATATATGTATATAATATAATATAATTGTTTAGTGGAAAATTGTAGCTTTGTCTGAACTAGGTTAAGTACTACTATTTCACCAAGCTAAACATTGGGAGGACAAGGATTGAGAGTGAGGTCAATCTATGGATTGCCTATCCCTTATGCTCGCGTTATCTGATTTCAAGAGCCTAACTAAGGTTTTGTTAAGTGCTTTGCTCATAAACCAAGTAAACCCTAATTATGCCTTAAATCAGAGATATTCAGATATCGACAATGAAACAAGCAAAACTGATCACAGAAATACAAAGAAAGAGTTTCAGAAACTGGACTAGGGTGCCCACTCCTTAGTCCTAAAAGTTCCTGACACAGAGAATCCTCTGCACAGGCTATTTGGTACTCCCAAATGGCTTCCAGATCCCAAGAATTTCCCCCAATTGGACTAGGGCACCTGCTCTTTAGTCCCGCAAGTTTTGGAATAAAAAAAATTCAAAAATCTATGATGACTATACCTGCAATATCCTCCTTGTAGCTTCTTTCCATCAGAACCTGCAAAACATGATCTGCACCTACAAAAGAAGGAGAAAGATGTTGCGGCTATATAGGAGCTTGCCTCAGTCAAGCCCTGTCTTTTTTATTTCTACCTCAATAATAGCTAGAGATAAAGATTTGCAGAAGTGTTGTCAAACCTAATAGTGTATATACAGAAATATCAAACCCTAGATGTTTCAATCAAGGAAAGATCAACAACTTGCTTTTAATCAATAAACACATACAACTTCACCTCAAGGAGATGAAAACAAATGAAGACTTGCATGAACAAGAAGGCGAATCAGCAATGTCTGCGGAGGATCTCTAAGCTTGATGTTGGAGGCTTCAAACCTTCTCCCGATCATGTAAAGGGCGTACAAACCCTAGGAAGAACAAGATAGACTCAAGATCTTGATTCCTAATCTCCATCCATTGTCTCCATGATAGAAAATTCAAATAACTTTCAAGAGCTTCAACAAGTCACTGATCTTCAATGGCAATTTTGGCAGAGTTTTGGCATCAAGCTTGCATAAGAGTTGTGTGTGATAAAATTATTTTCAAATGTCTTTTTATATCTAGCTTTATGGAAATTCAAATTTTGAAATAACGTCTCAATATCCTACAAAAACTGAGAATTTGAAAATGGAATCTCGAGGCATACGACGGGAGCCGACACCCCGCCAAAATTCAAAATCTCGGGAAATAGGGGAGGACTAGGGCGTGGGTACTCGAGTCCAACCCCCCATTTTCCACTTAGATCTACTTTTAATTCAAATTCCCTTTCCAGGTTCCATCAAAAGGTTACCTCAAAAAGTGAACATTTTGCAACTAGACTTAGTCAATCAGGGTTTTAGGAAGGCCAGAAAGAAAAAGGTTGAGAAGTCACCAAAGCAAGAAGCTAAGCTGAGGGAAATTGTACCATACCATATAGGAGGACAATTTCTAAAGTTACAATAATGTTATTATATTCTTATGTTTTTAAAAATAAGTAATTATAATGATTTTGGAAAAATGAAATTGTATTGCTAATATTATCCATTTGATATATTTGAAAATAATATATATGTGTGTGTGTGTTATAAGTTTTAAAAGGCATAATAAGTGCTGCCATAAGAGGCACGTAGCATTAAGTCTTAGTGGGACTACATACTAAGCGCTCACCATAAGTTCCACATATGAACGACTGTTGGGAGGTTAGAATAAAGTATGTTTTAAAGCCTTTCAAAGAACTTAAGTGAGCATATAGGCTTAGTCCTAATTAATATTTCTTAGTGAGTTTGAAAACAAATTCTTTTGGTAGCTTTGACTTTTTCCTTGAGCACTTGAGGGAGTTAGAAAATTTAGTTATTTGATTATTTAAGTTTTGCATTATTTTCAAATGTGCATATGAATTTTTCCTTAGAAACCAATTTTTCTATGAAATGTGGGTTTTTATGTGGCATTTTTGTGATGAGGGTTTCATACTTTAGAAGTCTGATTTTATTGTGGTTGATTAAGTGTCCTCTTATGTGTCTTTTTATTTTAAATTATTTTTGCCACCTCTAAATTTTTAGCCAAGTTTTAGCCAAGACCATCATATTTTTCTATTTTCATTTTTTAGTTAGTGTTGTGCGTTTTTGCCATTTTGCTTTGAAGTTGTGAGAAGAGGTTTTGGAAGATTAGAGGGAGAGTTGTTTTACTTGGAAGGGAGTTTTAGTTCATTGGAAGGAGCTTAAGCAAGGGAATCTCATTGATTCATTTGGAGCTAATATCACAGGCATGGGGTTTTCTCTTTTATTATGTTTTTCTATTTTAAAGACATTTTTGTGTTGTTAGTGATGGATGGATTGTGTTATCTATATGAGTGTTACTTGAATGTTTAAAAGTATATATATAAATATATATTTAGAAAAAGATTTGTATTGTGAATGTAAAATTAATCTCCATAGTAGAGATTAGTGCCTAGATGGGTTTTGTATGATTATTAGATTGAGTATGGTTAGACACTTGTATAAGGGGAAAGATAGTGAACTATAGTTTGCAAATAGTATTACTTTGAAACAACATATGTGTCATAGTAAAAACTTGGAATGGGTTAACCTTGAGATATGTGATCCATGAAAGAGGGAGATAACCTATCTAATAGAGTTTGATGTAATTATTATGTGGGGATATTCTTGGGATTGGCTGATCCATCGGAAAGGGAATATCCTATGTATAGAGAATGATGTAATTGTTAAGTGAGGTTAACCTTGGGATATGTGATCCATGGAAGAGGCAAATAACCTAGTTTAGAGATTGTTGTCTTTGTAAATTGAGATAGAAGGGTGGGTGAATGTGTGATGTCCATTCCGAGTTAGGGGTGATGAAACTTTGGCCAAAGTAGTGTAAGTAGCCACTATTTACACTGTCAGTTCACTATGATCCAGGTTTACATACTAGGAAGGGCAATCATGCTTATAGGTTGTAGCCGCAATGTATGATAGTACTAGTTATGTAGGACACAACTCCTTGCTCAATTAGGCTTATCGATGAGGTTACCATACCAATCCCTTCGTCGAAGGGTAGGGCCATTTACCAGTTGGTAAATGTGTGGGGGACCGCAGTTAGTCCATGGTTGGAGAAAAAGTGCTTGAGTGATGCTTCCCCTCATGCAATTGGCAGCCCAGATTTGAAGACAGACATCAACATCATATGTATCTCTATTTTTTGGTTATCTCTTGAAGCTTGTATTGTTGAATATCAGGAACATTGAGAGGGGGGGTGAATCAGTGTTCCATAAAACCATTTATACACTTTCACTTTTAACCATTTTCCAAATTTAATTAAACAAAAGCATAATATGCAAATGAATGGCAACTACAAAGACATAACATATGGACACCTGGATTTTTATGTGGAAAACCCCAAGGTGGGGAAAAACCACAAAGAGTGTTAGCTCTCAGAAATATTTTTATTATAGAAATACCAAAATACAAAAGGATCTTTGCCTTAGGGCTCACTACCCAGAGCTCACTGCTCAATAGATAGGCTCATTGCCTTATGAAAGAGAGAAGAAAAGAAGAGGGTGGCTCACTGCCAAGATGATTGTGTAGATTGCATCTCCATGCATGATTACAGTCTCATTGAGGTGTAGAATTTTGATTCAAAGCTCTTGATTACTGATTGCCCTGTTTCACTGCTGACTTCTTGCTTCAAGGATAAGATCTCTCTTCTTCTGCTTATGATCACCTTATCTTCACTTATTTCACATACACATCCATCAAAACATATCTCATCATATTCCCAAAACTATAATCCATCTGTTATATATATCCGCCATGAGATTTTTCACTTACTTGGGTCGGCAAGACAAACTGATAATCTGGGAGCAAGATGTTATGCTTTATCGGCCTGATCATTTGTACTAATTTCAATGTGGGCCCATGTGATCATGTAAATAACTTCATATAGGTTGGCTCTAACCATGCAATCACTTAAATAGATCATTCAAACATTGTTTCCTCTCCACACATAGATTTACCATACCAGTTAGCCTGTTCCTTAAGAGCATGCTTAACAAGTTCATACGTTGCCTCACAATTTGCAGTGCGAACCAAATGGGACCTCACAAATCATATCCAATGCTTGTTACTAACCTCTTAGCATACCTTCTAAGCCATAGAGAAAAATACTTCTACATGTCAAAATGCGGATCATGAAACTGCTGCTCTGTCACAAAGAAATACTGTTGAACTATAAACTGATATTGGACAACTTGTAGAATGTGATGTACTGAACTTTAGAGGTTGTAATTCTGGATTTAGGTAGTTATGATGTATCCCTTTCTTGCCTCAAAACCACAGAGCAAATTATGCATTTACAGAGGAATGTGGAGTACTATACTGTGCCCTGTTCACTGTCTCTGTCATACCTCTATTTCTCCAGACTTAGTTATTTTCTCCACATGACTTCCAGAGTTATGTCTTCCTATCATGCTGATGTGTTATCCTTAACTTGTTTCCATCAATGACAACACTCAACTTGTCTCCATAGCAGTGTCTCTTGCCAACAATCTCCCCCTTTGGCGTTGATGGCAACACTTAGTGAAAAATGCTTCATTATCAAAACTGCTCCCCCTTACTATATACACTTCTATATTTATTCTCCACTTGAGACGTTCATCCATTTTTCACTGATCTTCTTCTCCCCCTTTGACATCAATGGAAAAGGGTGTGTTTCAGAACCAAAAAATTGTCAAGACTTCAAAAAAAATTTAAGTACTCTGCCACATATTTACAAGTACAATCTTCTACTTTATTTTACATATGCTAAAGAATGTCACCAAATATGTTCTTCATTTGAGCTATCTCAACATCCCAGCTCTTTTTAGGACCATCCAAAATTTGTATATGTCTATTGACTAGAAAAACTAGAGTTTCTGCCTTTTGCAGATTTAATGGTGTGGCAGTTTGTGCAGCAAGCTATGCTTCAGCTACAAGCTTAGTCATTGAATCTAGTTTGGGACTGATCAGTCTTCTCAATTGTCCCATTCTACTCTTAATTTGATACATCTGATTTATTAGATCATTCAAGACATTGTGAATGTTGATGACTTGAGATTCTTTGTTACTGGTTGATTCATTTACCAGATCAAAAGACTTAGAGATGTTCATCAGTTTTTCTTCCAAGCCCTTAATCTTTTCTTCTGTCTTCTTTGTAACTTCTAGCCATGATAGACAAAATTTATATATATCATTGGCTTCTACAATAGCACTTTGAATACTCTCTATCCCATTATCTAACTAAACCTTATCATGAGCTATCAAATTTGTCAACTCATCTAACCTTTTCTCATTAAACTCTTGTCTAAATTTTATTTCAAAAGATTTTTCAAGGGATTCAAAGTGTGTACTTACAGAGTGTATGAGTTCCTTGAGTTGACCAAAAGCAGACAGAGAGGTATCCTTTTAGTATGTTGGCACCAGCTTCTCCAAAATGTTGGATGCTTCATTTATGAGTCCACTATCGTCAATGTGGGACTTCAATATCTCTTTTCTTGCTTTGGCTTGAGCAACTAAAGCCAACTTGAGCATCTAAATAGGAGACATTGTATCCAGGTTTATTAGACCTTGGATTGACTCAGGCTCATCTAGAACTAGTTCCTCCTTTTCTAGGAATTCTTTTATTACCTCTGCAGTGTCTCTTGCTGCACCGAAGACATCATTTTTCTATTCCTGCTCTGGAGGATTAATGTCCATGGCCTTGTTCGTGTCCTCCTTCTATTCATCCTCTGTTAGATCCTTTTCATTTTGAGGTGCCAGAGAGGAACTGGTTTGTGCATTTGGTATTTCTTCTTCTGCAGTCTCCTCTCCAACTGTATTGTCTACTATTTGATGTTCCAGAGAGGCAAGAGTTTCCTTTTCTTCAGCTATTTGGTCAACTTTATCTGTCTCCTTTTCAATGTTGACTTCTGGAACAGATGTATTATCACCAACATTATTGTCTTCATTGTCATATGTGGTGCAAAGATTGTATTTCTTCAGGGCTTCCAAAACAATTTCCTCTGTTTCTTTTACCACTTTGTCAATCTCACCCATCATTAATGAGTTCATCCTCATTTTGGTTCTGAACTTTTATTTAGTTTCCTTAGAAATCAAGTCTTCTTCTTCTGGAGTAATTTTTGGACATAATCTTGTCAATACATGTCTTAGCTCAATATCCTTTGCCCTGGCAGTCTCTTTTCTGATAGTCAAAATGCTGGCGAGACTTTTAGGGAGATCAGAGATAATCTCAATAAGGGCCCTGTTGAAGATGTTTAAGTATTTTACTGTCATTTCTTCCAAGATTCTCTTATCAGCATCATTATATTCATCATAAAATTCAATCATGGGCTTCAAGTTTCCATCAACTGTGACAGATTTTAATATATCTTGAAGATATATTGTAGCCTTTTCAACATAAGGCTCTTCTACCTTTTGCCTTTTGTTTGATTTGTCCTTTCTAAAGGACTTTCCTGTAGCTTTGACCACCTTAGCTTTCATCTTCTTTATCTCCTCATTTGATTCTATTTCTTCTTCATCCTTTCCACCCACACTAACATACAGTCTTTTTCCCTTCATCTTCTTCCTCTTTATATCTTTGACAGAGGATTTCTTTGATGTTTTCTCAATGTTTACTGATGGTGTGACACCAGAGGAGGTAGCAGAGCTCCTAGTAGACCTCTGAGTCTTTTCAAGCTTGTCCTATTTCATCTAAGATTCTTCCAGAACTTGTACCGGTTCACTCTTTTGTTTTTCTTCTCCTGCTCTTTCTACTTTTTCCCTTGCTTCTTTCATTTGTTCTTTGGTGATGCCATACTTTGCAGCAATATCTTCCACTTCTTTTCTAACTTTTCTAGTTATTTCAAGTTTTCTAAATTCAACATGCAATTTTATAGTTAGCTCTTCAAATGTCCCAAACCTTTCTTCCTTAGTGTCCTAGGGATTGCTGAGAAAATGTTGAGCATAATTTTTTAATATTAAGCCATCTACTTCATAGCCCATAGGCATTACCCATACAATTCTGGGCTCCACAACTTCCATCAAACATTGATCCTTGGTGACCATGAAATAGATGGCATATTTGTATTTTTCTACAATTTTCTTTGGGATTCTCTCCCTTGCATGCATCCTACTCTGGAAGTTTTTGAAATACCCCCATAGTGTTGCCTTTTTCTCATCAAAACTTCCAATGCTATTCAAGTGATTTCTAATTTGGGAAGCAACTGGTCTACTACTTAACTAGAATAGGTTGTTCATGTTGGGTAATTCTTTCAAGAAATAGAAGAATAGACCTATGATCAATGTACCATACTTGAATGGATAGTTCTTGCTTTCCTTTATCTTCTTCAAATTCTCCATCAATTGAATCCGCAGTAGCTCACACAGGTCATAGTCGACATTCTCTTTAATAATCTAATAGGCGGTGTAAATTGCAGTGTCAGAGACAAAGTTCTCCCAATTTGTGAAATAGACTTTCTAACCTATCACCATGGAAGTGAACCTTACCACATGATCTATGATATCGTTGATTGTCAGTGCCCTTTTGCCAAATTGTGCTCTAGTGAATTCTATAACTATTTGGTTTTTCACTGCTTTTAACATGGGCATGCTTTTGGTATCATTTAACCCTGTTACTGCTGTAATTTCTTCCTTTGTAATTTTGAAGGGTTGTCTCAACCACATGAATTCATCATGGATTCAGCTTAGTACATACCTTACCCATTCATCCTCCGCAATCATAGGGAAATCCACATATTGAATGAATTTCTTTTCCTTTAGGGCTTTGTATTCTTCCTTGAGATCATACTGGTCATTGCTTAGATGCTGGAGATACAAATCTGACAAATAAATGTTGCTATGCTCATCTAGGGCAACATGAATATATGCCCCAACATCCTTGACATACAAAACTCCATGAGGATGTTAGAAAACATACCCATCGGATCTACTTCTGTTGCCTTGAATGGGTGTTTCTTAAACTTAGGCCGAGGTCGCTCAGTAATATCAACCACTTGTAGAGTTGCCATTTCAAAATCTTAATCAGATTTTTTAATGGGGTTTCAATGAAAATACCCTGTTCCACTATTAGGGTTTCCTTTCTTCAAATTACTCCAAAAGCTTCAAATATTGGTTATCGTTGCTCAAATTTGTCTTCAATTTCTCTGAATGCCTAATAGCTTCAAGTGCAAAGTGATTTTGAGACTAAACTAGTTCCCTTTCATCCTCCACATGACATAACCTAATCGTCATTAATGGTTGTTCCAAAAAGATGTCTATTTCCTTTTTGATAGATACCATCGATTGAAATTTTGATAGATACAATTGATTGAAATTGCTCCACAATGTTTCACATTAGCTTATTTTCTTCCAGTTTTTCTTTCAGAGGATTTATCCTGTCAGATTCCACCACAAATCTCCATGCCGGGTTCCAGCACCAATTTTTTGGCTAGGGGATTTAGTTTTTTAACACTGCTTCCCCTGAGCCAGAGCTCTCAATTTACTTCCCAGAGGAAGTATCTGCACCAAAGACTGGTGTGAACCCATTCTTGACTCCATTAGCATCTTTCCTAATCCAGATCTTGCTCATCTCATTCTTGGTTTCTACCAGATCAGCCTTGTTCTTACCCTTGACATCTCTCTATTTTGTTTTCCCCTTCTCTGTAGGATAGTCTCTTGTTACATTTCTACTTCTACAAAATTTGGCAAAGTGTCTGGGCTTGTTGCAATTGAAACAAACAACATTTCTTTGACCTTGATTTCTTCTGTAGTTGGGAATTGGTCTTGATCTATACTGATTAGCCATATGCCCAAATCTATTGCATGCAAAACACTTTCCATTGAAGAATTGGATATTCCTTGGATTACTTGGATTGTTTCTTTACACACTTCTGCACTCATTTACTTTATGGCCAACTTTGTTGCAATTGAAACATTTACCATTGAAAGATGGAACATTTTGATTTATTCTACTTTTGTACTAAGTAGCCCTATGACCATACTTATTGCATTTGATTCCTTACTGGATGGTCTCTACCTCTTTCTTCTTTGGATCTGACTTGCCCTGAGTTTGAACTTTCTCCCTTTTCAAATCCCAAGCCTTGTTTATCATATGGATACTTTTGACTGGCCAGAAACTCATCAAGTTTTGTAGAGCTTATTTTGAATTTTTCTCTGTAGTTGTTGGCTACTTCTAGATCAAATTTCAAGAGCAAAACTTCTTTCCCTAGTTTTTTGCATTCCTCTGACTTGTCCTTCACAACTTGATTTAGTCATTCCTCATTCTTGATCTTTTCTTCAATCACCCTGAGAAGACTCTCTGTGGATTCACTTGCTTGTTTTAGTTGCTCATATAATTCTTTCCTTCTTTCCTAAGATTTACTAATCTACTCTTTTAATTTTAGAATGCAATCATCAACTTCTTTGATACTCTCCTCTAAACCCTATCAACTTCTTTGATACTCTCCTCTAAACCCTTGATATCAACCTTGGAGTTGTCAAGATCTTGTAGAGCTGCTTCAAATTGTTCATTATTGACATATACTTGATTGCCAATCTTAATGGTGTCATGAGGATTTGTTTCAAGACAGGTGAGATACCTTTGTACTGCCATGAGTGAACCTTCCCTAATCTTCCTCAAGTTGTTAGGCTTCTTCCAAGGAACCTTGCTCTGATACCAATTGTTGAATATCACAAACATTGAGAGGGGGGGGGTGAATTAGTGTTCCATAAAACTATTTATACACTTTCACTTTTAACCATTTTCCAAATTTAATTAAACAAAAGCACAATATGCAAATGAATGGCAACCACAAAGACATAACATACGGACACCTGGATATTTAAGTGGATATCGGGTTACAGTTCAACAGTATTTCACTTTTATACCTGGATAGATTGCAGTCTCATTGAAGTGCATAATTCTAATTCAAAGCTCTTGATTACTGATTGCCCTGTTTCACTGCTGACTTCTTGCTTCAAGGATAAGATCTCTCTTCTTCTGCTTATGATCACTTTATCTTTGCATATTTCACATACACATCCATTAGGACATACTTCATCATAGTCCCAAAATTGCAATCCATCTGTTATATAGCTCTACCATGAGATTTTTCACTTACTTGGGTCGGCAAGACAAACTGATAATGTGGGAGCAAGATGTTATGCTTTATTGGCCTGATCATGTGTACTAATTTCAATGTGGGCCCAAGTGATCATGTACATAACTTCATATAGGTTGGTTCTAACCATGCAATAACTTAAATAGATCATTCAAACATTCTTTCTTCTTCGCACAAAGATTTACCATACCAGTCGGCATGTTCTTTAAGAGCATGCTTAACAGGTTCATCTATTGCCTCACAATTTGCATTGCAAACCAAATGGGACCTCACAAATCATATCCAATTCTTGTTACTAATCTCTTAGTATACCTTCTAAACTACAGAGCAAAATACTTCTGCATGTCAAAATGCAGATGATGAAACTGCTGCTCTGTCATAGATAAATACTGTTGAACTGTAACCCGATATTGGACAGCTTGTAGAATGTGATGTACTGAACTTCAAAGGTTGTAATTCTAGATTTAGGTAGTTATGATGCATCCCTTGCTTGCCTCAGAATTGCAAAGCAAATTATGCATTTGTAGAGGAATGCAAAGTATTATACTGTGCCCTGTTCACTATCTCTGTCATACCTCTGTTTGTTTGGACTTAGTCATTTTCTCCACATGACTTCCAGAGTTATGTCTTCCTGTCATGCTGATGTGTTCTCCTTATCTTGTTGCCATCAATGACAACACTTAGTTTTTCTTCATAGTAGTGTCTCTTGCCAACATGTATGTATATTATGAGAAAGTTGTAAAGATGAATATTCAAATTCTTTTATTGTGAAATCTATTATGGATTATGGAATGGAAGTATGAAATATGTCTTCAAATGTGCATCTTGTCGAATGAATTTAAGGAAAAATTTAATTGCATTCACTATTAGTAGCTTGATCATTTTTCTTTTGGAGTTAAACTTAGTAAATCAACTCCAGAGTTGGTACTGCTCTCCACTTTCTAATCAACCAACATAGGACAATGAATGATATCATGCAGTTGGATTGGCCAACACCTCCAACCTAGCAGTGGAGTAATTCTTAGATGGTGTTGATTGGGAGAGATAATGTGGTTAGTGGAGGAGTTCCTTTGGTCATTCCCACATTCACATTTCCTATGTTTTTCAGGGCTAATGATTTATGATAATTACTGCCCTAGTATTTTCATGCTGATTATGGCAACATTAGTTGATGGGCAGATGAACTTTGACTACTTATAGGCTTCTTGGTAGTAGGTAGTGGGAGGAATTGTAGAGTTAGAGCAATTACTTTTAGCCTCCACCATTATGAGTGATGGTTACTGCAATTAGTTTGAGATGATGATGGATATACCTACAGATGTTACTGTGATGATTATAGTTGATTGGATGACTTGGTGTGTTTGATATGAGCATGATGACACTTGGAGATTAGGTGTCGGTGAGGGGTTGTCAGTCTATGATTAGGATGGCATTGTCAGGATGTATGATTATAGGGATGGCACTATTGTTATTAGCTTCTAGGATACTGCAAGGGAATGTGCTGAGGTTTTCCCTTTGGGGTTGAGCAGATTATACTTTGTGTTTCCCAGGATCGAGTCTGTTAGGGAAATTACATCTTTGGGCTTCACTGAGAGGCATCAGCAGGATATGTCACTTGGTGAGGATTTTAGTTCTTTCAAGTATTTCAGTATGGGATTTAATGGTGAATACTTTTCAGGGACCCAGGAGAGGAGAATGCAGTATGGGCATGATGGTCAAAGAGTTATGATCAAAGTGGTGTAGCGAAAGCATGGTGACTCCTTTCAAAGAATAACTTGGAACCCTAGGATCACATTAGGTTGTAGACCAAAAGTTGTTGGGAATGGGAGAGCTGATGTTGAATTTCTTGAGCTTGTTCGTATTGTACCTTGGATTGGTTTCCTGGAAGAGCAATTTTCTGAGGGGTTGACTGAGTTCTTGCAATATCTGATTGCTCTTCTTATCGGTGATTTTCAAGAGGCCTCCTATGTTGGTCCCCTATAGGTCAATACCTTGAGGGGATGGTACTGTAGATCTCCTAGGTTGACTTGGGACCCTGGGATTGTTCGTGCCTGAATTCACTGTCAGTTTTTAAGCAATTTTTCCATGTAGGCACCTTCCCAAAAAATCCAAAAGGTTCTGAGTTTTGGCACCCCTTCAGTGTTTTGCAGCATCTGCATCATCTCTCTTGAGGAAGGGGTCATCATGTTTTGTCCATCGGCATGAGTTTGTTTTTGTCTTAGCGATCATGATGGTAGCAGTCATATCTTCCTCCATCGCTGAGACTTTGTGCTATCGGCGATGGAGTTTGTGGTTCCACCGATGGTATTGGTCATGCCGATGAGGGTATCTCAGGTCTATCAGCGTAATGTTTGGCATCGGCGAGGGAATTTCATGTTGCTCCGACGATGTGTGTCTGGTCGATGGGAGCGAGGAGTTTGGCCATTGGGTTGACTTCGTGCTTGGTCTCGCTGAGGGAAGTGCTATCGCCATGACTTTGGCTATCGGACGAGCCGGCATGGGGTTCACCGATGGAGTGGTGTCTGGCAGATGGTGTCATTGGCTTGGTGTTTGGTATCGGGTGGACTATGTTTGGTTTTGCCGATGAGATGTTCATCGACGTATGTGGAATGGCCGTCAGTGAGATTATTGAGGTCGGTGGGAGCTTTCATTGGTGTGCTGATGGTCTATGTCTTGGTGACAAGGGATTATGAAGTGGTCTTCGGCATGACCTATGTTGTCGGCAGGAGAATTAGTTGTTGAGCCGATAGTGGAGGTTTCGCCGACGAGGGTGTTTTGGTGGACATCGGGGAGAGTTGGTCTATCGACTGAGGAAGCTTTTGGGCTGGCCGATAGACTATGTCTGGCCGACAGAAGCAAGCGAAGGTGTCATCGATATGACTTTTGCCTATCAGCGAGGGAGATTTGTGCTTTGCCGATGGGTCTTCTCTGGCCGATGTGGAAGTTGGAGGCTTTAGGGAGGTGTTCGTCGGTGTGACTAAGGGTGTCGGCCAGTGTTTTTTCAGTTGCTCCGATGATGTGTGTCTGGCAGATGGGAGCAAGGAGTTCAGTCATCGGAGTGACCTTGGCTATTGGGGGCAGTGCTTTGTGGTCCACCGATGGAGAGTGTTTGGCCGATAGTGGAGCAGAGTGTGGCTCGTTGGTGCATCGGTATGACTCGATGTATCGGCGAGCGTCTTTTTTGTTGTGCCGATGGCATGTGTCTCGCCGAAGACCTGAATATGGAGTTTGCGATGGCATCGGTGAGACTATTGAGGTTGATCAGAGGAGTTCCAGGTTGGCCGATGGGATTGGTCTGGCTGACAAGGGATTGTGATGGGCTTCATCAGTGTAACACATGAGGTTGGCCAGAGGATTTTTGGATGCTCCGATGGAGGGAGTGTTTTGTTTGCCATTAGCGAGACCGTTGAGATCGGAAGAAGTTTTTTGGAGCGGGCCGATGGTATAGGTCTAGGCGATGGGCTTTGGGCTGAGAGGCGTGTGTCGAGCGTGGCAAAACGCTTGACACTTAGTACGCATGTGACTATGTTTTTTAAAGTGATAGAGGGCTCTCTGCACTGTGCATGTGGGATTATTTTCCTACATATTTTGAACCTACGGTGAAGTGTGTTTTGGCGAGAGGCTTCCATTTGAAAGTTGTGATGGTTTTCTCGGTGGCCGCGGGTGGTTGAGCCATCAATGGCGACAGTACAGGGGTATGGGCGATGGTACAAGCAATTAAGATGCCTGATCGTGGATGAAGACTTTTAGATGGTGGCGCAAAGCTTGAGATCCCCCCTGTCTGTCGCATTTAATCTGTGAAGGCCATTTTCAAATGGAAGGAATGTATCTGGCAAATTTTTGACTTCTGGCCATGTAATTAATTGCTGAATGTACACGGTTCTGTATAAATGGTCTGGCTATGTTACATTTTGGAGGTTGGAGGTTTTTTGGGCTTTCGGCTCTGACTCTGAACATAAGGTGTTCACATTTTGAAAGGCATTTTTTGCTACAGACTCGGTCCTTAGTCTGGTGTACTAATCTATCTTGGATTGTAAATGATGATTTTCTCTGTGATGACCTTCTATGCAGATTGATTTTAAATGAAAAACACTTGTGTGTGTATTGTTTCTGATTGTCTCCTGTATGTCATTTGTTTTCCTTTCAAACAAGGTTGTCAAGGACTTCCAAGTTTTTCAGTGTATGCATACTGTGTGTCTGATTTATTGCATCTGCTAAAGGAGTGGTTAAATAGGCTTTTGATCAGATACAAAGGGAAATAGATTGCATCATAGGATCTGTTAAGCATGATCATTAATGATACTCTTTCTTGGACATGTTGCTGTCAGGTAGTAGCATTATTCTCAGGTCCTCTGGATATGAATTTATGTTGTCATGGGGAGACATTTACAGTCTTAGATATGACTCTGCTACCCAGATAAGGCACTGGTTTGGGAATTTGTCTGTTCAATGGGTCTAGGAAAGTCCCATCACTCCAAACACCATCTCAACCCATCTCATCACTTCCACCTGTTAGTTGTAGGATTAGGATTAGGAACCTCTGCATGCTCTCATACCTAACCAGACATTATGTCCAAGAATGTTGCCAACCTTGTGATTTGTTACACAAATCTTGGTCCATACATGAGAGTATTCTACCTGTTACCGTCAAGTTAAATCCTTCTGTCATTGAGCTAGTCAAGGTTATAATTTTATCAAATAGGGACACCCCCCTTGGTGCGGCAGAACCAGAAGTGAAGGGGAGGAGCTCATGCAACCTCCTGTATTCAGTTGGCTAAATCTGCCTATGCATTAGAACTGGCAAACCCTAATGCTGATTCAGAAGCAAAACCAACAAAATGGCGACTTTGCTAGGGACGTTGATGTGAAGTGATATCTTGCAGTCTCTGGTGAAGTTTTGCTCTGCTGGTGGAATGAACTCAGAAACAGATTTGATGAGCTTTCAGCTACTGTAAATTTTGTCCTTTTTGGAGAGGTGGCGACTTTGCAAAAAATTCAAGTGCACATGAAATATTGATGTGTGTGTTGTAATAGAAAATGTGTTGTTCAGACTTCAGCATCTGTATAAGAAAGGTACCTTGTTCCTTCCCCTTTATATTTGATGTTTTGCTGCATAGGTTAGATGCTAGTGGAGGTTACAAGTCTTAGGAATGCAAGGGATGTCTGAAAATAGAAATTTCATGAATCCAAGTATGAATTATCCCATACTCAGCGGTGAAATGTTGGATAAAAGAATAGAAGAGATAAGAAATAGGTTGATATTCTTAGAGGCTGAGCAGGCCCAGTTAAAAAGCAGTAACCCTATTGTGTCTGCCAGTCAGAAGGCTAAACCTCTTCTCAGCCCTTTTGATCCTTTGTATGACCAACTGGATTTGTCATGGGTGGATTATAAAGTAGAAACTATGCCTGCTAGGATATACTGTCAGATGCCTAGATTTAGTGGTCACAGTGTATGTGATGGGAATGCACATATCCAAAATTTTCATAGTTTTATGGGAAAACATTCATTTAGAGATGAGGATATGTGGATGAGGTTTTTTGTTAGGTCCTTTGATGCAAAAGCAAAAGACTGGTATTTGAGCTTTCCAAAGAGATCCTTTGCCTGTTGGGATGAGCTTACTGACTTTTTCAAAAAAGAATTTGCAAAAGAACCTGCTGATCTTGTTGCAGAATTGATGAGAATCAGAAAACAAGATGAAGAGCCATGTGTTGATTTCAGTCATAGCTTTGCAGTAGCCTTTTCACAGATCCCAGAAGTCTTCAGACCTGATATTTCAGCTTGTGTTGGCATATTCATTTAGGCTTTTGAGGAGGGCTCTAGTGCATTACTAAGGGATTTCAAGGTGACAAGTATGCAGATGGCATACAAGTTCGTAGAAAAAATAGAAAAAATCAGAAATGTGCACCTACTAAAATCCTTGTCCCCTGGCCTCGGTGTGAAAAATAGTTGTGAAGCTGCAAATGACCAAATAATTAAGGTATCATGTGCAGATAAAAATGAAAATGAAAGCATAAAGGTTGAGACTACTGTATTTGAACATAATGCTAACAATACTACTCAATTGGATTGTTCACCAGTTGAGGATGCCAGTGAAAGGACTAGTGAGGATTCCCATTGCAATGATGAGGCATATGACCATGAAAACAACAACGAGGTTGTGGATAGTAATGAGCAACTTTTGGAATGGACTTGTGGAGACAATTGTGAGTATTGTACTCAAGACAAAGAAGGTATAAGCAAACAGAGAAGCAGTCCTATGTGTGACCCATTGACTTCTTTTCAAACACATGGGGATCATGAAGAGCAGTCAAAAATTGAAACAAGTGCTAGTACAGAGCATGATTGTTTTTCATTTGATGGTTGTTTTGCTTATGACACACAGGTTGATACTCTTCCACAAAGGGAATCCATTGGTGATGAAGATGCATGCTCTGCTACCCATGAACAAATGGCATATTATGATCAAACTGATGCACCTGGGTCACCCATTTATGACACATGTGATGATGAGGATCTGTCTGAGTATGGTGAAGATTTAGGCACTATTTTTGACTTAGATTCTATTTCTTATCCTGATGAAAGAGGAAACAACATACATCAGGTAAGTAGCTATGAAAATGTGCCTGATTTGAAAGAAATGCCAGAGCCTGATCTTTTCCAGTTTGGTGTTGTTATTGGTTGTGTGCATGATGTGCACAATTGTGAATTTGAAAGTTTTTCTTTTGAGAGGCCAGCATATGAAATGAGCTCTGATTTTCCTAGCTGCATGGTGGACTTTGAATATTTTTAGTTTTCAGTCCAGCTAGGAGATCATTTTGCAATGCATAATGCTGATACAAATGATAACATGTGTTATATTCCATTTGAGTATGCATTGCTTGATACATTCTGCATCCATTTGTTGCCTGATGCTGAGGGTTGTTTACATAAGGTTGACAATGACAAAATAAATCATAAGGTTGAATGTGTAGATGACCAAGTTTGTTTGTGGTCAGATCATGGCAGTATTCTCAGGCTTGACCCAGTATATGCAGATGAGAACAAGGTGTTTGACAAGGGGAAGTATTGGTTTTCCCTTTCTTGGTGGCCTTAGGCCATCAAGAGTGTTTGGTGATGCAGATCATTGTAACTTCATGACTTTGTGCCCAATGGATAGGGGACTGGTCTGCATCCCAGAGTTCTGTGGTTCTTGCCATGCCTGCAAGAGGCATGCATCCTCAGACAGAGCCACTGTTGGTGCTTGAATTCACTGTCAGTTTTTAAGCAATTTTTTCATGCAGGCACCTTCCCAAAAAATCCAAAAGGTTCTAAGTTTTGGCACCCCTTCAGTGTTTTACAACATCTGCATCATCTTTCTTAAGGAAGGGGTCATCATGTTTTGTCCATCGACATGAGTTTATTTTTGTCTTAGCGATCATGATGGTAGCAGTCATATCTTCCTCCATCACTAAGACTTTGTGCTATTAGCGATGGAGTTTGTGGTTCCACCGATGGTATTGGTCATGCCGATGAGGGTATCTCAGGTCTATCGGTGTAATGTTTGGCATCGGCGAGGGAATTTCATGTTGCTTCGACGATGTGTGTCTGGCCAATGGGAGCGAGGAGTTTGGCCATTGGGTTGACTTCGTGCTTGGTCTCGCTAAGGGAAGTGCTATCGCCATGACTTTGGCTATCAGGCGAGCCAGCGTGGGGTTCACCGATGGAGTGGTGTCTGGCCGATGGTGTCATTGGCTTGGTGTTTGGTATCGGGTGGACTGTGTTTGGTTTTGCCGATGAGATGTTCATCGGCATATGTGGAATGGCCGTCGGTGAGATTATTGAGGTCGGTGGGAGCTTTCATTGGTGTGCCGATGGTCTATGTCTTGGCGACAAGGGATTGTGAAGTGGTCTTCGGCATGACCTGTGTTGTCGGCAAGAGAATTAGTTGTTGAGCCGATAGTGGAGGTTTCGCCGATGAGGGTGTTTTGGTGGTCATCGGGGAGAGTTGGTCTATCGGCCAAGGAAGCTTTTGGGCTGGCCGATAGACTATGTCTGGCCGACAGAAGCAAGCGAAGGTGTCATCGATATGACTTTTGCCTATCGGCGAGGGAGATTTGTGCTTTGCCGATGGGTCTTCTCTGGCTGATGTGGAAGTTGGAGGCTTTAGGGAGGTGTTCGTCGGTGTGACTAAGGGTGTCAGCCAGTGTTTTTTCAGTTGCTCCAATGATATGTGTCTGGCCGATGGGAGCGAGGAGTTCAGTCATCGGAGTGACCTTGGCTATCGGGGGCAGTGCTTTGTGGTCCGCCGATGGAGAGTGTTTGGCCGATAGTGGAGCAGAGTGTGGCTCGTTGGTGCGTCGGTATGACTCGATGTATCGGCGAGCATCTTTTTTGTTGTGCCGATGGCATGTGTCTCACCGAAGACCTGAATATGGAGTTTGTGATGGCGTCAGCGAGACTATTGAGGTCAGTCAGAGGAGTTCCAGGTTGGCCGATGGGATTGGTCTGGCCGATAAGGGATTGCGATGGGCTTCATTGGTGTAACACATGAGGTCAGCTAGAGGATTTTTGGATGCTCCGATGGAGGGAGTGTTTTGTTTGCCATCGGTGAGACCGTTGAGATCAGAAGGAGTTTTTTGGAGTGGGCCAATGGTATAGGTCTAGGCAATGGGCTTTGGGCTGAGAGGTGTGTGTCGAGCGCGGCAAAACGCTCGACACTTAGTACGCATGTGACTATGTTTTTTAAAGTGATAGAGGGCTCTCTGCACTGTGCATGTGGGATTATTTTCCTACATATTTTAAACCTATGGTGAAGTGCATTTTGGCGGGAGGCTTGCGTTTGAAAGTTGCAATGGTTTTCTCGGTGGCTGCGGGTGGTTGAGCCATCAATGGTGACAGTGCAGGGGTATGGGCGACGGTACAAGCGATTAAGATGCCTGATCGTGGATGAAGACTTTCAGATGGTGGCGCAAAGCTTGAGATCCCCCCTGTCTGTCGTATTTAATCTGTGAAGGCCATTTTCAAATGGAAGGAATGTATCTGGCAAATTTTTGACTTTTGGCCATGTAATTAATTGCTCAATGTACATGGTTCTGTATAAATGGTCTAGCTGTGTTACATTTTGGAGGTTGGAGGTTTTTTGGGCTTTCGGCTCTGACTCTGAACATAAGGTGTTCACATTTTGAAAGGCATCAGACTCGGTCCTTAGTTTGGTGTACTAATCTATCTTGGATTGTAAATGATGATTTTCTCTGTGATGACCTTCTATGTAGATTGATTTTAAATGAAAAACACCTGTGTGTGTATTGTTTCTGATTGTCTCCTGTATGTCATTTGTTTTCCTTTCAAACAAGGTTGTCAAGGACTTCCAAGTTTTTCAGTGTATGCATATTGTGTGTCTGATTTATTGCGTCTACTCAAGGAGTGGTTAAATAGGCTTTTGATCAGATACAAAGGGAAATAGACTGCATCATAGGATCTGTTAAGCATGATCATTAATGATACTCTTTCTTGGACATGTTGCTGTCAAGCAGTAGCATTATTCTCAGGTCCTCTAGATATGATTTTATGTTGTCATGGGGAGACATTTACAGTCCTAGATATGACTCTGCTGCCCAGATAAGGCACTGGTTTGGGAATTTGTCTGTTCAATGGGTGTAAGAAAGTCCCATCACTCCAAACACCATCTCAACCCATCTCATCACTTCCACCTATTAGTTGTAGGATTAGGATTAGGAACCTCTGCATGCTCTCATACCTAACCAGACATTATGTCCAAGAATGTTGCCAACCTTGTGATTTGTTACACAAATCTTGGTCCATACATGAGAGTATTCTGCCTGTTGCCATCAAGTTAAATCCTTTTGTCATTGAGCTAGTCAAGGTTATACTTTTATCAAATAGGGACACCCCCCTTGGTGCGGCAGAACCAGAAGTGAAGGGGAGGAGCTCACGCAACCTCCTGTATTCAGTTGGCTAAATCTTCTTATGCATTAGAACTAGCAAACCCTAATGCTGATTCAGAAGCAAAAACCAATAAGGATCATTCTTGATTCCAGTTTGGATCAGTCTGTTGATCGGAGGTTGTATTGGCATTGCTTGAGGACAAGCAATTTTGGGAAGGGCAGACTATAATGTCCCCTTTTTAGCCCATGCAGGTAGATGGAGAATTAGTCTATTATTGAGTTCTCACTGACTAACCAGCCTAGTTAGGGAACCACTATTGGTGATGACTTGGATGGGTTTGTTAGTATTTGAGTGGATGTTGTCATGGTTTCAGTGTGATCTTTAGTTTGGTACTTTCTGGGGTGGATTTGTTTTGCTTAGGCCTGGACTTACTATTTTTGGCAAATTAGGGTTTTTGTCTGTTTCAAGATTTTCAATGTTGGAGATGAAGTGTCTTGGAGAGACCTTTCCAATGGTCTATAGATCACTAGATTCCAAGATCATTTGGGCCTCCATTTTAAAGTCTATAAATTATTAATATTGGACTTTGGGTTATATTGGCTAAGTGTCAAAAAAATTAAATATTACTAAAAGTCACTTAAGTCATGAGTTGGGCGCCCACCTTGGGAAATATTAGAAAGTGATTTTAAATAAATATTTCCCTTCAAAAGTGAATCAACCCTCTTGAAGAAATATAATAAGGAAAGAGGCAATTCATTGGATATGTTTGATTATTCATTTTCTTTGGCTTTGGCTCTATAAAGGGTTTGAGGGTTTTGCAAAAATTCAAAACCATGGCTTCTGGAAACAAAAACCTCCATTAGTAACAACATTCTGCAAGTGTGAAAGATCATCGCTAGGTGCTCGAAGAGGCAAATACACTCAGTGTTTGCATTTGTGCTTCAATGGTTGAATGCAGGTTGTCACAAGAGGGTGTTCATAGACATATCTCTCTGTTCTTGGCACAATAACTATTGAAAGACATTAAGGGATATATTGTAGGTTTTGGCACTGATTTTGAGGAGTTTCTATGGAGTTTCTAGCCTCCCTTTGCTG
The DNA here is from genome assembly GCA_027924645.1 of Cunninghamia lanceolata. Taxonomy (NCBI): domain Eukaryota; kingdom Viridiplantae; phylum Streptophyta; class Pinopsida; order Cupressales; family Cupressaceae; genus Cunninghamia; species Cunninghamia lanceolata. The sequence goes on from BSBN01000010.1 coordinate 3,933,929, forward strand.
GCCATACATTCCCAGCCTTGGTCATACCACTTTATGGTAACATTTTGAGTAGTGTTTGATGATCCTCCATTCACATTTTGGGAGTTGGAAACTATATTTCATCTATAGTTCATATTTGAGGGTTTATGACAGATTTTGCGGCATTTAAGAAGTGTTTATTGCTATAGCTATCACCAGTTGGGTTGTACCATTGCCTTGGGAAAAACTTGGGTCATCTTGGAGCTAGTTCACTCCTCACTCACAACTGCCATGCTACTCATTGTTGGCACCTAGGGCTGCATAACACTTCCCTTCATTTGTGTGAGTGTGAATATCTATCTATAGATGATTTGGAGGTGGTTTCCTATAGCTTGTATTGTTGGTTCACCTACAATAGAATTACAAAGTTGAAGAAATTGATATGGGTATGTTTTTGTAATTGATTTTGGGCTATTTTATGATTTGGGCCACTGATATTTTTCTCATATCTGTTATAGTTTTTCTGGGTTATCATTGCATGTCATATATTTCATTGTATCTACAAAAAACCATTACATGCAAACACAAAACCCCTTCTACAACTTCTGTCTAGTTCTAAAAGACCACAATAATAATAAAAATAACATAATAAGAAATTAAAAAATATCAAACAGGGGTAGCTCATTATAGATCGGGCGTTCACTATGCATCGTGCTTTTGAAAAGAAGAACCACTTGATCCCTGACTCTACAATACTTAGAAGCAATTATGAAGTTTGGTAGGGATCAGGAAACTCCCACTCACCAATGTTTGAAACACTTAGGCAAATTGAGAAACTTGGCGGACTTTGGCAATTAGGCCTTCCATCTACCGTCTTCTGCTAAATGGAAAGAAAAAGACCGCAACCTTGGCCTCCAAGCTCCACAATACTTAGAAGCATTTGAAATCGGCAGACCTCGACCGTTGGGCCTTCTGTCTTCCACCTTTAAAAAAGTAGGAAAAGAGAATTCCCACCTACCGTTGCCCTCAACACTTAGGAACATTGTGGCTCATCAAGATTCAGCAAATAGACCTTTCATCTACCGCTTGCCCAAAAGAAGAAAAAGGAAGAAGAAACTCCCATCCCTCGGTGCCTGAAATACTTAGAAGAATTTACAAGTAACTAATGTGGAGTTTGGAGCCAACAAGAATGGCATAGCAAAGAGGGAAACCCTGAACTCTAAAACTCTGAAAAGGTAGAAAACACAAGGAAAACACTTAGGATTTTGGACTTAGCCAATTGGGGGACTTTTTCCTTGCACTTCAAAAGGGAAAACACTTAGAAATTCATGGATCCTTTAGCTATTTGATCAGAAGGCAAAATAGGACAACATTTTGGCAATTATGCAGGGCTGTTTACCTGCTAAACACTAGGATCGAGAGGCCTTACAAATCCATTGGACACAGAGACAAAAGGGAACGTAACAACAAGAACAGGGGTTGGCTAGACCAACACAAAACTAAACATGCCTCCAGACAACAAGACAAGGTAAAACAAACAAGGCAAACATCCTCCTAATGAGGGTGCAATAGAGTGCAACATCACTTATTAAAAGGAAAAACACCTAACATATTTACTAAACCTCACAACCATACTATAAACAAGGTTTGAGATAGATCCCATTGACTGGGATTGGCAGAACCTATCATGCCCACCCTTTATAAAATATAAAAGTATAGACATGAACACAAAAATGGACAATTTTTCATTTTTCTAAGCACTAAGTTTGAATAGATTGAGGAGAAAGTTTACCTAATGCACACAAATCTCTTATTGATGTTGAGATGAGAACCAGAGCGAAACCATTTGTTTCAACTAATCAAGGAGAAGATTGTGCTAATTAGTTATACTAAACTACTAAAGATAGTAAACATGAAACAAGTACACCTAATCATATAAAATTGAGTGACATTGAAATTGAAAACATAAATGATTATTCTATTAGATTTACAAGAAACTATGATAATAATATTCTTTAGAAGATCATAGCTAAAAAGAATAACACAATCTCATTCCTAATTTGATATGAGAATCTTACAAAATCTTAAATAACATTGAATATATAAACTGTTGCAAGTATGTGCCTAACCAGTGTTGTCATTGATGTCAACATATCTTTGTTGTCATTGGTGTCAACTATGCTCTTGTTCTAATGCTTGTTTGTAATAAGTCAAGTGTTGAAGAAAATAAGTATTCCTGATATAGCAGAACAATCCAGTAGATTGCTCCGCATTTCTTGTAGAATGAATATCCTTGTCTATGGATTGGAAGTTATTTAGATGCATGTCTGAAGATGCTATGTTCCAAGTTTGAGCCTCCAATATGAAGATCTGAGTGAGTTATGTTCACCAAAGTGAAAACTGCTTTTTCTGTATATTTGGTGATGATAGGGAGAATGTATTATGCTCCACATTCCTCCACATTTAAGTATTTAAGTCTATGGTTCTGGAATCAAGTTTGTAATGATGATAATTTCTTTCAACTCCAATGGTTCATGATTTGGTGGTCTGCAAGCGATCTTTTCCTTATGACAGTAGCTGACAGTGTTGTTTATGTGCTCTAGTTTGAAGAATCTTCTTGACATAGTGGTTATAAATTGTGTGGTTGTTCCTGGTGATTACAATGTGCTTTTCGATCTCTCATGATCGTATTCCTACCTTTGAACTAGTCCGTAAAGAGAATTATGGATTGTAGATGAAGATTGTTCTTAGAAGACTTAGTGATAACACTAGTCTTGGCTGACCTAGTTGTTTTCACTACTTGCGGAGATGCATTGAAGATTGTGGAAGCATGTTGTGGTGTGGAAGATTGCATTTGAGTCCTAGCTAAGGTATAACCTGATCCACATATATCTTTCCTTTAGCTAATCTTGTTTTAGGTCCAAACCTATTTCTATGTACATGTTTGTATTACCAACCTTGGAGATTGTTCCAATGGTTGATGAATGTAATGTCGACCATGATGTACATTCCAAGGTTGATAAATTGTATAAAAGCATGTAATGTAGTTGCAAAAATATATCCTTGTGTGAAAATGAAAAGATAAGTACAAAGGTGTAAGAAGAGCAGAGTAGAGAAGTTATACTGTGCTTCAATGGAACTGAACCCAGGCATGGAGTAGATGCTATCAAATCAGTTCACTAGTCCTTGGCAGTGAGCCACCCCTTGGCAGTGAGCCTTAATATTTGTAGTGAGCATTTTGGGTAGTGAACCTTTAATTTTAGGTATTGTTATAACTTATTTATTTCTATGGGCTAACACCCACCATGGTTTTTCCCTTATAGGGTTTTCTGCGTAAAAATTATGGTGTCTCATGTGTTAATGTGTTGAGCTTCTTGTTTCATGCTTTCATGGTTAATCTTAATATATTGATTAAGAATTTTATTTGCTGATATTTATAAGTGGTTAAAGTTTTGTGACAACTGATTCACCCCCCTCTTAGTTGTCCTGTGCATTTCAACAATTAGTATCAGAGCGAGGTTCCTCGGAAGTAAGCCTAATAGCTTGAGGTCAATATAGGATGTCTTATAAGAAAGAAGCTCCTCAATTTGATGGGATGAATTATGCTTTATGGAAGCTATGAATGAAAAGCCATCTCCTTTGTCTTGGTTATAGAATATGGAAAGCAACAGAGATGAAGTATACCATGCCTCAAAATGGTTTAACAACTAAAGATGAAATCAAATAATATGAGTTAAACATAAAAGCTAGAGATGCTCTATTGAGTGCCTTGTCTAACACTGCTCATGAAGTATAGGAAAAGCTAGAATCTACTCATGAAGTCTAGGAAAAGCTAGAAAAACTATATGAAGGAGATGATTCTGTAAAGAGTACCAAATTGCAGGGCCTGAAAGTGAAATATGAGGGTTTAAAAATGAACGAAGATGAAAACATTACATTCATGCAAAAGGTTGATGAATTTGTCAATGGAATAAAAGGTATGTGAGGAACTATTGATGAGAAGGAAGTTGTGATAAAAATTCTTAGATCACTACCTAAGTCCTACAGTCACAAGGTAGCTACAATTGAAGAAGTAATGATAGTGCAAGATGTCACTAAGGATCAGTTGCTTCAAAAGCTTACAGCCTTTGAGATGGGAGAGTTTGGTGATGCCCTACTGAAAGTTGAAACTACTTTCAAAGCTAGTACTTCAGAGAAGATCTCTAGAGCAGAGAAGTACAAGGTAGAACCTGATGATGAGATTGATGAAATTGAAGCCAACTTTGTTGACAAACTGCAAAGAGGGCCCGGTAAGTTCAAAGGCAAATTACCTTTCAAATGTTTTACATGTGATAAGGTTGGTCACTATGCTTCTAGATGTCCTAAGAGAATTGAAAGAAATAGAAAAAGATTTGAGAGTAGACCTTGGGTTACAAAGAAATGCTACTGTGTTAGAGATCTTGATGATGAAGGTGTGGTAGATGATGAATTAGATTATGCTAGTACTAGTGCAAATGAGTGCTTGTTTATTGCAATTAAAGAAGAACTTGTGTCTACTAATCCTGCTAGCTATATGAAGGAAGAAAAACTAGTGGAAGAAAGTGCTTTGGCTGTTCAGGTTGAGAAAGCTAAGGATGAATGGATGATTGATAGTGGATGCTCACATCACATCACCGGTGACAAAAGTAAGTTTGTGAATTTGGAAAACTATGATGGTGGACTGGTTAGGTTTGGAGAAAATGCAGCTGGTAAGATTTGTGGAAAAGGGTCTATTTCTTTTGATAGAAAGCACAATATTGATAATGTCCTATATGTGAAGGGTTTGAAGCATAATCTTTTGAGTGTTGGTTAGATGCGTGACAAAGGTTATGATCTGAGATTTAAAGACAATGGGTGCAAGATCATGGAAAGCTCTAGAACAGTGATTGCTACTAGTAAGAAGACCAGAGGTAACATTTACCAATTATGAGGAACTAATGATTTTTTTTATTGGCTTAGACAGATGAGAGTTGGTTGTGGCATAGAAGGATGTGTCATATCAATTTTGACAATTTGGTGAAGATAAGTTCTACATAGGCTATAAGAGATCTACCTAAACTTGTGAAGCCAACCAACACCATTTGTAAGGAGTGTCAATTTGGGAAATAAACAAAAACAAGTTTCAAAAGAAAAGAACAATTCTCTGCTAAATTGCTGGAGCTAGTACATACAAATTTGTGTGGTCCCACAAGAACAAGAAGTTTGCAAGGTGACAGGTATTTTATGTTGCTTATTGATGACTATTCTAGAATGACTTGGGTCACTTTTCTAAAAGAAAAATCTAAAGCCCTAGACAAGTTCAAAGTTTTCAAGGCAATGGTTAAGAATGAGTTAGAGTTGAGAATCAAATGCTTAAGGTTTGATAGAGGAGGTGAGTTCACTTCAAATGAATTCAATATTTTCTATGAAGAACAAGGGATAAAGAGACAATTATCTATGTTGGCAAGAGATACTACTCTAATGAATGTTGAATGTTGTCATTGATGGCAACAAGGCAAAGGGTTTCTATCAGTATGGCAAAGAGACTTTACTTCAGAAGAATAATTGACTAGGTATGGGTAGTATACATTATACAAAGTAAGTGATAGTGTTTGAGATGGTATGCCTCCGTAGTTAAAAAAATTTGCATGCAGTTCAAGTATGTTGTCCATAACTACCTAGTGATCATATGTTCTAGTATTCAAGTCCTAACTTCCTTCGGAAGTCATATGATGAAATATCTAAGTCCGGGTGAACAGAGCTATGTCAGGAATAGTGCATAGTACCAGAGTAAAAGGGTCCACATTCCTCCATTGTGGCATATTTTATCTTGCAGTTCTAAGGAAACAAAGATACATATCATGACTACCTAAATTCAGAGTTATAGCTTCTGAAGTTCCTTCAATCACATTCTAAATGTTGTTCTTTATCGGCTTTTAGTTTGATAGTATCTCACTGTGACAAAGCAACAGTTCCAAGATCTACATTTTTCTATAAAGGACTATTATGTCCTACAGTTCTGAAGGTATGCTAAGAGATCCATAATGAATGTTATCCATGTTTTTGAAAGTCTCATATGGTTTGCATTAGAATTTTTGGTATGACAGTTGAACTGGTTAAGTATGTACTTAAGAGATAAGTCGACAAGAAAGTTAGATCTATATGTGGTGAGGATAAATTGTTTGAAGAATTTATCCAAGTGGCTAAATGATTGATGCCGACCTATATGAAGACTATTGTATTTTTGTTTGGGTCCGCATTCCTATTTGTGTACAAGATCAAGCCGACAAGGTATAACACTTGTATGCACATTTCATATCTAGCTGGCCGACATAATTGTGAGATGAATCTTGTTGCAAATATATATTCGATGGATTTTGCTATTGGAGTGTGTGATATAAGTGAATAGTGTACAAATTCAATATGAGCATGATCTAAGGTAGTTTGCAGAGCAGAAAAAGATAGTAAGGGTAGAAATGCATAGCATATGTAAAGCAGAGTAGAAAAAGTAGAACAAACATGATGAAGACATTTGAGTCTGTCTACTGAGCTGGAAATGGAACTACACCTCAACATTCTATAGATGCATTTATAGAAGTCATCTTTTAGCAGTGAGCCAATCCTTCTTCCATCTTCTCTTCTATTTGGTAGTGAGCCTACTGTAGTGAGCATTTCTTTGGACAGCGAGTCCTTGGGTAGTGATCCCTAAGGCAATGAGCCTTTATGTAATTCGGTATTCCTATCATAATATATTGTGAGCTAACACTCACCGTGGTTTTTCCCTTTTTGGATTTTCCATGTAAAATCCTGGTGTCTATGTGTTATGAATTTGTGGCTACTCTTCTTGTGTTTTCTTTGCTTTCATGTTATTGAATTTGGTACATGGATTAATAATTGTGTGAATGAAAAGTTCTTTAGAATGCTGATTCAACCCCCCTCTCAGTATTCTTTGTATTCAACAATTGGTATTAGAGTTAGGTTCCTTGGAAGAAGTCTAACAACTTGAGGAAGATCTGGGAAAGAATACTCATGGCAGTCAGAAGGTATCATGCTCCAGGTAATGACACAATTGATCAAGAATTAAAAACAACTCTTGAGGATCTTGATAAGTATGAAGCAAAGATCCAGGATTTGAAAGAAAATGTTAAAGATATAGATGAATGGATCATGAAGCTAAGAGAGCAAGTTAATAGATCTAAGGACAAGAATAGAGATCTAAATGAACAATTGGTTAAAGCAAATGAAATCCTAAATAACTTATCAAGATTGGTTGAAGAGAAAGAAAAAGATAAGAAACATTTGAATTAAATGTTGAAAGATAAGTCTGAGGAATGTGAAAATTTGGGAAAAGATGTGTTACTTCTGAAATATGATCTAGAAGTAGCCAATAGCTATAAAGAAAAATTAAAAATAAGATCTGCAAAGCTTGAGGAGTTGATTGAAAGTCAGAAGAGTTTAGATGATAAGAAAGGCTTGGGATTTGAAAAAGGAGAAAGTTCAAAATCAGGCCAAGCAAATAGTGAGTTTAAGCAAAACAAAGGCAACCATTTCTGGAATAAGAGAAGAGGACCTAGAAGACCTTCGGTCAGGTAGCCAAATGCTCAAAGGTACCCATCTTTCAATGGCCATTGTTTTAATTGCAATAAGTTTGGTCATAAGGCTACTCAGTGTAGGAGTAGCATGAATCAGAATGTTCCATCATTCTTTGGTCAATGTTTCAATTGCAAGAAAATTGGTCACAAAACAAATGAATGAAGAAGCCTGGTTAGGAATGGTTTTAACTATACAAGAAATACTCAGTCTTTCAATGGAAAGTGCTTTGCTTGCAATAGATTTGGACACATGGCTAACCAATGCAGATCAAGAATGAATCAAAGGAATTAGAGATAGAGGAATGTGGTATGCTACAATTGCAATAAGTTTGGACATATTGCAAGATTCTACATAAGCAAGAATGAGAAAAGAAACTTTCCTATAGAGAAGAGGAAAACAAAGTAAAAAGAAGAGAAAGGAAAGAAGAAAGTTGATTCGGTGGAAATCAAGAAGGAAATGAGCAAGGTCTGGATCAAGAAGGATGTTAATGAGGTAAGGGATGGATCCACACTAGCCTTTGGTGTAGATGCTTCCTTTAGGAAGTAAATTGGGAGCTCTGGCTCAGGGGGAGCTATATTGAAAATCTAAATCCCCTAGCCAGATAGTTAGTGTTGGAATCTAGCACAAGGTTAGGATGTAAAGAATTTTATGGCAGATCTTCTGAAAGAAATCCCAGAAGAAAAGGTTCAAATACAGAATATTGCAGAACAATTTGAATCAACTGTTCTTGACAAAGAAGCGTTTGACAACTATTGGAAAGATAGCATTTATGACTATTAGGTTTTGGCAAGCAAGGGTCAAAAGGGGTGTATCCGAGGGAAAAATCACTTTGCATTCACTCTCTCAAGTGTCTAAGGTGAACTGAAGTGAAATTCCTAGCGACTACACTGATTTTCAAAGCAATTCAAGGCAAGATCAAGCAAAACCCTAAATTGATAAAAGAGGTGTTTTTTAGATTCAAAACCCTACTATGAATTTATTTGAACCTTTACGAATATGGAAACACCACAAGTGATTGATATAACTAAGAGAGCCCAACCAAATTTCAAAAAGCATCCATTCAAATCAACAGAGGTCGATCCAAATGGTGCATTTTTAGAGATTCCATTCGGTGTGATGTATGCAGAAGATGTTAAGGTTTATATTCATGTTTCCCTAGAGGAAAATGAGGGTAGTCAACTCACATACCTATATCTAAAACATCTAAGTGGTGATACATTTGACCTGAAAGAAGAATACAAGGCATTGGAGGAAAAGAAACTCGTTTAGTATATAGATTTTCCAGTCTTTGTAGAAGGTGAATGGGTCCGGTATGTCTTAAGCCGAATTCATGATGAGTTTATGTGGGTTAACTCTACATTGAAGATCACCAAAGATTCCACAAGGGCGGTCACAAGACTAAACTCTACTGGTACAGTGCCTATATTAAAGGCTATGAAAAATGATACAGTGATGAAAGCCACTAGAGAAAAATTTGATAAAAGTGCATTGACAATCAGTGATATTGAAGATCATGTAGTTAGGTTTGCATCCATGGTGATCGGCTACAAGGTCTACTTCACAAACCGTGAGAACTTTGTCTTCGGTACTACCATATATACTGCCTATTAAATGGCTAAGGAAAATGTAGAGTATGACTTGTGTGAACTACTCTGACAACAGTTAATGAAGAACTTGAAGAAGACAAAAGAAACTAAATATCCCTTCAAGTTTGGTATGTTAATTATGTGTTTGTTCTTCTACTTTATGTAAGAGTTACCTGGTATGAAAAATCTATTTTGGACTGGAGACAAACCTATTGTGGTGCAAATTAGAAATCATTTAAATAGTATTGGAAGTTATGATGCACAAACTACAAACCTATGGGGCTATTTCAAGAACTTCCAAAGGGTAATGCAATCCAGGGAAAGAATCCCTAAGACAATTATTGAAAAATACAAAAATGACATCTATTTTATTGTTAATAAAGATCAATGCATGATGGAAGTTGTTGAGCCTAGAACAGTTTGGATTATGCCAATGGGGTATGAAGTGGATGCAAATGTGTTAGATGGTTATGACAAGCTCATGTTAAGAAAACCTAGGGATACTTCTAAGCCAAGATTTGGCACTTATGAAAACTATCTGTAAAAGTCCATGTTGAACTAAGGAAACCTGAAACCTAGAAAAAGGTGAGGAAATTGGTGGAAGAATATACTTAGAGCATAGGGATCACAAAAGAAGAAGTTGTGAAATCAAGGGCAAGAACAACTAAAAAATCAAAGGAAGCTAATAAAGCTCTAGAAGTTCATGATGTACAACAAGAGGCACAAGCAAAAAGGGTTGCAAAAGAGAAGAAAGAAAATGAACCGGTCAAGGCTCTGGAAGAGCCTGACGCAAAGGTAGAGGAACTTACTATAACAAGGAAAAGGACAAGAGGTTCAGCCTCTACAGGAACTGCATCAAAAACCTCCAGTTTGACCTTATTTGTTAGTGTAGAGGCACCCACCAAGAAGCCCACAGACAAAAGATTCAAAAGATAGAAAACTAAAGGCCATAGAATGTATGTTAGTATAGGAGTAGATGAGGAAGAGACAGAGTCAGATGAAGAAGTGAAGAAGATGAAAAATGAGGCTACCAAAGCCTCCAGGAGCAGAAAGAAGAAACCCTCTGGTAAGGGTAGAACTAAGAAAAGGCCAAGGCAAGATGAATCTTAGATAGGAGAAGCCACTATAAGTCTTGAAGATGTCCTAAAAGCCATAACAGTTGATGCCAATTTGAAACCCATAGCCCAACTGTATGATGAGTATGATGATCTAGACAAGAGGATCATTGAGACTGTTGTCATTAGATACTTGGACATCTACAACAAAGCCCTTATTGAGATAATTACTAATCTCCCAGACAACTTGGGTAGTATCATGACTGCAAGAAAAGAAGCTGCTATGGTAAAGGACATTGAACTCATAGAGCATACATTGATAACATTATGTTCGAAGATCACCCTGAAGACAAAACAAAAATCTCCAAAGTGCTAAGCAAGGAGTTCAAAACAAAGAAAAGAATGAATACTCTCATGTTAGATGACATTGAGAAAGTAGTGAAGGAGGCTGAGGAAATCACTTTGAGAGTGTTAAAGGAATATCATCTTCCAACTATATATGATAGAGAAGAAACAAATACTAGAAATAATACATCTATTCCTCTGGAACAACAAACTAATGACCTAACAGACAAGGAGAAGACTGAGGAATAAAACAAAGATGATGGTCAAGAAGAGGAACAAGTTGAAGAGAACTCTGTACCAGAACAAAATAAAGATGCCATATATTTAGATCCTCCGGAACAAAACCAAGAAGAAGAAGTCTCTAGAATAGCAAGAGACATTGTGGAGTCTGTCAAGGAATTCTTGGAAAGAGAAAAACAAGTTGTGGATGAACCTGAATTTTTGTAGGGACCAATAAATTTGGACTCAATGTCTCATGTACAAAAATTCCAACTAGTGTTAATTGTTCAAGCAAAGGCACAGGAAGAGATGATGAAAATACACATATAGGACAATGAGCTCATTGGTGCAGCATCTAATGTGTTGGAGAAATTGATGCTTGAATACCAGAAAGATACATAATTATCATCAACTGATCAACTTAAAGGTATGATAAAATCAATCAACAATCATTTTGAATCCTTTGAAAAATCTATAGAAACAAAAGTCAGAAAAGAGTTTGATGAGAAAAGATTAACTGAATTGAAGACCATGTTAGCAGATGATAAAACTCTATTAGACAAAGGAATAAGAGGTATACATAGTACCATTAAAGAAGCTTGTGATTTGTACAAATTTTGTTTATCATGGCCAGAAGCCATAGAGGAGTTAGAGGAAAAGATCAAGGATCTGAAACTGCAACTGACAAATATTTCTAAGTCATTTGATCCAGTAGTTGAGTCAGTAAGCAACAAAGAGGTACAAGTGATCAATATTCATAATGAGTTAAGTAATCTGGTGAATAAGGATCAAATGAAAAACATAATGTGTTAGTTGAAAGGACTAATAAATCCCAAGCTAGACTCAATGTCAAATCTTGCAGTAGAAGCACTGCAGGTAAATGCACTAATTGACACACTCTCTAATGTACAAAAGGCAGAAAAATTGGTCTTCCTAATAAGTGGCCATATTCAAATTTTGGACAATGCAAAGAAGAGTTGGGATAGAGAGTCAGTTCAAATCAAGAATATTTTCAATGTCATTCTACAACCCACAACAAATTAAGTTGAAGATTGCACCTATACATATGCGGCAAAGTATGACAATTTTTGTAGTTTTTGCAGTTTTGACACAATTTTGACTTCTGTACATACACCTTTGCCATTGATGTCAAAGGGGGAGAAAAAAACTAGTGAAAATGGGCAAACACCTAAGGGGCAGAAGAAAAACAAAGTGTATATAATAAGGGGGAGTAGATAAGCATTTTTGACTAAGTGTTGCCATCAATGCCAAAGGGGGAGATTGTTGGGAAGAGACACTACTCTAATGAATGTTGAATGTTGTCATTGATGGAAACAAGGCAAAGGGTTTCTACCAGCATGGAAAAGAGACTTTACTCCGGAAGAATAATTGACTAAGTATGGGTAGTATACATTATACAAAGTAAGTGATAGTGTTTGAGATGGTATGCCTCCATAGTTAAAGACATTTGCATGTAGTTCAAGTATGTTGTCCATAACTACCTAGTGATCACATATTCCAGTATTCAAGTCCTGACTTCCTCTGGATGTCATATGATGAAATATCTAAGTCTGAGTGAACAGAGCTAAGTCAAGAAAAATGCACAGTACCAGAGTAAAAGGGTCCTCATTCCTCTATTGTGGCATATTTTGTCTTGCGGTTCTGAGCCAACAAAGATACATATCATGACTACCTAAATCCAAAGTTGTAGCTTTTAAAGTTCCTTTGATCACATTCTACAAGTTGTTCTTTATCGGCTTCTAGTTTGATAGTATCTCACTGTGACAGAGCAACAGTTCCAAGATCCACATTTTGCTATAAAAGACTATTATGTCCTGCGGTTCTGAAGGTATGCTAAGAGATCCATAATGAATGTTATCCATGTTTTTGAAGTCTCATATGGTCCGCATTGGAAGTTTTGGTATGACAGTTGAACTGGTCAAGTATGTACTTAAGAGATAAGCTGACAGGAAAGTTAGATCTATATGTGGTGAGGATTTATTGTTTGAAGAATTTATCCAAGTGGTTGAATGATTGATGCCGACCTGTATGAAGACTATTGTATGTTTATTTGGGTCCGCATTCCTATTTGTACACAAGATCAAGCCGATAAGGTATAACACTTGTATACACGTTCCATATCTGTTTGACTGACCTAATTATGAGATGAATCTTGTTGCAGATATATATATATATATATATATATATATTTGATGGATTTCGGTGTTGGAGTGTGTGATATAAGTGAATAGTGTATCAATTCACGATGAGCATGATCTAAGGCAGTTTGCAAAGTAGAAAAAGATAGTAAGGGTAGAAAAGCAAAGCATATGTAAAGCAGAGCAGAAAAAGTAGAACATACATTATGAAGACATTTGAGTCTGTATACTGAGCTAGAAATGGAACTGTACCTCAAGATTTTGTAGATGCATTTATAACAATCATCTTTTGGTAGTGAACGAATCCTTCTTCCATCTTCTCTTCTATTTGGTGGTGAACCTATTGCAGTGAGCATTTCTTTGGACAGTGAGTCCTTGGGCAGTGAGCCCTAAGGTAGTGAGCCTTTATGTAATTCAATATTGCTATCATAATATATTGTGAGCTAACACTCACCATGGTTTTTCTCTTTTTGGGTTTTCCATGTAAAATCTAGGTGTCTATGTGTTATGAATTTGTGGCTACTCTTCTTGTGTTTTCTTTGATTTCATGTTATTGAATTTGGTACATGGATTAATAAATGTGTGAATGAAAAGTTTTTCAGAATATTGATTCACCCCCCTCTCAGTATTCTTTGTATTCAAAAGTCTGCAACTAGAACTCTTTAGCAGAATGGAGTTGTTGAAAGAAAGAATAGAACAGTTCAAGAGGCTGCTAGGACTATGCTAAAGGAAGCTAACCTACTAGAAGTATATTGGAGAGAAGGCATACATACTGCTGTGTACATCCTAAATAGAGTTCAATTCAAAGGTAATAGTTCTAAAACACCTTTTGTATTATGGTATGGAAGAGTTCCTATAGTGAAGTATTTCAAAGTTTTTGGTAGCAAATGTTATATCAGAAGAGATGAAGAACTAGTTAAGTTTGATGCTAGATGTGATGAAGGAATTTTTCTTGGTTACTCCACCAAGAGTAAGGCCTATTGGTGCTACAATAAGAGACTAAAAAAGATTGTTGAGAGTACTAATGTGATGGTGGATGAAGGCAAGGAAAGAATATAAGATCTGAGTTGTTATGAATCAGATGAACCTGTGACTATAGTAAATGAAGAAAAAGTTGAACAAAAAGACAGTCAGGATGAAGAAGAGGCTCCAGAAAGTGTTGTTAAGACTCCTAGGTATGTAATGATTCATCATTCTGAAGATCAGATTCTAGGTGACAAAAACAAAGGTGTGTTGACAAGGAAAAGAGCTGTAGAAGAACAAGTGAATTGCTTTTTGCTTTCAAAGGTTGAACCAAAAACTATGAATGAAGCTTGCAATGATGAAAATTGGGTAAAAGCCATGGAAGAAGAACTAATCCAAATTGAGAAGAATCAAACTTGGGAATTGGTTCCTAGACCTGTTGATAAGAATGTCATTAGAACTAAATGGGTTTTTAGGAACAAGATGAATGAAAATGGAGAAGTTGTAAGAAACAAAGCAAGGCTTGTGTGCAAAGGATATTCTCAAATTGAAGGAATAGATTTTGAAGAGACTTTTTCTCTAGTGGCTAGGATTGAAGCAATTGGAATATTTCTAGCATTTGCAGCTCACAAAGATTTCAAAGTGTATCAGATGGATGTGAAGTCTGCATTCTTGAATGGTGAATTAGAAGAGGGAGTTTACATTGAGCAACCGAAGGATTTCAATTATCAAACCAAGGTGATATGGTGTGCAAATTGAAAAAGGCATTGTATGGATTGAAGCAAGCCCCTAGAGCCTGGTATGCAAGGCTAGACAAGTATTTTCTACAATTAAGGTTCAGTAAAGGCACTACTGACAACAATCTCTATTTCAAAATCAATGATAATCAAATCCTGATTGTTGTATTTTTTTATCACATTATCTTTGGAGGAAATAAAGGTATGTGCATGAAGTTTATAGGAGAAATGCAAAATAAATTTGAGATGTCTGTGTTTGGTGAAATGAATTTCTTTCTAGGTCTACAAATTACTTAATCAAATAAAGGAATTTTCATTTCTCAGTCTAAGCATATGAAAAAGTTGTTGAAGAAGTTTGGAATGGAAGACTCCAAACCAGTATGTACTCCCATGGTGACTGGTTGTAAGTTGAGAAAAACTAATGAATCACCTAAGACTAATCAGAAAAGGTATAGATCTATGATTGGAGGATTACTTTATCTAACTCAAACTAGACCTGATATAATGCATGCATTATGTCTTGTGGCAAGATTTCAAGAAGATCCTAGAGAATCACATGTGATGGTAGTCAAGAGAATCTTTAGGTATTTGAAAGGCACATCAGATCATGGCTTATGGTATTCAAAGGATAATGATTTCACTCTCAGTGCTTATACAAATGCAGATTGGTCCGGAGACGTTGATGATAGAAAGAGTACAAGTGGAGGTGCTTTCTTCTTGGGTAATAGATTGTTTTCATGGCTGAGTAAGAAACAAGATTTGATCTCCATGTCTACTGTAGAAGTAGAGTATATTACAACAACGTGTTGTTGCACTCAAGTGTTGTGGATGAAGTAGACTTTGAAGGATATAAGAGTTGTGTATGAAGATCCAATTGCAATCTTTTTTGACAATACGAGTGCCATAAACATTTCAAAGAATCCAATAATTCACTCAAGAATAAAGCATATATCAATAAGGTATCACTTTTTGAGAGAGAATGTGACTAAAAATGAAGTAAAGATGGAATATGTGTCCACAAAGGATCAGATTACATATATTTTCACTAAGCCTCTACCTATAGATACCTTTGAGTATCTTAGAGAAAAGTTAGGGGTTATTACCCCTCCTACTCTGAACTAAGATGCATAAGAATGCATCAGTCCAGTGGTGTCCAAAGCCTCATTCTTTGATCTGGATTGATATTCTGAGAGCTACCTCTTAGGGGGAGTAGCAAGTGTTCCTAATATGTGTTCCTGACAAAGAGAAATAAGTGTTACAGTATTCATGAAAGAGTAATTTGATCAGAGCAACTGAGTGCAAGTATGTGCCCTTTGCCATTAATGTCAAAGGGGGAGAGAAATCATGTGAAAAACTTAGGGGGAGAAAGAGTGCAGATGTGTAAAGAGAAAGGGGTAGTATCTTGTCTTGATGGTCATTACAGTTTTTTATATCATATGTTGCCATCAATGACAAAGGGGGAGATTGTTGCAAGTATGTGCCTAAGCAGTTTTATCATTGATGTCAACATATATGTATTGTCATTGGTGTCAACTATGCTCTTGTTCTGATGCTTGTTTGTAATAAGTTAAGTGTTGAAGAAAATAAGTATTCTTGATACAACAAAATAGTCCAATAGATTGCTCTGCATTTCTTGTAGAATAAATATCCTTTTCTGCAGATTGGAAGTTATTTAGATGCATGTCTGAAGATGCTATGTTCCAAGTTTGAGCTCCGGTATGAAGATCTGAGTGAGTTATGTTCACTAGAGCGAAAACCACTTTTTTTATATATTTGGTGATGATAGGGAGAATGTATTATGCTCCGCATTCTTCTGCATTTAAGTATTTAAGTCTGCAGTTCTGGAATCAAGTTTGTAATGATGATAAATGCCTTGAACTCCAATGGTTCATGATTTGGTGGTCCAGAAGCGATCTTTTCCTTATGACAGTAGTTGACAGTGTTGTTTATGTGCTTTGGTTTGAAGAATCTTCTTGACAGAGTGGTTATAGATTTTACAGTTGTTCTTAGTGATTAAAATGTGCTTGTGGATGTCTCTTGATTGTGTTCCTACCTTTTGTTGCCTAAAATTTTTGAACTTAGAAAATTTCAAAATTTCAGTACATTCCCGGACATTGAGCCTGCCAGATCCCAAAAATAATTGATTTTGAAAATCTATTAATGTTGGTATGGAATCCTTCCATGGGTCTGTTCATAATTGCATTTTACCTAATTTGGCCAATTTTCATGTCAAAATGCCTTACCATTTGTGAGATTTTAACTTCACTTTTTCTCATTTGTGATTCATAAATAAAGTCAAAATCTAATAGCTGTAATGCTGGAGCTAAAAAGGTTTCTGGGTTTTGTTCAGAACATCTCAATTACCTTGTAATCTAAATTTTACACAAAATAGAGTTGTTTTGTGGAAGATATGAAAGTTTTTGTCTTTTAGCTGAAGCATAGTTCTAGGGGAAAATAAATAAGAGCATCATTATTGGGGAATTATTTCACTTTATCTAATTGGTTTTAAATAGCATCCCAAGGTACGAATTGTTTGAAAAATTAATTATTGGTCGGAGAATTTTTCATAAAAGTCACTCCCTTTCATTTGAAAAATTAGAAAATGTGCATATAGTCTAAGGGACTTTACTAAAGTTATTTTACTTCACAGAGATCATTATAAAAGTCTTATATTTCAAAGGTAGATCACTTTATGATGCCTTTTGTTGTCAAAGGTCAAAGTAGTTTTAGAACCTCATATTTACCTAACCCCTACTAAATAACCAAAGGCTCTTAGGAGGTCGCGAAGTCTGGAGTTTTCATAACTTCTGAACTCTTAAGTTGAGGTTCACAAGTTTTCATTTCTCCCGACTCCCAGACAATGTATAGAAGCTCATTGATTTGACCTAGTACGAGGATGCAATTATAATGAAAACAAAGGCTGTTGGTGTCAATCACACTAAGATTAGGGTTAAGAATGAGTTTGAACAGATTGTTCCCGCCACTGAGCTCAATGGAAGTTGATACAAATATTGTTGGGGGCGTTGCCATATCTGATCTGGTGAAGCCAGAAGCAAAGGATTTGTCAATACGATAAGTTCACTGGGATTAAGAATCATTGTGGTAGCATGCTTCAATGAAGAATCCATGTGTCAAAACTTAGGTCCAAAGAGGAACGACTCATGGTGTAATGGCAATCAACTATAGAAACGATGTGAAGATCTTTGACAACACTGGTTTGATCATAATTGATGTAAAAATTAATAATGTCATAGTAGGCATGTATGCGAAATGTGGAAGCATGTTCAAAACACATGAATTATTTGATCCTCGCCAGCATCTTCAATACACCTGAATTCCAAAGAAATGTAGTCTCATGGAGTGTCGTGATTACAGGGCCGACACCAAGTTGACAATGGTTGGCATTCAACATATGCTAAAATGAAAACTTGAAATAACATATGAGATTCATAAAAGCATTTTGGAATGATATTTTTATCTGATGATGGTAATACTAAGATTGTTCTCTGATAGCGAATGGTTCCTAACTTATCAGCTCAAACCTATACTACTATAAAGAGAGCTAAAGACAATAATTCATTGACATATTCCAAATGCAGTGCATCTAGTATAAAATAGGTCAAACCTCTGGGCTCTTTCTTTTCACTTCATGGATAGACCATATGCCCATGTGAATATGGGTGATGGAAACCCTAAAAACCTACAGCAATCACCTTGCAGGCTCATTGAAAATGATACAACAAGAGGAAGTCTTGATTGAGAAACAAAGAATGTTTTCTAAGGCTCACACACACATGAAAAGTGGAAATATTGCTCATAGGTGATCTCAATCGAAGTGAATAAAATGTAATTCTGTTATCTCAATCATTTGAAGATACGGGGGAATGGCATTTGGACAAATGTTATAGTTTGAAATACTCTAGTGGACGTAGTTACAAAATGTGCAAGCAAGACAAAGTGCGTGGACTGCCATGTTGTAGTGGTGAAGGCATTCAGATAGTTTGTAGGAGATGTTCTTGTCATTTTTAATAGTGTACCTGTAGCAAATGAAGAAACTATACCTTTTCAATCCTCGAAACGTATTACACTTGGATTTCTTATCATCAAAAAATATACTGGTGACCTGACATAAATTGGTATTATTCGAGAAAGAAAGAAAATGAATGTTGTTACAACTTTGAAGCACTATTGAAATTATATCTTCATGGCAGTAAGCTGACTGGTGGAAAAATATGCTTGGGAAAATAATGTTCCCTATCTCAGCATTTTCCTGGGAATGTAGATTGCTATGATTGAGTTTGGACTTTCAGTACTTGGAATGGATGGAGCAAACAATACAAAATTTGACTCAAACATCCTTGTGTTATTTTCATGCCAGAGGGGTCTAAAACTCACATGGGGGTATAATGTTGCATCGACATAGATATGAAGTCAATCCTAACATGGTAAAAAAACTAGAAAACTTGAGGCTCATGTTTGTGGGCAAGGATGAAATAGGTAGACACATGGAGATACTAGAATATTCAAGGCATCCTTACTATGTTGGAGTCCAGTTCCATCCAGAGTTCAAGTCTAGGCCAGGCAAAGCATCTGTAGTCTTCTTAGGCCTCATATTAGGAACATCAGGTTAGCTGAAATCACACTTGAAGCGGACTGTAGAGGTGTTTTCAAATCATAAAGTGTCAACTCACAGTATACCAGAGGATGGCACTAGGAATATAAGTAAAAATGGAATTGCAAGTCTAGGTAGAATCGGCCATATCCAAAGATCCCAATATTGCCTATAATGGGAGATAATAGTTATACACAACATGAAAGAAGAGGATGCAAACCGTGAAGACATGGAGGTTGTGATAAGGTGTCAATAATTAGAGGCTCTACCTAATTATTCCACTTTTTCAAAAAGTAATGGTATAATTGAGTCATCTTGAATCAACTTTATTTGCCTATAACTTTGAATTATATAAGTGACTTTTGAATTATTTTCAAAAATAAAATGAAGGGTCATTTTAAAAAGGATGTCACAAAACTATTACGGGAGGAGCAAAAGCTTTGAGCCTTCATTTCAAGAATCAGTTATGGGTAAAAATAAAGGAGATTTTCATCGTATTCCGAGAATCAGTTACGAGAACTGGAAAGTCTCATATGGGAGAGGCTTATTTATTTGTAAAAATCTTTCAAAAGGAGCATATTTTTATCTTTTTCCAGTAGCTTGGGAATAGGGGAAGTAGGGGTAGTTTGTTTTCTTTTCAATCACATTTTAATGTACATAAAAGAGAGTCTGTGAACTCATTTTTGCATTTAGGAAATAAAGGAGGTGTTCTTAAATCTGTGAATTCATGGATGTTTTCTTTAGACTGCAAATGTCCTTTGTGTCACTACAATCACTTTCTAATGCAATTTATGTTATACCAAACTATGTATATGTTTATTTTTGAATCTTTGAATTCAAATTAATTCGTTAATTGTGAAGATTTGTTTCTCATTCTTTTCTTGTTTCTCATTCATGGGTGTGGGATAAGTGGACTTTGCATCATTTGTTCACATTCAATTCTTTATAAATTAATCTTTTGCAACTACTTTCATGGTTATGGGTAGGTGTTAGTTTTCCTTTTTTACTTTCTGGTAAAAAGCATACCCCATTTTTATTCATTGCAAATTATTCGAAGGTAGCCGTGCCTTGTAAAATAAGCAGAGAGCACTTGCAACTATAATTGCAAGTGATTAAACTGTTGGTTAGGTTGTCATTCATGTGGGCAAGGGAGTATAAACTAGAAGTGACAAATCTTTTAAACTACACATTTGAACTGGTCCGCAAAGAGAATTATGGATCGTAGATGAAGACTGTTTGTTAGGAACCTGTGTTTAACCTCTTTCTTTACTTTGTTAGTATATTGTTGTTGGATGCATATGCTTTGTATGTCATCCCGTGAGTATATTGTATTATCCCACATTCATGGGGAGTAATAGTTGTTTAGATTAGACTTAGTATATAAGTACGTGTTGAGGCCAATGAAGGCATCCACGAATTTATTGTATTGAGCTTTTTCAAAGGAGGTTGCCCCCTCGAAGTGGCTTGTGATCAATAAATTCCTTTTGTGTTTCTTATATTTCTGTTATTTCATACATTTTTCATTATATTGTTGCAGGAGGTTCCTCTTATCTGGTATCAGAGCGCTTTCTTGGGCTCGCTGGGTGGAATTTCTAACAAATTTGTTTTTCTGCAGTGGCCTCCAGGCACTGTGATTATTGCAGTAGTTCTTTTTTTGCATATGTATTGTCCATTTCAATTACAAGTTCAGATTAGGGAATAAACCCTATCCTCTTAACTGTGGGAAGTGCCTAGGCATAGCCCTAAAACTCATTGTGAGGAGTACCACAGGAACCCTAAAGTAGCTGGCCCATTAAGAGGACGACCTGCCAGCAAAAAAGGGTAATGGTCCCTACTTGATTGACTAGTTCCCATCCGTGAGGTAAACCAAGAGCTATCGTTTGTGGCAAAGTAGTTATCAGTTTTACCTGAGCCGTGGAGTGAGGGGTACTACCCCAATATGCAAGATGTTAGACAACATTGGTAGCTGAGTGAATCCTCTAAACCTTTAGGAACCAAACATACTTGGGGCCCATATCTATTGACATCCAGGAAATCATAGATTGAATCCATCCAGAGCAGTTGGCAGATAGTTTCCAAAAACAAAATTCCATTTTTTTGCCATATCTTCCTTGCTTTAGCTCTATTTCCTCTCAAAATTCACTGGAACACCTAAAATTCCATTCTGCATATTTCCTTCCTTGAGGACCCTATCCCAAATTCCACTTATCAAACCCATAAATCCCACATTTGTCTATTTTTAGGGTTTGCCATAACTTCTTCGATTCTCACCCAATAGCCTTCAAATTTTGCCACAGTGTTCATTTCCTATTTCCGCTCCTTTGTCCCTATTGAACAAATTTTCCCATTCTTTCACCTTGCTTCTAAAATCCCCATTTTCTGCTTCCCTATCCCTCAGAAAGTGTCCAAAACTTAGTCAAACCCCAGTTGCCCATCAGAGTTTTTCCCAAATCCAAAATTTCCTTTACCAAAAAAGTTTCTGTTTTTGTTTTTCTACGCATTCCCCCCCCCCCAAAAAAAAAAACTCCTGGTTATGGTTGTCACTCGCGCAGGAGCAAAAACATGGAGGATGAACTTGCAGCCCTCAAGACCAAACTCCAAGATCTAGATGAAAAAATTCTCGTCCTTAATCTTTAGCATTCAACCATGAATAATAGACAGCAACCAGAGTCTTTTGTAGACACTGGGTTCTCTTCTTCTAGCAATTTTCGTGGGCCGAAGCTTGATTTTCCTCACTTCAATGGCGAGGATTCGACTGGATGGATATACCAGGTAGAACAATATTTCAATTTGCATAATACTTTTGATGTCAACAATGTCCCACTTGCATCCTTTCATTTGGAACATGAAGCCCTTCAATGGTTTTGTTGGTACACCAAGGCTCATGAAGAGACAAAATGGATAGATTTTTGCAAACTCATTTTGCAATGATTTGGCCCTAGTGCTTTTGATGACTTCATAGGAGCACTCACTAAACTTTGCCAAACTGGCACTGTGAGAGAATGTCAGATAGAATTTGAGAAACTAGCCAATCACACAGAGGGATTGTCTGATGAATTCTTTAGGAGTTGTTTTGTCAGTAGTCTGAAGGATGCAATCTGATCTGAGGTTAAAATGTTTCATCCCAGCACAATGATGGAAGCCCTAGGGTTGGCTAAGTTGACGGAGGACAAGATCACAGCTCAACAATGCTCCAAATCTAATTTTGTTCTATTCAGAAACATGGTTTCCCAAAGACCTCCAATCATGCCAGCTCCTAGAATAACTTCTATCAAGCATTTGACTAAAGTAGAGATGCGGGCACGTAGAGAAAAAGAGCTTTGCTATAATTGTGATGAGAAATTCACTCAGGGACATAGATGTGTTGAGCAAAAGCTCTATCTCTTGGATGTGGATTCTCCACCTGCAACTGAAGTTTATGAAGATGCTCAGGATACAATAGATGACTAGGTCGAAACTCAGCAGCAGCTTGTTGACCCTACTTCTCAAGAAGACCAACTAGAGATCTCTCTCCATGCTTTAGCAAGAGTCACAACCCCACAAACCATGCAGGTCAAGGGTTACTTCAAGAAGCTCCCTCTTACAATACTCATTGATTCTGGTAGCACTCATAACTTCATTGACCCTCGGATCACCAAACAAGCTGATTACTTTGTCCATCCTTGCTCTAGCTTTGAAGTCATGATTGCCAATGGGGGCACATTACCTTGCAAAGGGAAGTGTTGCAATGTGCATATCTCTATTAGAGATTATAACCTGTGCTCTGACATGTCTGCCTTGCCCTTAGGTGGATGTGATGTGGTTTTGGGTGCTCAATAGTTATGCACACTTGGACCCATCTTATGGGATTTTGCTAAATTTTGGATGTAGTTTTCAAACAATGGGCAAAAACACACATTGAAGGGCTTATAACTAGGGTCTCTCAGCATCATCAGTTCACATCGCATGGAAAATCTCCTTAAGAAGAATTCACATGGTGTTATCACTCAGCTCCATTCCATTCAAATGCAACCATCGGTGGTCTCCACTACTCCTTCAGATCTACAATGAATTTTGGATAGATATGCATGTGTCTTTGCCAAACTAGTGGGATTCCAACCTTCACGACCAGAGGACCACCATATTCAGCTCCTTCCTAGAAGCGTTCCTCCCAACATTAGGCCCTACTGCTACCCATTTCACCAAAAGATAGAGATTGAGATGCTCATTCGGGACTTACTGAAGCAAGGTATTATTCGCCCTAGTACCAGTTCCTTTTCTTCACCAGTTCTTCTTGTTCAGAAAAAAGATGGGTCATGGCACCTCTGCATTGACTTCCAAGCACTTAATCACATCACAATCAAGGATAATTTTCCAATTCCTATTGTTGATGAGCTTCTTGATGAGCTTCATGGTGCTCATTTTTTCTCCAAGTTGGATCTTCGTTTGGGGTATCACCAAATTTGGGTTCATGAGGATGATATCCCTAAAATGGCTTTCTATATGCATGATGGCAACTATAAGTTTTTGGTCATGCCCTTTGGCATCACTAATGCTCCTTCAACATTCTAGGCATTGATGAATAAAATATTCTAGCCCTACTTGTGGAAATTCATTCTGGTCTTCTTTGATGATATCCTCATCTATAGTAAAACATGGGCTGAGCATCTCCAACATCTGGATCTTATACTGCAACTTCTCTCTGATCATCATCTCTATGCAAAATAGTCTAAATGTGTTTTTTGCTAGGAGGAAGTGGATTATCTTGGGCATATTGTTTCAGCCCAAGGGGTTTGAGTGGATCCTACCAAAATAAATGCCATGAAAAATTGGCCGCATCCTCAGACACTCAAGAGCCTCAGTGGTTTTTTGGGACTGACTAGCTACTATCTCAAGTTTGTCAAGGATTACAAGAAGATTGTAGCTCCACTAACAGCTCTATTGAAAAAGGATGCTTTTACATGGACACATACTGCTCAGTGTGCATTTGAAAAAATGAAACAAGCTATGTGTACTATAGCTGTTCTAGCTATGCCAGATTTTTCCAAGACCTTCACTATTGAGAGTGATGCTTGCGGCAATGGACTTGGTGTTGTTCTCCTTCAAGATGAACATCCCATTGTGTTCACTAGCAAAGCCCTTTCTGGTAAGAATTTAGTACTCTCTACATATGAGTAGGAAATGATGGCTATTTTGCATGTAGTACAAAAGTGGCAGCCATACCTACTAGGGAATCATTTCTGCATCAAGACTGATCACCAGAGTTTGAAATATTTCCTGGAACAATGGGTCTCCTCCCTAACACAATAGAAATGGGTTAGCAAACTCATGGGTTATGACTATGAGATCACTTACAAGAAGGGTAAGGATAATATTGTGGCAGATGCTCTTTCTCGCACATTTGATGACCAAGCTTCTCTTTCAGCTCTTGCTATGCCTATTCCAAATTGGTTGGAATTTATCCAGCAGGGCTATGCCAATGACTCTTATTTATTTCAAATCATCTAGCAGTTGGCCAATAACCCTTCTTCTGTACTGCATTACTCTTGGGATGGTGCTTCTCTGAGATACAAGGGTCGTCTGGTCCTTCCCCAGAGCACAGATCTTCAATAAGCTGTCTTCTATGAACTCCATGCTTCTCCATTGGTAGGGCACTCTTGGTTCCTCAAAACTTATGAGCGAGCATGGTATAACTTCTTTTGGAAGGGAATTAAAGGGGCAATTCAATAGATGGTGGCTGAATGTGATACCTGCCAATGTAACAAGGGTGAAACGACACTTCTTCCAGGATTGCTCGAACCCTTGCCCATCCCTACATGGATTTGGACAGATATTTCTATGGATTTCATTGAGGGGCTCCCTAAATCTGGAAGGAAGACAGTGATCTTGGTTGTGGTTGATCGCCTCTCCAAATATAGTCATTTTCGTCCCTTAGCCATCCCTATACCACCTCCTCAGTTGCACAAATTTTCATGGACCAAATCTTCCGTCTTCATGGCATCCCTTCTTCCATTGTCTCAGATCATGATGCAACTTTCACAAGTCATTTTTGGATAGAACTATATCGACACACTGGCACCAAACTGAAGATGAGTTTAGGGTATCACCCAAAAATAAATGGTTAGACTAAAATTATCAAAAATGTTTGGAAACTTATCTTCATTGCTTCACCTCAGAACAACAACATCAGTGGGCAAAGTGGCTCCCTCTCGCTGAATGGTGGCACAATACCTCCTACCACACTACATCTAAAATGAATCCATATGAAGCAATCTATGGTCAGACACCTCCAGTGCTCCTTCCATACACCCCCAACAGTTCACCAGTTCAGGAAGTTGACATGGTTCTTTAAACTTGAGATTAGATTCTTTGCATTTTGTAGGACAATCTTCACATGGCAAGAAATCAAATGAAACAAGCCGATCAGCACTGTTCTGAGCGCACTTTTCAAGTAGGTGATATTATTTTTTTTCATCTACGGCCATACAAGCAATCATCCCTGAAACTCAAAGGGCTTCATAAGATGGCTCCAAAGTTATATGGGCCATATAAGGTTCTTCAAAAGATTGGGTCAGTTGCTTATAAATTGGAGCTTCCTCCTTCCCGCATTCATCCAGTATTTCATGTCTCTTGTCTAAAGAAAGTTCTTGGCACCAACATCAGAGCACAAACTGTTTTACTAGAACTGGATAATGAAGAATCCATCATTTTGGAGCCAGAGGCAATCCTCAACAGGTGCACTCATCAGCTTCACTCTCGATCCATCACAGAGGTATTAATTTAGTGGAACAAAATGCAACCAGAGGATTATACATGGGAACCACTCCTTCAAATTTAGCAACAATTTCCACATCTTAAGCTTTGAGGACAAAGCTTTTCTAAGAAGGAGGGATGTTAGGAACCCATGTTTAACCCTTGTCTTTACTTTGTTAGTATATTGATGTTGGACGCATATGCTTTGTAAGTCATCCCGTGAGTATATTGTATTATCTCACATTCATGGGGAGTAATAGTTGCTTAGATTAGACTTAGTATATAAGTACGTGTTGAGGCCAATGAAGGCATCCATGAATTTATTGTATTGAGCTTGCTCAAAGGAGGTTGGCCCCTCGAAGTGGCATGTGATCAATAAATTCGTTCTGTGTTTATGCTATTTATGTTATTTCATGCATTTTTCATTATATTGTTGCAGGAGGTTCCTCTCACTGTTCTTAGAAGACTTAGTGATAACACCAGCCTTGGCCAACCCAGTTGTTTTCACTACTTGCAGAGATGCATTGAAGATTGTGGAAGCATGTTGTGGCATGGAAGATTGTATTTGAGTCCCAGCTAAGGCATAACATGATCTGCATACATCTTTCCTTTAGCTAATCTTGTTTAGGTCTAGACCTATTTCTATGTATGTATGTATTGCCGACCTTGGAGATTGTTCAAATGGTTGATGAATGTAATGCCAACCTTGATGTACATTCCAAGGTTAGTAATGAGATCCTTTTTGGGTCCCACTATGGTAAGCAGAGGTAAATCTAGATTGATTACTATTGGAATGAATGTTTAGTAGATCATTATCAATATATAAATGCATAAGTTCTTTGATGTTAGTAGATGATTTCTTTCAAATATGTTTAATTTCAGTTTTATTCTGTGGTGATACTAGTGAAATTGTGTATGTGGTGTCCCTAGTTGTGATATAGTGTATCCAACTTGAGGGAAAGGTATTGTGAATGTTAGTAATGATTCACACAGTTATACCTATTGTGAAAATTATATGTTATAGTGAAGAATGTATGTTGTATAATTGTGGTTGTGTTTTCTTGTTGAGTATTATGTTGGGAAGGGAATTTTTATTTGTTGAGAGCTGATCTCACTTGAGGGATGAGAGCCTCTCATGTAAATAGGGGTTGAGAGAGGTGTGGAGACTCTCTTGGGGTATTATTTTTTTATTTTACCTTAAGAGGGATGCGTATCCCCTCTTTCCCCCTTCTTTATGGATCATACTAGTGATTCATTTGTGTTGTTATTGTTGTTGGGAGAAGATCTACTCCATTAGGGGTTTAGAGCTTCCCATGTGTGGGGTTGAATGAGGTGTGGATCTCCTTTGGGACATAACCCATTATGGGGTGAGGTGGGGACACAACCCCCTCATAGTCGCATTGGAATAGAATCCCCTCTGCTCCCCCTCGTTATGAAACCATTAGTGGTTCATGTGTGTTGTTGAGTATTTATGGGTTGAGGATGGATCAAGGTGTGCCTATGACTTAGGAGATTATTTTTTCATGATGATTTAGTTATGGTATCTCAATTGGCATGAGCACTATTGTAAGTTTGTAGAATATGAACATATGATGGTAACTGGGTCACTAATTGTGATAATCCATTTTAGATATGGAACTTTGACAGCATCAGTGGATGGTGTTGATCACACTGAGATTATTTTAGATTATTTTGTCTTAAGAGTAAAATTTATGAATTGTTTATAGTTGACTATTAAAATTATAATACTCTCTTTTAATTTAAAAATAAAGTAAATAACTTAATATCCTTTCTTAAGTGGATAATCTTAGAAGTTCCATATCTGAAATGGATTATCACAATTAGTGACCTAGTTACCATCAAATGTTCATCTGCTAGAAACTGCCAATAGTGCTCATGCCAACTAAGATACCATAACTAAATCATCATGAATAAATAATCTCCTAAGTCATAGGCACACCCCAATTCATCCTTAACCCATAAATACTCAACAACACACATGAACCGCTAATGGTTCCATAATGAGGGGGAGCAGAGGGGATTCTATTCCAATGTGACTATGAGGGGGTTGTGTCCCCACTTCACCTCATAATGGGTTACATCCCAAAGGAGATCCACACCTTGTTTGACCCCACACACGGGAGGCTCTAATCCCCCAATGGAGTAGATCCACTCCCAACAACAATAACAACACAAATGAATCACTAGTATGATCCATAAAGAAGGGGGAAAGAGGGGATATTCATCCCTCTTAAGGTAAAATAAAAAAATAATACGTTAAGAGAGGCTCCACACCTCTCTTGACCCCTATTTACATGAGAGGCTCTCAACCCTCAAGAGAGATCAGCTCTCAACAAATAACAATTCCCTTCCCAACACAATACTCAACAAGAAAACACAACCACAATTATACAACATACATTCTTCACTATAACATATAATTTTCACAATAGGTATACCTGTGTAAATCCTTACTAATGTTCACAATAACTTTCCCTCGAGTTGGATACACTGTATCACAACTAGGGACACCACACACAATTTCACTAGTATCACCACAGAATAAAACTGAAATTAAACATGTTTGACAAAAATCATCTACTAAATCAAAGAACTTACGCATTTATATAGTGATAATGATCTACTAAACATTCATTCCAATAGTAATCAATCCATATTTACCTCTGCTTACCATAGTGAGACCCAAAACGGCTCCAAGGAATGTAATGCTATTTAATTGCAATCAAGGTTAGTAATCAAGGTTAGTATAGAACTAATTAAGTTTTATAGTTTAGTATCATTGTGCCCTTCAAGCTAGAGAGTAACGGTTGAACTTAGATTAGAATATGTGAATAATGGTCTTATTGGATAGATGGATGATGTATTGTGTAAATTAAATATTAGGGAAGAGTATTGATAGAAATGATAAGAATTGTTTCTAATATTGTGTGATGTTGCATTGATGAGTGAATTAAATCCTTAACGATAAAATTGTATGAGTTATTGTTGTGAGAACATAGATGCTAGTTGAATAAATGAGATAAATTTCTCAAGTATTGATGTATTTACTGTAATGACTTGTGTTGATGATATAATGTATAACTTCTTGCATCAATATGTTTTGGTATGTGATTGCATCGTTGGATATTATTTATTTTGAGTTGTATATGTTGTATCCCTTATAATTTATTAAGATTATAAAGCTTCTATTGTATGTTAACCCAGGCTATAAATTGTATGAAACCATTTTGTAGTTACAATTTCAAGTCCCTGAACTACGAAGCCTCTGCGCTACGAGTACATAGGCAAAGCCATCATGGATGAGCCCCTGAGGCATTAGGTCGGCCCCTTAGGGCCTTTAGGTTCATGCATTGATATTGTTGGGAATTAAGGTGTCTCAACCTTGGTAATTCCTTGTATTATTTCATTGTATTTATTTATTTATTGCCTATTATGTAATTAGGATGCAAATCCTATGTTGTCATCTTGTGGGAGTTGGCACGGTGATGTGTCATCCTACATGGAATATGACCACATGTAAATTTGTCCTCACATGAGGAGATAGGCATCCCAATTAGTGGTAGGAATATTTTTCCATGTGTCAGCATCTTGTATAGTGTGTAAGGGAATATTGACCGAAATAGTCATGACAGATTCCTATGACAAATCTATGACATGTAAGAGTCAGAAATGGAAGATTCTATGACAGGTGAAGACATGTGTCGAGAAGCATTTTTGAAAAAGGCATCTTTGGGTGTGCCAAGGAGGGTTATGACATGTTGTAAGAGAATATGCTATTTATAGCCTGTATATGAGAGATTCTCTTATAGTTGTAAGATATGTCAGTATGATGGATTATATGACAATTGTAAGAGTCATAAGAGCATATGTCATTACCCAAATTGGAAATAGGCAACCTCTTTGGGATGGGGTGACTTGAAAAGTGTTAGGAACATTCTATAATGTTGGACATGTGTCCATAGGTGTGGGTTTTGGGCCATGAGGCCATGTTGGATGCCCATCCCAATATATGACCATTTTTGCCTTGTATTTTCTTTATAAACAAGTGCTTTGAAGAGATGTATTATGTGATTGACAGGTACTGTTATACTACTGGATTGTCTTCAGATACGAGTATCAAAGACTCCTACAAGAGCATTGACTCTGTGACTATATTGTAACCTTCATTGTTTACAGAATACATTTGAGCTGTGTTTTGGAGTGTGGGGTTTTCAACCCGTAAGGGTTTTCCCCACGTATATCTTGTCTCTTTATTCTTTTGTCTTACATTCTTGTGTATGTGTTTTCTATAATATCTCTATTAGTGGGTTAACATTGTTGTAACTGTAAATATTAAAATGAATTTGCACTCATCTCTCCTCAGTAGATTAGTGTAGGAAGCGATTTCTGCACACCTAGCTTCCTTTCAGTTGGTATCAGAGCTTGATCACCTTTGGTCCTAGTTGTTGAGTAGGGATTTTTTGAGCTAATCTTAGGTTGAGTGGGAGATTTGTGTAGAGTATTCTATAATCTTGTTGTAAAAAAGAGATGGCAGACACATCTGAAAGAATAGAGGTGGAGAATTCAATGGCACTAATTTTGAGTTATAGAAACTTAAGATGGAAGACATACTTGTTGATCGTGACCTATGGGAAATCGTATCTAGTGTAAAACCACCTACAATGGCACAAGCTGATTGGGATCTCAAAGATTAGAAGGCTAAGGGTCTCATAAGACTCAGTCTAGCTAATTTTGTCCTATTAAATGTCCATGAGGAGAAGAGCACAAAAGATCTTTGGAAGAAGTTGGGTGATGTTTATTAGGCCAAATCCTTAGTGAACAAACTTTTTCTAAGAAAGAAGTTGTATTCTCTGAGGATGGAGGATGGAGGATCTATTGTAGATCACCTGAATGCCTTCAACATGTTAATTTCTCAATTGTCATCAGTTGGTGTGAAGATGGAGGAGGATCGTTGTATGACCTTGCTTTGTTCTTTGCCAGACTCATGGGATCATCTTGTTATGGCTATTGGGAGCATCAAATCTACTTTCACAATGGATGAAGTGGTATCTTCACTGTTATCTGAAGAGATGTGGAGAAAGTCTTCTAAGGCAGCCAAAGAGGCTCTTGCAATTCATGGAATACCCAAGGAGAAAGGGAAAAAGAAGGACAAGAAAGCTAAGAAGGGCATATCAAAATCCCATGGGAGATCCAAATCTCCTGGAAAGTCCAAGGCTCTCTATTGGAATTGTGGAAATTTTGGGCATTTCCAAAAGGAGTGAAATAAAGAAAAGAAGAAGAAGAAGAAGAATGTCCTAGATTCAGATTCTGACAAATCTCAAGATGATGGTGATGCCTTCATCGCAGCCCTGGCCACCCATGCATCTAATGATGTGTGGTTGATTGATTCTGGTACATCATTCCACATAACCTCGCATTGAAGCTGGTTCACAAAGTATGAAGAGTTCGATGGTGGAAGAGTGTACCTAGGTGATGATTCTCATCTAAAGATTGTTGGCCGTGGAAGAGTCTCAATCTGATTCCCTGATGGACGAGTGAAGGGGATCACTGGGGTTATACACATCCCAGGCCTAACACGGAACCTACTTTCTATAAGTTTGTTGAATGATGTGGGTGTGTAGGTTGTTTTTTTTAAGGATGGATGCAAGATGACTAGAGGATCTATGGTGCTTGTGAAGGGTACTCAGAGAGGTACTCTATTTCAACTAGAGGCATGCACTTCACAGTGCAATAGTTCTTCTGACTCGAAGAAAAGAGTTCCAGTCACTTCATCCCCACCATCTGAACAAGTAGTAAAGAAATCTATTGTAACACTTTCTG
The DNA here is from genome assembly GCA_027924645.1 of Cunninghamia lanceolata. Lineage (NCBI taxonomy): Eukaryota > Viridiplantae > Streptophyta > Pinopsida > Cupressales > Cupressaceae > Cunninghamia > Cunninghamia lanceolata. The sequence continues at coordinate 3,965,726 of BSBN01000010.1, forward strand.
ATGGTAGTGCACATGCTTTGGAAGTTAAACTTCCTGCTGAAAAGACTATGTTATGGCATTTGAGATATGGCCACATTGGTGAGAAGGGTCTTAGAACCCTAAAAAATAAAAACCTCATTGAGGGGTTAAATGATTGTAATCTCAAGTTTGACTTTTGCAAACATTGTGTATATGGAAAGCAAAACCATGTTCATTTTTACTCTAGTTCTCACAAGTATTCTGGTGTATTGGATCTTATTCATTATGATGTGTTTAGTCTTGTTAATGTTCCTTCGATCTCCAAACATGTATATTTTGTATCTTTGATAGATGATTACAGTAGAAGGACATGGGTTTATTTTATCAGAAGTAAGACTGAAGTCTTTAGTCAGCTTAAAGAGTTTAAAGCTTTTGCTAAAAAATCAGACTAGTAAAAAGATTAAGTGTTTGAGAACTGATAACGGTGGTGAGTTTTGTTCAGTAGAGTTCAGTAAGTTCTGTAAAGAGCAAGGGATTGAAATACATAAGACAACTCCATACACCCCACAACAAAATGGAGTTGTAGAAAGGATGAACATGACACTGATGGAGAAGGCTAGGAGTATGCTTAGTGGAGCAAGCCTCGAATAAAAGTTTTGGGCTAAAGTTTTAGCCACTGCTTGCTACCTAGTAAACAAGTCTCCTACATCAACTCTTGTTGGTAAGACACCTATAGAGGTGTGGTCTGGTAAGAAAGGTGTGGTCTGGTAAGAAGCCTTTAGTCAGACATCTTCGTGTTTTTGGTTGTGAGGCATATGCACATGTGCCTAGGGAGAAACAGTCTAAATTGGAGAACAAGGTTGTTAAGTGTATCTTCATTGGCTATGGTGTCAGTGTGAGACGATACAAGCTTTGGGATCCTATGGCTGAAAAAGTGTTGTATAGAAGAAGTGTTATCTTCAAAGAGCTAACACCTTCTATGGTTTTACAGCTAGAACAGATAAAAAAGAAAGAAGATGTGGTTCAGTTTCCTTCTACCCTTAAGAAGACTGAACCGATAGACCCTGTGAGACTTGATGATGAATAGAGCTCTAGCAGCTATGAAAGCTAAGAAGAAGAAGCAGGACCTCAACCTCAACCATTAAAGAGGTCTACATGAACAAGAAAGCAACCTAATAGGTTTGGTTATTCATTTCTTGATTCTAGTTGTGCTTTTTCCATGCTTACTAACACTGATGAGCCTAGAACTATGAAAGAGGCTATGGGCATGAAAGATGCAAGTTCCTAGAAGGAGGCCATGGAAGATGAGATGCCTTCTTTGGAGAAGATAAAAACATGGGACTTGGTGCCTTTGCCTGAAGGATGGAAACCTGTTGGATGCAAATGGGTGCTCAACAAGAAATTTGGTGTAGATGGCAATGTTGAAAAGTACAAGACCAGATTGGTTGCGAAGGGGTACTCACAAGTGGAGGGAATTGATTATGGTAAAATTTTCTCTCTAGTTGCAAAGCTAACATCTATTTAGTTCCTGTTATCTCTTGCAGCATCTTATGACTTAGAGGTGGAGCAGATGGATGTGAAGACAACATTCCTTCATGGTGATTTGGATGAAGAGATTTACATGTCACAACCAGAGCATTACATAGAGAAAGGTAAACAAAATTTCATTTACAAGTTGAAAAAGTCTTTGTATGGTTTAAAGTGGTCTCCTAGGATGTGGTACTTGAAGTTTGATGCCTTTATGTTGTCCATTGGATATCTAAGATCAAAATCAGATCATTGTGTGTATTGCAAGTTTGACAATGATCGTATTCTCATTATTGCATTGTATGTTGATGATATGTTGATTGGGAATGGTAAGAATATGATTTCTAATTTGAAGTCTTAGTTGTCAACACAGTTTGAGATGAAAAATCAAGGGGTAGCCAAGTACATTCTAGGAATGGAAATCAGAAGAGATAGAGCTAACAAAAAACTTTGGTTAAGCCAGAGTAAGTATGTGAAGACCATGTTGGATAGGTTCAGCATGGCAGATTGTAGACCATTGTGTGTTCTTGTTTCATTGGGGACAAAGTTGTCTGTTAATGATTGTCCAAAATATCCTAGTGAGGTGGACGACATAAGCATAATACCTTATGCTAGTGCTATTAGAAGTTTGATGTATGCTATGGTCTACAAAAGACCAGACATTGCCCAAGCAGTGGGAGTCCTTAGTCAATTTATGGCCAATCCTAGACGAGTACATTGGGATGCAGTTAAGAGAGTGTTTAGATATTTGAGAGGTACTTCTGAGTATTCCATATGCTATCATGGTAATGCTACAGGACCTCTACTTCTATTTGTATTCGTGGATTTGAGGATTCTGATTGGGCAGGTGACATTGACAGCAGGAGATCCACCAGTGCATATGTGTTCACAATGTTTGGTGGTACAATTAGTTGGATGAGTAAGCGATAATCTATGGTTGCTTTGTCCATGACAGAAGATGAGTATATGGCAACAACTCATGCTTGCAAGGAATCCATTTGGCTTAAGAGATTATGTTCAGATATTGGTGTTGATGCAGGATATATTATGATTTGTTGTGACAGTCAGAGTGCGATTTGCCTAGCAAAGAATCTGACTTTCCATGCTAGAACAAAGCATATTTATGTATAGTTTCACTTCGTACAAGACATGGTAGAGGATGGGAAGGTCAATTTGGAGAAGGTAGACACTTTGAGAAATGTTGCAGATGCATTGACAAAACTAGTGGGCACAAAGAAGTTCAGATGGTGTTCGGAGTCTATGGAACTCTCAGCCTATAGCAGTTAAATCTTGTTAATTCCATTGGCTCTTACAAGGTGTTTGACAAGTGGGAGAATGTTGGGAATTAAGGTGTCTCAACCTTGGTAATTCCTTGTATTATTTCATTGTATTTATTTATTTATTGCCTATTGTGTAATTAGGATGTAAATCCTATGTTGTCATCTTGTGGGAGTTGGCACGGTGATGTGTCATCCTACATGGAATATGACCACATGTAAATTTGTCCTCACATGAGGAGATAGGCATCCCACTTAGTGGTAGGAATATTTTGCCATGTGTCAGCATCTTGTATAGTGTGTAAGGGAATATTGACCAGAATGGTCATGACAGATTCCTATAACAAATCTATGACATGTAAGAGTCAGAAATGGAAGATTCTATGACAAGTGAAGACATGTGTCAAGAAGCATATTTGAAAAAGACATCTTTGGATGCCCCAAGGAGGGTTATGACATGTTGTAAGAGAATATGCTATTTTATAGCATGTTTATGACAGATTCTCTTACAGTTGTAAGATATGTTAGTATGACGGATTCTATGACGGTTGTAAGAGTCGTAAGAGCATCTGCCATTACCTAAATTGGAAATAGGTGACCTCTTTGGGATGGGGTGACTTGACAAGTGTCAGGAACATTCTACAATGTTGGATAAGTGTCCATAGGTGTGGGTTTTGGGCAACAAGGCCATGTTGGATGCCTATCCCAAGATAGAGCCATTTTTGCCTTGTATTTTCTTTATAAACAAGTGCTTTGAAGAGGAGATGTATTATGTGATTGACAGGTATTGTTATGTTGCCAAATTGTCTCCAAATATGAGTATCAAAGACTCATGCAAGAGCATTGGCTCTGTGACTGTATTGTAACCTTCATTGTTTATGGAATACATTTGAGCTATGTTTTGGAGTGTGGGGTTTTTCACCCATAAGGGTTTTCACCACGTATATCTTGTCTCTCTCTTCTTCTGTCTTACATTCGTGTGTATGTGTTTGCTGCAATATCTCTGTTAGTGGGTTAACATTGTTGTAACTGTAAAGATTAAAATAAATTTACACTCATCTCTCCTCATTAGATTAGTGTAGGAAGTGATTTCCATACACCTAGCTTCCTTTCAGGTATCTAATATGTTATTTATTGATTTTGTGAAACTAATGATTATATTGAGTTGTGCAGATTTAGAACTATTACCTATACTAGAGCTAAGAAAGTTTACCTCACCTTGTGAATGGATGATCATATAGAGACTTTCATAGTTGTGTATAATTGTAAAAGAAAAGTGTAAATCATGGTTTTCATTAGGATGAATGATATTAACTTTGTTGATGTATAACTCTATTAAATGTTGATGGTACTGATGGAATATCAAATATATATATATATATATATATATATATATTTGTTTACAATGTTTTGTATTTTGAAATTAGAATTAACATTTTGCATTAAAGTATGATATTAATCTATGTTTTGAGGTTCATGCTTTATTTTCTAGGTTGGGCATGACAACATGTAATGTAGTTACGAAAAATATATCCTTGTGCAAAAATGAAAAGATAAGTGTGAAGGTGTAAGAAGAGTAGAGTAGAGGAGTTATAGTATGGTTCAATGGAACTGAACCCAAGCATGGAGTAGATGCTATCAAATTAGTTCACCAGTCCTTGGTAGTGAGCCTTAACATTTGAATTGAGCATTTTGGGTAGTGAGCCTCTAATTTTTGGTATTGCTATAACTTATTTATTTCTGTGGGCTAACACCCACCATGGTTTTTCCCTTATAGGGTTTTCCACATAAAAATTGTGGTGTCTCACGTGTTAATGTGTTGAGCTTCTTGTTTCATGCTTTCATGGTTAATCTTAATAATAGTGATTAAGAATTTGATGTGCTAATATTCATAAGTGGTTAAAGTTTTGTGACAACTGATTTACCCCCCCTCTCAATAGTCCTGTGCATTTCAACATAAACATGTAATTTTACCATAATGGAATATCAATTTTAAGATTGCAATTCAACAAGAAAGAAGAGAATTATATATATATATATATATATATATATATATATATATATAATCAACTATAGAAATAATCCATTTGTTTTTTATCACCAAGTTCATATGTACATATGTGAACATCATATCACTTAACCAATTCATTTTCCATGCATATCTTACCATATATATATATATATATATATATATATATATATATATATATATATATATACTCATACTTAGTATGATATAGATATATACATAAATGAATATATATATATATATATATAATATATATATTATTTATCAAAGTATATACTGTACAACAGAATTATGAAAACTGAGTATAAGTGTGTAACAAATATATATATACCCGTGTATAACACATTATATATATATGATATATACATATAAATGTACATTATAAAAGAGAATTTGATAAACATATTGTTCACTGTGAAGAGAAGTGACAACATCAATTAAAACACAATCCAATGTATAGTGGCCGCAACCTATGGTGGGCTTGGTTGTGCCAAAGCCTAGCCACAGCTGATCCCAAACATGGGGATGGGGAGTCGTGGCTCCCCATGGCTCCCACAACCTTGGTTGTGGTAGCCATGGATGCCACGACATCCACCATGGCCACCTATATAAATCAAAACAACCTTTATTCTGTTCTTCTATATGATGCTAATGTCATAAAATATATCATATGTAATCCATGTTTAAACATGGTATAACATGAAATATAATTACCAGATGTTTATCAATTTTCTAATCAAATATAATGAACACATCAATACTGTAACAATGCTAAAATCCCCTATATTATGCAGGGTAGATTGCAAATATCAAAACATCATTTTTATACAAAAGATTGAGTATAAAATCACAAATATTGTAGCTATTTGTAAATTGCCTTTTTCTAGCCAAATAGGTTCACCAGAAACTAAATATTTCTACAACAATAATCTAGAGATTTTAAATGAAAAACTCTCTATTTTATTTAACCAATACAAAAACAAATACAAATTGATATATATTAATAAAATTCTTCTGTCCACAGAATAATAGCCATACAGTGTATCAATTTTCAACAAAAATCTTTTGGTCATATTGCAACTGACTATAAACCTGCACACACACAATGAGTAGCCCAGTCTTGCTTTCCTCCTAGCCATAGGGCTTGGATTCCAAGCCCACCCCCAAGAGGGAGACAAATTCTAAATGCCCAAATGAAATGTTTTCAAAAGAAACACAAATTTAAAACTAATTCCAACATAGGCTGACTCACACACAAAGAACCTATTTCAAATTCTTGCAAAGGGGGAGAAAGGGAATTCCCTTCCCTCTTGGGGATAAAGCACAACAAATTACAATTCCTTTTCTTTTTGCAAATAGTACAATCACAACAGAAATCTCCACAACCCTTCAAACCCTCACACCATCACAACCCTTCAACACAACTCCTCCATCATATCACAACCATTACCAATACAACCCTTCCATCAAAACACAATACACATCTTCATATTACAACCATTCAAAACATCAAAACCCACACATTCTCCATACTACACAACAGCCACAACTTCCCCAAGAGAGGCTCAACGCCTTCCTCAACCTGACATGAGGGAGGCTCTCAACCCTCAAGCGAGATCAACTCCCTTTATACACCTGAACCCCCAAATCACATTTATGCCAACATTGTAACAATTCATTCAAAAGAAAATCCATACAAATCACCATTGTTTCACATAAACCAGAAATCACAGCTACAACCATCATTCACATAAAATAAACAAGAAATTAAAAAGAATACCAAACCCTACCTTGGCTGTCCAAGTTACGAGAAGCTTAAGAAATTGGGGTTTTTATCCTGCAAATTCTTTTTCAAAACCAATAATTTCTAGCCACTATCTAATCCTTCCTTCCATTACCATCCTTTTTAGCCAATCCCACAATCCAATCTTCTTCCAACACAAAATTAGAGCAAAGAGGAGAAAGCCAAAACCAAGCACGCACGGACATCATGAGGAATGAATCAAATTCCTCTCATAAAAATAAATTTCATACAAACCCTTCAACTTCTGAATGGAAATCCAAAAGGCAATTAGAATAATATAATTTTTAAATATCCAATTTCAATAAAATAAAATAAAATTAATAGCAACCAATAAATTATATTCCCCCACACATTAAAATTTAACCAAATAAATAATTAAAATAAAAGAACCAAGATAATAAACCCAAATATCCCTGACACACCACCACTTGGTTTCACGCAACAAAATCTAAAAAACTCAATTTAAATTGGGCATTTGAAAATGTCTCCAAACTAAAGGGATTCAGACCGCCCACCTACAAAACTCAATTTCGAACATCAGTATATCACGAAAAATATAGCTGAAGCAACGAATAATTAAATACTAAATATCTAAAATATCTAACATCAAATAATTTACTAAATTTTACAATTAATCTAATTCAAAAATTAAATGTACAATTGTAAACACTTCATAATCAAAATATTTCATTAAATTAAATCATATAATACCATCTATAATCCAAAATGATGTCCATACACACATAGGTATATAAAAATATACATATCCAAACACTTAAATGCATGAACTAGAAATAGTAGTATCAACCATGTCCAATCATAACCATCAAAATAATCACCTATAAATAGCATCACATTAATGCCTCACGAATATTGCTAGCTAGGCCTCACATCCTTCCACTCTAGAATTAGGCTTCCTCCTGGAAGCCATCAAAGAGATAAAGGAATAGAGACCTCATCCGAGTTGTATCCTCCCATGTCATAGAAACTCATCATAGAGATCCCATTAGACCCTTACCTAGTCCAACTGTCATCCTGTTGTGTGGTTACACAACACGCCCCATTTTGCCTTAGCAAAATAGGGACCCAATTTCTTGCTTTTGCTTGCTTGTTTTCTTTCTTTGGGTAGTTTGGTAAAATTCAGTCATGTTTATCACCTTTGCTTATGCATGTGCATCACAAAGAGAGGTTAATTGTCCAAGTCAGCATTTGCTATCATAAACCTTATAGTTTGAAAGAGTACAAAATTCCAAGTAGGTTTGCCTTTTGGATCACCCTGATATTGTTTAAGGATAGAAAGTTATGTTGAGTCAAAGATCAGTCAACCCTGATATTTCATCTAAGGGGGGTCATATTTCTTAATATCAGTCATATTTGTTTAGATGACCCGGACTTAGAAAAATCACCTGATGTCCATTCGATCCTGATACACGAATGTCAAACTTAAATAGGGATGAGTATTTACCTATCATAAACCTCATGTATTTGTAGGGGGTCATATTTCCTAATATCTGTCATCTTAAAAATATCACCCCTTTCAGGAATATCACCTTCCACAAATATGACGATGATGTCATTCAGTGCCAACAAATGAAAGAGATCACCCTGATGATGACGTAATCATTGCACCCGACCCACGAAAGGGTCATATTTCTAAGCGTCCATCATATTTCTCAATATGACGATGATGTCATCATAACCTGATAATTGAAAACATAGGGCGGCTTGATGATGTCATCATGATCTACACCCGAATGGGTCACATTTCATAATATCCATGACCTTAGTAAACATGATGATGACATAATGTGGGGATATTTATGATTATCAAAAACCCAAATATTCTCTAATATCCCTAATCTTGAGCTTTATGACCCGATCTTGCTTAGTGGTCAAAGGTTGATTGTATCACCCTCATCTTTAGTGAATGATTATCCTGCACAGAGGGGGTCATATTTTCCATTAGGGGGTCATATTTTCAAATATCCCTGATCTTCAAAAGATCGCCCTCTAGCATTAAATGCAGGCCAAAAGGTAAGTAAATCCCTGTCGATTTCAAATACAAATCCAACACTTGGCAGCATCTGTGAGCTTCATGCCAATTATCGACAAATTCAATTAAAATAACACATATGCCCTAATCTGTTGTATCAATTAGTTTAAAAGTAAAATTTAGGGACTATTTGCATTTACCTTTGCAATAATTGAAATTTACAGTGCTCTAAAAGTCAACACCTCCCAGTCATCTACTAGCAGATCGTGACACTCAGCGTAACAGAATAGAATAGTTGGTATTGCATATCTGCATTTTCTTCATTATCAGTCATATAACAAGAAGGGGAAGCGAATATCAGGTAAGTGAGTTAAAACCCTCTCTGTTGTCATTTACTATAAATCACCAGGAAAAATGTGTTTTAATACGTTAATCTACATAATGATGGTGCATGAAGCAAATTGTAATATTGAATAGTAATTATGAAATGCATAGTATTCTTGAGCTTCCCCATACAAAGACCCTAGGGAAAGAGATGCATATTTTATCATAGGATGTAATGGCAGAGGTCAGGAGGAACAGATCCAACATGGAATTCTTGAAACCTATGTTTATACAACCTGAGGGAGTAGGATTCAGATATGGTGATATCGGTGACACACATCAAGGTAAAACAAAGTTAGATGCATGGACCAACAAATTAGACAATGACACTGATAATCCTATACTTGATAGGATATTTACAATTGGCATGTCACACTACAAGATTCCCATAAGCAATGGACACCACTAAGTTAGTGTGGAATGTGCTAGAAATTATAACCCTGAGACCAAAAGAGTAGAAAAATATGGCAGTGTATGTCAACTTTTCAATCAAGGGCATCACTTCTGCATTCAATCTGCCTATGGGGAATAAGATAGTCAGTGCAAGCTTAGGAAATCTTGAGAAAGAAGATAAAAATAATAAGAAAGAGGTCAGGAAGATAATGTATCAATGGAGGGCCAAGAACAATACATACACAGCTTTTTCCAAGTTACTAGTTTACTTATACAAATTTGACTTTGATGAGGAATATCAATATGTGATTGCCCTATTGAGCAGGATGACCACCAAAAGGCATGTTGGCAACATTGAGAATTAGATGTATGGAATCATCCAGATGGTACTATATTTAGATAATAAGCCTCGTTGGGCCAAGATCATCAGTGATTGCTTGGATGAGGGGATAAGGAAGATGGATGGTAAAGCCTGTATATTTTATATGACCTCCTATGTTGTATATACCTGAGCTTTCCAAGGAACATTTGATGCCTTAAATACAATGGGCAAAGTTGGAAGCAGTGCTGGTGATGTGAACATTTGGGACCATTACCCACAATTACAAAGAAGAGCATACCTCCAAGACTACAAGCTGGTAAATGACTCAGTTTCAATGCATTTAATCAGAACCATGGAGGAGGACATGTTGTGTGGTTACACAACATGCCCCATTTTGACTTGACAAAATGGGGACCCAACTTTTTGTTTGGCTTTTCTTGTGTTTTTTGCTTGCTGGTGGTTTGGTAAAAGTAAATCAATGCAAATGATCCTGCATAAAGGAGACTAGGTAAGTCATCATGATGAAGTCAGTTTTTTTAAAGTTAACATTTCACATCAATAACCTCATGGGTAGATAAAGTACAAAATTTCATACAGATTTTCCTTTTGGATCACCCTGGTATTCCTTAGAGAACAAAAGTTATGGTGAGTCAAAGGTCCTAGTCAAACCTGATATTCTAAGGGGAGGATCATATTTCTTAACATCAGTCATATTATAAAAGATCACCCCGATCAAATATTATCACCCGATAAAATCATTTGCTCCGAACATCTGAACATCAACTTTATGTGATAACGATATCTACCTGACAAACAACATCATGTATTTTGTGAAGGTCATATTCCTAAACATCACTCGATATTTAAATATGACCCTGATATTTGAAATATCTACCTGTCGCAAAATATTGCCCCAAACCAATGTCTTGCTGACATCATCCAAACTTGATAATCAAAGAAATAAACATACCGATGACGTCACCACCCTTTTACCTCATGGAGGTATATTTCCAAACATGACCCTTCCTACATAACATGACGGTGACGTCATGGTGCGACAATGATGAACCAAGTCTTTATCCTGTTGACGTCACCCCGATATTTTGACAGGAGGTCATTTTAGTCCAGGGGGTGATATTATAAACATCACCAGACATTCTGAACATCCCTTGATATTTTGAATATCTACTCGATATTCTCAACTTGACCCAATTTTTTTTGACATAGGTCCTTCCACCTTAAAATGGATGATCATATTATACTAAGGGGGTCATATTCTGAATATCGCCCGATATTTGAATATCACCCTATCCTTTGAAGATCACCTCACGCCTTACCACCATAACATTAAATGCACTCGAAGGTGGTAGGTGATTCCCGCTGACTATGAACCTGATACATACACCTGGCGGGATCCGGCAGTTACGTACAAGTAAATCAGCTGTTGCATTTAATTTGCCTTAATTTGCCGTAATTTTCCCTAAGTGACCCAATGCATAGGTTTAAAATGAATTTACAGAGTCATTTTGTATTCACCTTGAGATAAACCAGTTTTAATAGAGAACTAAGCTTCTGAACCTTCTGACAAATAACATCTGGATGCACACAATTTACAGCATAACGAAGCAAGCAAAAGTCATCAGTATCAAGATCACTTTCAGACAATCATTAGCATAATCAAGAGGATAAGCGCATCAGGTAAGTAATTTGAAACCCTCTGGTTGTCATCTTTCACATATCCAGGTATCATGGTGTTTACTGGTTTGAAGTTATGCATATCAACATAAACTAGATGATGAAAAACTATAATATGCATGATGATTAATAAAAATATAGCGTATATGCATGCATGTGGTATAAAATTGTAAGACAGACCAGTTTTGTTAATTGCAGGCATCCATGGCAGACAAGCGGTTAGCTAAGTCAGAGGTAGAATTCCTAAAACTGATGTTTGCTCATCCTGAGGGTGTTTAATTCAAATATGGAGCCATTACAGACACACACCAAGGGAATATAGATCTTGCTACCTGGTTAGTTAAAATGAGTGATGAGAAGAATAACAGCGCCATGCTAGATGCAGTTTTTGTATCTAGGATGTGGAATGCAGCCGGTTTTCCCTACTCCATGGAAACCCCTAAGCTGGTTATTAAGTGTGTGAGAAATTATAACCCGCAAACAAGGAGGGTAGAGAAGCATGGTAGAATATATGTTGATCTATCAATCAAGGGTATTGCTGCCCCTTTCAGTTTGCCATTGGGCAAGAAAGTTGCCAACATAGATTTGAGGAAGTCGGAAGCAGAATATGAGAATAACAAGAAATCTGCTAGGAAGAAAATGTATCATGGAGGGCAAAGAATAGTCCTTATCCTGCAGTAGCTAAACTTCCTATACATTTATATAAATTTGAATTTGATGATGAGTACCAGTACATGATAGCATTGCTAAGCAGAGTAACAGGCCAGCCTGATGCTGGAAGTTTTAAGGATTGAATGTATGTAGTCATCCTGATGAGCCTCTACATAGATAGCAAGCCAATGTGGGCCAAGATGATAAGTGATTCTCTGGATGAGTAGCTGATGAACCTAGGAGGTCCAGATTGTTCCTTCTATATGACCTCATATATAGTTTATTCATGTGCCTACAAGGGTACATTTGATGCATTAATTACAGATGGAAAAATTGGAGGCACAACCAATGATGCACACATATGGGATCATCATCCCCAACTGCAAAGAGTGAATTACCTCCAGAATTACAAGCTGGTAAATGATGCATTTTCTATGCACTTAGTGAGAACAATGGAAGAAGATAGAACCAAGAGACTGAGCATGGAAGCTCATGAAGTTATCTACAGGCATGGAGCTTGGTTTATCCAATTTTCCACTTTCTCCTATATTAGGATTGAAGGTTTTGAGGGGGAGCCTCTCATGCTCCCAAGGTACCCTACAAATGTAGTTGTCTTAATGGAATTTTTAAGACAAATCTCTACAATATTGAATTCCTATAAGGCAAACAACAAGCTTCCACCAGTTTTGTTTCCAGTTATGATGGGCTGGTACATGTGCCCAGATTCTAAGAGTATAAAGAAGGCCATAAATGGTCTAGCAATGATGAATTTCCAGCCTTTCCCATTAATAAGATCATATGATCCATATGGGAGGATGCAAAAGATCATGGGGAAACCCATCCACCGAAGGAACCTTGAAGATTTTTGGGCAGATTGTGAAGATGAAGCTGAAGCCCGAAGAAGAAGGTATCAAAGGCTTACACTTAACCAAATCAAGACCTTTGATTGCATCTCCATCCCAGCATAACTGAAGAAAGATGATGGAATGATAATGGCTGATGAATATGAAGAGAAAAAGATATATAATGATACCATCTCTACACCAGATCTCACTATACAGGAGGATATCTCCTTAGATCCATTCACAGATAGGATATTACAGCTAACCCAAGCTTGGGTGGATGAGCAGATAAATGTACTGAAGAAAAAAGGTGTTGTCATCACGGTGGACAATAAGAAGAAAAGACAAGAAATTGTTGAAGATAAATATGATGACTTCTTAATTGAGAAGAGAAAGACTAAAGGAGAAAAGGTACCACCTCTTAAGAAAAGCAAAAGACCTCCAAGAGGAAAGAAAATTGATACTGAACCCAAAGGGGTTATAGTGGAAAGAGTGATAGTGCCTACTGAAGATGCATCAGGATCTGGACAAATATCAGCATCATCAACACAGCCTCCTCAGGATAAACAAAAGGCCAAATAGATCCAGAGGCCAACTGCACAACCCACTATTACATATGAGGAGGATCAAGCCTTACATAAGAATAAAGAGAAAGATATTCCTTTAGAGGAGGAGCTTGAGGAAGAGGAGGGCCCTATATCATTCACTAGAAAGAGAAAAGCACCTCAGGTGGTAGCCACTACACCTAAGAAACCAAGGACTTCTATGAGAGGTGAAATAAAGCAAACTCCCATAATGTTGAGGGGAGCAGGTGGGGAAGTATTTAAGAAGGAATTGCAACATAATGTTCCACTTCCCACCATTGTGAAGTTTAAAATTGAGCAAGCAGAAGAACAAGTAAAAGGAACCTCTAAAATACTTCAAAGTGGTCAAGTCTCATTAGATGAGATAGTCGACCTATCTGATGATGAGGTGGTGAAAGATGTAACTTCACAAAGAATGGAAACCCTTGCTGCTGGCACTCGGATAACTCCTCATGGAACTCCATCAGTACAAACAGTGTTAGAGGAGATGAAGCAAGTGGAATCATGGAAAGAGAAGAGCCCAGAAAAGGTAGCCCAAGAGATGGGGCTTGATATATTGATTGAGTAGGTAACCAGTCCTGTAGTAATTGATCTCACCTATAGACAGGATGCAAGTCCTAAAAATTAAGGAGGTACTCAAGATAGAGAAGAAAATGTTGAGGAAGTAAAGATGGCAGAGATAGAGAGCCACACTTTGGATATGGGTGAGCAACAACAAAAGGAAGTACTTGTTGGACCCAAGATAATTGAAGTCCAAGATAAGGGAGGAGAAGAAAGGGATACATCAGATGATCCTACCCTAAAAGTACAAGAAGTAATTGTTATGGCTGCAGAACAAATTGTAGTTCCAGATCAGGTTGATATACCTACAGTGACATCCATAGAAGCTAACATGCCTCATGATTGGGAAATCACCAAGGTGGATGAGACACCCATGGAGGAAGCAAAAGATAAGGATCAAGATAAACATGAAGATGATCAACAGGATCACCCTCCAGAAACGGAAGTTCCTCAACAGGAGGATATACCTAAGGATCACCTTCATGAGGAACGTCATGAGGAAGAAAAGAGAAGATCACCTTCATGAGGAATGTCATGAGGAAGAAAAGAGAAGATCACCCTCACCATCGAACATGATGGTGGATACCGAAGATCAGGGTGATCATCATGATAATGATGGAGACCAACAGTCAAAGGATCCAATTCCTCAGTGGCTCGAAAAAGTAATTGGTGCAGAATTAGGCATAGGGATACAGGAATTTGATGTATCCACATTATTTACAGAAACCCTGATAAAGCCAAAGAGGAAGGCTAGAGTAACTTCTACAATACGAAGGGATCCTGATACAAGCAGGAGAACAGCCCAGGTAGTTGTTCCTACAGTTGATAAAGAAAAGGGCAAGATCACTCTGGATGAATTCCAGATTACTACGGTGGATTTGGGATTTGCCAATGAGGATCAAGAAGGCCAGGAAGGTAAGGACATTATTGATTCATTAACTCAAAGAGTGAAAAGAGAAAAAGAGAAAAATAAACAACACAAGGAGCACATTTCTCAGTTGCATACTACATAAAAGGGTTAATTGACCCTGAAGATACATCAAGTGATCATGCAGTCCCATTGACTGCTATTTCTCAGGATGAAGTAAATAAACTAGATCTCATGAAGCACGAGTCATCCATAATGAGAAAGTGGATGTTATCCACATTTGATGAGGTAGAAGAAGTGGTAAAAGCCTCTTTAAAGAGATGGAATTCTTTGAGTGTCTCTAGGAGAAAAGTTGATAAATTGCAGATGGAGATCAGGAAGAGGTCTTTTCAGCTGGAGAAAACTTTGATCATCTTGGAGGAAATAAAGAGAATTGACCCTCAAGTTCTCATAAGTAACCAAGTGCTAAATAACAATAATGCACTGTTGATAGACATATGGTACAAGGACATCAGATTTGAATGTGATGTACTTAAAAGATGCAACAGTAAACTAAGAGATATTAGCATGAAACTACATGAGATGATGTCATATGAAGCTGAAATTTTAGAAGTACTGGAGGGAAAGATGGAAGGAAAAATAGAAAATTAGGATGAAGAGTTTGCAATTAAAGCTCTACATAACAACTTCCAACATGAGGCTAATGATCCCTTAAATAACTTGACAGAAGAAACTATGGATAAGATCATGAGGATCAGGGTCAAGATGGAGAATTATAACGAGACATCCAGCAGTAGGAAAAGTAAATTAGAGAATCTCTAAGGCAAATATCAAATGCATAGGCACACCACCATCAAAGCAAAAACTCAAGATGGTAGGGAGATAGAGAAAATAGTATAGTCATATGAAAATATCCGAACATCCATGCAGGTCCATGTACAAGGAGAAGCTCATCAGGATGATGAAGATTTTGAAATTGATGATACTAGTGCACATCATGATGATGATGAAGAGCCCGATGAAGGTATGCCGTAAAGGGAATGTAAGCACATCAAATACTTAGGAAAGTATAAGTTGCCTAGATGGTTGCCAGCTGGCAACCTATGCCACATGGAAAGAATTGACTTGGTCAATGAATGTAAACTATAGATCTTAATAGATAAATCCTGATCATAGATCAATTGTTACCTCTCCCTCACCTTGTTCTATAAAAGGTGCAGGGATACCTCATTTTAAAACATTCAAAACTTAATTGAAATCTGTTTGCTGAAATATTCAGGGCTCATTTCAAAGTTGTTGTATACATATACGTTCTTGCATACTTAATGAATGAGAAGACTCTTTTGATTACAATCCATCATAAATCTTGAGTAATCAGTGTGTGAATTCTGGATATATGCTTTGATTTGCTGCATCCCTTGGAGTGCATATCAGCTTGCATGTGTTGTCTTCATACCTTTCCTTTGAAGTTAGCATCGACTATATCTAGCTGTGGAATGTCCGTGTGAACATATGGTTTGATTTCTCCTCTTCATGACTGTATTTGATGTATATGTGGTTCAATAGCTAAAGGTTCAACATTAATTTGAATTATTTCTTTCAATTTCTTTCAATTTCAGAGAATTTCATCACCTTAATTGCAAATAATTGACAATCTTAAGCAAATAATACAAATATGCAGACATCCCATAGATAATTGAACATATTCATCATATTTGAGGTTAAAGCATGTCAAAATGACAAATCTCATGCAAAGATTTAAAGATAGACACAATATTTGAAGTATATCTTGTGTAGAATAACTCTCTGTGCAGCATCATTACAGGAAACATTATCTTACTGATGAAATCTATGTAAGGCCCCAAAATGGAAACAACAACACACATCAACCTCTGAGTAATGTCAGAAGATTAAGACCTAATCAATGGAGACTTGAGATCATGAATTCTTTGAATTCATTGTGTCTTTCAAGATGAATAAAGGTTAATGTGTACTTTTATTCTATGTTTGTTTATGACTAACATCATGATCAACATGACATAACTAAGAGACTGAGCATGGAGGCATAGGAAGTTATCTATAAGCATGGGGCTTGGTATATCCAATTCCCCACCTTTTCATACATGAGAATAGAAGGATTTGAGGGACAACCCCTCATGTTGCCAAGATACCCCACTGATAGGGTCATCTTGATGAAAGTTGTTAGACAAATATCAAATTTAGTTGAGGCTCACATAGAGCAGAAGAAGATTCCTCCTGTGTTGTTCCTAGTGTACATAGGCTGGTACATATGCCCTGATAGACAAAACATCAAGGATGCTATTAGAGGATTAAAGCTCATGTACTTGCAACCATTTCCTATAGCCAGGACATATGACCCATATGAAAAAATGAAAAAGTTATTGGGGAAACTAGTACATCAAAAAAATCTTGAAGATTTTTTGGGCTGATTGTGATGATGAGATGGAGGTCAGAAGAAGGAAATATCAAAGGCTCACTCTCAATCAGATCCGGACCTTTGACTGCATTTTAGTTCCTATGTAATTACATGATGATGATGGGAGGATAATGTCAAATGAATATGAAGATAAGAAGGTGTATAATGACACCATTTTAGCTCCTGATCTGACACAGCCGGAGGAGACTTCATTGGACCAAATAATGAAAGGGGTCCTCCAACTGATAAAGAGTTAGGTAAGTGTTGAGATTACTAAATTGAAGAAGAAGGGTATGGCCCTTACAGTGGATAATAAAAAGAATAGACAAGAGTTGTCAGATGAGGAATATGATGATTTTCTCATTGAAAAGAGGAAATCTAATGGAGAGAGATTACCTAATGAAAAACAAAAGCCACCAAGCAAAGGTAAGAAGGTTGAGCCTAAGCAGCAAGGGTGATTATCAAGAGGATTCCTTCAAAAGGTGATGGTGCATCAACACCTATACATGCATCTACATCACATCCTCCCCCTAATAGATAGAAAACTAAAAGGATAATAAAACCTATTCATGAGGTTGCAGAGAGATAGATGGAGAATGAGCCTTTACAGGAAGAACTAAAGAAAGAAAATCCCTTAGAGGATGAGCAACTGGATAAAGGACCTAAACATGATGATTTATTAATAATAAGGAAGAGGAGAAAGGAAGTACAACAGACACCTCCGCCAAAGAAACAAAAGACAACAATGAGGGGAAATGTCAACACTGACCCCATCATGTTAAGAGGTATGGGTGGTTTGACTTTCAAGAGAGAACTACAACATGAGGTCCCCATCCCTGAAATAATTTAGTTTAAGACTGAGAAGATGGAAGAGTAGAAAGAAAAAGAAATTCATATGGGAGGTAAAGAGTACCCCTTTCCACTTGATAATATTGTTGAGTTATCTGATGATGAAGTGGTTCAAGATGTGGCTGCTCAGCATATGGAGACTTTAGTTGCTAACACTAAGATGACCCCACATGGGACCCCAATGGCTCAAAAAGTGACTAGCCAAGGAAAAGATGAAATGGATGAAATAGGGCAGGATAACCCTGAAGAAGTAGCCCAACAGATAGGGTTAGTTAATTTGGTAGAGTAGGTTACTAGTCTTGCAGCAATAGATTTAACTTACCAGGGTGATATGGATTAGAATAAGGATAATGATCAACCCTTGGTACCTAATCAAGGCAAAAATCAAGCTAATGCACCCACAGGACAAGGACAATCAGAGGCACTGCTCCATAATAAAGGCAATCAGGATATGACAGACAAAGGTGCTGATCAATGCCAAGGCCTTTCTTCACCACATGATGAAGGGGATGAAGAGAAGTTAGCTGAGAAAGACGTAAACTCAGAAGAAGTTAGTGCATCTAAGGCTGAAGAACAAAGTTTACCCCAAGGTGGAGGTCTAGAGAAGGAAACAGAAAAGGTGACTAAGGGTGATCCGAGTGATTCCCAAGATCATAATACACAGTCTGCTCAAGAGACCAATGTACCACAAGACGAGGAAAAGGAGAAAGCTCAAGAAACTCCTGAGGAGAGTTTACTAGAGGAGGTGCAAGACCAAGGTATGCATACTTTACAAAATCCTACACCTCAAGAGGAAATCCCTCAATAGGAGGTATATCAATAGAGGTCCCCTCATGAGAATGTACATGAGGAAGAAATAAGAAAAGAGAATTCACCATTGAGGGCAGGGCTTGATATAGAGTCCTAAAATACTCAAAGTAAGGAGGATGATCATCAGGAGCCCAAGGGTGATGTTCCCTATTGGTTGCAACAAGAGGTAAATGTGCAACAAGTCGATGAAGTACATGATTTTGATGTTTCTACATTGTTTGCTAGAAGTATGATTAAACCAAGAAGAAAGGCAAGGTTGACATCTGCAATCAGAAGAGACCCTACTATAGGTAGGAGAAAAACATAGGTGACCTTACCTATGGTTGACAAAGAGAAAGGCAAAATAGGCCTTGAGGAATTTCATATCACTGATGTTGATCTAGGTTTTGCAAATGAGGACCAAGAAGGTCAGGAAGGTAAGGACATTATTGATTCTTTGACCCAAAGGATGAAGAGAGAAAAAGATGGGAATAAGAAACATAAAGAGAACATTGCTCAGTTGCATTCTTTTATTAAAGGATTAATTGATCTTAAACAAACACCTGTCAGTCCAGCCACTCCATTAACCATTATATCACAAGAAGAGGCTACAGGACTGGATTTGATGAAGCATAAGGCACAACTAATGGAAAAATGGTTCATCATGTCTTCTATTTTTTAGGCTAAGGAAGTTGTGAAGACCTCCTTAGAGAGGTAGAATTCACTTAGTGTTTTGAAGAGAAAGGTGGATAAGCTACAAAATGAAGTAGGTAGGAGGTCATTCAAACTGGAGAAGCATCTAGATACTTTGAATGAAATGAAGAGAATTGATATACAGATACTTATAAGTAACAATATACTGGATAATAACACCTCCCAGCTTCTCGATATATAGTATGAAGACACTGGATTTGAATGTGACATTTTGAAGAGATGTAGTGGTAAGCTCAAGGATATAAGTGTCAAATTGCATAATCCAATGGCACAAGAAGCAGAAACCTTGGAGACACTGGAAGGAAAGGTAGAAGGGAAGATAGAAAATCAAGATGTTGATTTTACTATTCAGGCTTTCTATAACAACTTTAAACAAGATGCAGAAGATCCCCTGCACCATTTGACAGAAGAGGTGATAAATAAGGTCATGAGGCTGAAGGTCAGGGTAGAAATATATAATGAAACACTGAACAATAGTAAAACTAAGATGGATGCACTTCAAGCAAAATTCTATTCCCACAGGCATGCAGTGATAAAGGCCAAGGTCCAGGATGGAGGTGAGATTGATAGAGTAGTACAATCATATGAATCCATCAGGGCGACTATAAAGGTACATATAGAGGATGATCTACATAAGAGTGAGAGTGATAATGAAGATGATGATGATGTAGAAAATTATGAAGAAGAGGAAAGTGAAGAAGAAGAAGAAGATGAAGAGTAAGTTAAGATGCAAGATGATAGGATCATATGCATGATCCACTTGCAAGCGAATGAGTCTTGCTAGATAGTTGCTAGCTGGCAACTTGTACCACATATATGGATGTTGACTAAGTCAATGAAGGATGTCGACCATTGATCCGAATAGATAAGTCTTGACTGTTGGTCATTTGTAATCGCCTCTTCACCTTATTCTATAAAAGGGGATGGAGTGCATTCTTTAATGCATTAGAAACTTAATTGAAATTTGATTGCTGAAGCATTCAAGACTAATTTCAAGGCTATTGTGAATGTACATGTTTGTTGAATACTTAATGTAAGAGAAACTATTTTAATTGCAAATTATTGTAAATCTTGAGTAGTCACTGAATGAGATCTAGATATATGCATTGATTAGCTACGTCCCTTGGAGTGCTTTCTAGTCTGCATATGTTGTTTTCATTCCTTGTTCCTTTGAATTTAGCATCAGCCATACCTAGCTGTGGAACATCCTGGTGAAATTGTGGTTTGGTTTCTTCTCTTCATGACTATATCTGGAATGTATGTGACTCAATAGCTAAAGGTTCACCAAATTTAGAAGTACTTTAAATTTTCTTGAATTTCATTAGAAATCACCTTCATAATTACAAATAACATACAATCTAAAGAAAATAAACATGAAATATGCCTATAACTCATAAATAATTGGAAATACAGAGCATATTTTGAGTAAAAGCATGCCAAAAATGATAAATATCATGCAAATACAGATGTCCATAAATGATATACATGTAAATATCTGCATGTAGGCACATCATTTGAATGAATATATAGTGTAGAAGCATAAAACATATTCATGATTGTAAATGCTCAAAAGAATTGATCAAACTTATGAATACAACCATAATCTATGGAGCATGGTAGAAATAACCTCATTTCTGAAGTAAATTTATAGGAAACAAATACAAAATCGATCAGCTAACAACGTAAGACCCCTTGAAATAGAAAATAGCATGTCACATCAACCTCTGAGTAATGTTAGAAGATCATGACCTGATCAACAGAGCCTTGGAGTCATCAATTGTTCCAAATTGATCGTACTTTTCAAGATAATAAATGTTTGTTGTGCAATTTTTTATGCATGTTGTTATGAGTAACAATGATCATCAACAAAAATTGGTGCTAGAAGGAGGGCCTTCTTTCTCATTTGGAAGGTAAACCGGTTGTATTTGTGTTTTCCTGTGTTAGAAGTGAGGTAATCTTCTCAAAGCTCATCACAATTGTTCATGCTTTGAGTGTTCTTGCAAGGATTTGCTTGTTCTATATTCCTTCATGCTTGTTCATCATAAATATTTTAGAATTGAGCATAGATATCCCAAACTTTATAGTCAATTCTTACAATCTTTGAAAATTGAGTTGTTATTTGGGTATTCCTGCTGAACCTTTGCTGTGATTTGCTTGTGTTTCTTGATATCCTGATATAAAGGTCGAGAAGTCTTGTACTTTCTCATATTTGCAAGTTTCTTACAAATATTGCATAAATATCCAGTCAGTAGTAAGTCTTGATCATAAATATCTCCATTGTTTGGTCAGTTCAATTGATCTTTACAGAAAACCAAGTCAAATTTCCACAAATTGTCAAAATCCTAGCTCACAAACCAAATACTAGGTCTAGATCTGGTGGACTTTTTGAGGAATTGCCTATCCATGGATTTATACCTAGAACTATAGACATGCATCACACTCCTGGTTCCAATACATCAGAATCTTCACTAGGACATACTCCAATAACCCCTACTGAGTTGCAAACACCTATAGGACCACCTGTTACCCCTCAAGTTCAACTACCACTAGCCACTATGTCATTCTTTACTACAGAGTTACCTTTGACATTCAATGCATATCATCCTTTACCTAAAAATCCTGATAAGATTTGTCCTAAATATCATCCATATCAAGATGCTGATGATCACATCAGAACATTCAAGGAAGCTTTCTGTAGATCAAGGATTGAACATCAAGATGTGGTATGCAAATTATTTCCATTTTCCTCAAGAGAGGAAGCATATAATTGGTATATAAGTCTTGGTCAAGGTTCAGTTGGTTCATGGGTTGCCTTAGAGAAAACTTTTAAAGACATATTTAAGATACCTATAGATCCTTCAATGAATTATCACCCGTTCGCCATAATTAAAAGATTTGAAGGAGAGCCTATTGCTAACTTTAATGCTAGATTCCAAAAGATGTTGTCAAAGCTGGTCACTCCTTATAATGTAGCAGATGAAGCTGCTAGGAGTATATACTATTCATCCTTAGATCCTTTGACCTCTATGTTCATAAGGAGGACACATCCTAATGTCACAACTCTGGTAGGAGCTTTTAAAGAAGCTATAAAAGTCAATCAATAACTAATCCCTGCTCCAACACCTAATATTGCCTTCGCTACACATCCTACATACCCTACTCAATAGCAAAACAATGGAGCCATGATGCCTCCAGTTGTAGTGCCAAGTCCTTTACAAGTACCTCCACTTAGCATTATGCCACCTCCAAATGGAAATGGCCAGATAGTGCAATATCTAGGACATGCACAAGTACCTCAGGATGTAGGACAAAATAGTAATAACAATGGTTCTTCCTTTTTTAAAACTCAAGCTAAAAATGTAGTAGCCAAAGTTCAGGAAGAGAAAGAGGAAATTAAAGAGATATCAGCACAATTGAGAAAATTGACAACTAAAATCACTCATTTGAGAAGTCATAATTTGTATTCTCAACCAAATCAGAATAGAGGATATAACAATGACAGATTAGGATATCATGGTAGGGGATATAACAATAATAGGAACTACAATAATAACAATAACAACAGTGGTAACAATAATGCCCCTATATAGCCTAGAGTGTGGAACACTAGGCCAAACAATGGTTCCTTGCCATCACCCCTAGATAATTAGCCTCCTAGTGAGCCTAAGCAGACCACTAGGGTGAATCTAGTAGAAGCAGCTCTTACAAACTGGTGTAGGATCCATAACAACAATGCTCATGCTAAGTTAAATTGTCCTCAATTTAGAATAGCAACTAGTATCTTTCAGGATGAGGTATCAAATACTGCAGATAACCCTCCCTTTGTTCAAGGAAATGAAATTGTCCCTTGTGGATATGACTCTGCTATGGTATTGGAAAGTTTTACCAATCATCCTCATCATTAAGCAACTTCAGCTCATGAGAATTACACCTTAGCATGTGAAGAGTCAACCATGGCTTTTGAAACAAATTATGTTTTTCCTTTTGAGGATGAGAATGAACCATCAGTTGAAGATGAGGAAGTACATACCTATCAACAACAATATCAGGGTAGACATAATTATAACCTCGAGAATAACTCAAACAGACCTTCTGGTCCCCTGACCACATATTTGCCTCCAAACAATTTTAACACTCCTCTTGATCCAAAGGCAAGTAATAACCCTGGATTTCCTAAGGTTAATGCTCAATACTTAACGCAACAAAATGCAGTGGCAAAAGCTAACAATCAGTGTCCTGAGTCTGATAAATTAGTTACCTACTTAGCAGATGAAATGAAAAAGATCAAAATCAATTTGTCATTATCAGAATTACTTAAAACCTTGGCTATTAAGAAGACATTCATGAAATCCTTAGATGATCCTACACCAAGAGAGGATAGTCATCCCCTCAATTCCAACCAGATTTTGAATAAAGATCATGCAGCTAAGGATACTAATGTTAAACACAAAACTTTAGCTACTATCTAAGTTGCTGAAACTTCACACATGACCCTTTATAGGGATAAGACTGAATCACCTCCATTTCTCTTTGCCATAAGGATGTTCAGTAAGAATTTACATAATTGCTTAGTGGATTCAGGTGCATCAACCAACGTAATGCCATTGTCTATATGTAATGCCTTAGGGTTACATTCTGCTAAGTCACTAAAGAAGGTGACATAGTTAGACAAGACTGAGGTAAGTGTTGTAGGAGAGTTAACTCACATTTATATGCAATTAGCATCAGATCCAAGGATCCAATATTACATTGACATCAAAGTAGTAGATATCCCTTATACGCATGGAATGTTGCTTAGCAGGGATTGGTCAAAGACACTTAATGGATATATGTCCACTGATTTCAGTCACATGTGGCTACCTTGGACATGGATTCTTAATTAGATTAGGATAGATGCTGAACCCCGGATGAAACACATGATCACTTAATATAATAAAACCAATGAGATCATGTATGTGGATGTTGAACCTGGAGTTTACACCATCAGACCCCAATCAGTCAAGATAGAGGAGATTCTTATGTATGATATTCATGTTGATAAGGATGATCACCAAGATGACAGAGTAATCATAGAGTCTGATCATAGTTCAGATGATAATGAAGTAGATCATTTTAAGAACATTGAATTGTAATTGTCCCAAAAGATGCAATGTTGTTGAATGTTAAATATGTCTAATGAAGATGTTTTGATTGAAGGATGGTGTAGGTTACATGATGAGGCACATTCTGAAAAAGCTTGTGATGCTTGTTTAGACATGATGGAGCTAGAACAAACATGTAGTGAGAAAGGATTATCATCATAGGAGGTAAGTCATGTAGATCGTCATAGTGATATTGAATCTTGTTCATCATTTGTAGATATAGAAGAAAATACATATCAGGATGAAAGTTACATTCATAATTTAGAGGAGATCCTGATGAATGTTGGGAGCATTTCTAAGGATGAGAGAAATATCACCTTGGGAACTAATTGTTTGATTGAGTCAAATTATGAAGTATTTGATGAAGATAAAGGGAGTAATTTAACCAAGTTTGAGGAGTTTTTATCAAAACAAATTCAGAAGATGTTGCTATAGCAGACTTCTCCACATAATGCTTTAATTGAAGGTTGGTGTAGATTACATTAAGCACCACATTCAGAGACTACTTGCTCATTATGCTTGCATATTTTGAAAAAGAAAGAGATGCTTCATTCAAAGGATTATTCTCCTGATAATAAGGAAGGAAAACATGTACCAATTTCACATCAGTCAGAGAAAGTGAAAGTAGAAAAGAATAAGTCACCAAAACTAAAATGGCTATCATGTGGTGTAGCTGCCAGAGATAAAAAGAAGAGAGAAAGCCTTGACAAGCCTTTAATTGAAGATAAGCCGTGGATCCTTAGGTTTGATGGATCTAAGTCAAAACAAGGAGCTGTAGTAGGAATAGATCTCATTGATCCAGCTAGAAAATCCTATTTAGTAGCATATAAATTACAATTCCCATGCACAAATAATATGATAGAGTATGAAGATTTAATTCATGGGATATTGTTTGCACTCAAGAAAAAAGTAAAGATTTTGCATGTCTATGGAGACTTAGAATTGGTGGTAAGACAAGTAAGAGGCATATACTCTTGCAATTACAAAAGGTTGTCTAATTATTGACATAGAGTATGGGATTTGATAGAAGACTTTGATGCATTCAACATCACCCATGCGCCTAGAGAAATGAATCATAGAGCAGATGCTTTAGCCCAAGCTATAAGTACTTTGGAACCATTATCCATATCTGGTTTGAAGAGGTTCTTAGTTGAATTAATATCAGTACCTTTTGTACCAAATAATGTCACCAATCTCCAAGTGTTTGATGATGACCATCACATTTTAGATTTTATATCAAATAGAGATGTGTTTAATGCACAGATCATAGATGAAAGAAATGTAGAAGATCATACTTGGGAAGAAGAAGAGATCATGGATCTGCCTAGTAACAAGACTCCCAAGGGGATGATAGAATTAGAGAGAGTATTTGATTTAGACAATATGCTAAAACAAAAAGATCTTCCAAGGATTGATGGAGGAGAGTATTCACCAGTTAACATGGGACAAAAGGAAGAAAAAAGGAATGTCTTAATTGGCAAAGTTTCTATAGAAGAAGAAATGGCAGGGATAACCCAAGCACTTAAGGATTACATCCATGTTATCACCTAGACCTATGATGAGTTGAAGACTTATGATACCTCAATCATAACCCGTACTATACTATTGAAACTAGATGTCAAGCCTTTTAGACAAAAATAGAGACCTGTTAATGCCTTGTTGGAACCCATCATCTTTGAGGAAGTAAAGAAACTGCTCAATGCCAGGATCATATTCCCAGTGAGACACTCCACATGGGTGGCCAACTTGGTTCCTGTGAGAAAGAAAAATGGTGATATCACGTTATGTGTAGACTTCATAAATCTGAATAGAACTTCTGAAAAAGATAACTATCCTTTACCTTCACTGGATGAAGTTCTACAAATAGTAAATGGTGCATAGATGATGTCATTTTTGAATGGTTTCTTAGGTTATAACCAGGTGATGGTAGATAAAATAGATAGATTGAAAACTGCATTCACCACTAAGTGGGGTATATTTGCCTATAGACGCATGCCTTTTGGATTAATAAATGTTGGAGCCACCTTTCAATGAGCAATAGATATAGCTTTCAAGGGTCTGATTGGTAAGTGCATAGTCATATATATGGATGACTTGACAATTTTCTCCAAACAAAGGGGTGACCACATAGAAAACCTCAAAAGTGTGCTTAAAAAGTGTGAACAATATGGTATATCTCTAAATCCCAAGAAGTGCATATTCAAAGTAACCACAGGTAAGTCACTAGGCCATTTAATAATAGAGAATGGGATCATCATTGACCCTGCAAGAGTAGAATCAATCATGAAGCTACAGTTACTTGGAAGCAAGAAGGAACTTAAATCTTACTCTGGATAGATAAATTTTGTTAAGGAATTCATTGCTGGCTTTGTAGAGATTGTCAAGCCATTGAATGCAATGCTCAAGAAGGATGTAAAAGTTGAGTGGACTGCTGAAGCAAGAGCAGCTTTTGAGGACATCAAGAAAGCTATATTTGATGCCCCTGTTCTGATCAGTCCATATTATACAAGAGATTTTACATATATTCATTTATTTTAGAGCATACATCTGCAACAATACTAACACAAAGGAACGAGGCTAAAGAAGAAAAACCTATAGCTTTCATGAGCTGTCCATTCAAGGATGCATAGCTTAGATACATGGATGCTGAGAGACAAGCTTTGGCTCTAGTCCAAGCAGTTAAGAAGTTCAGACACTACATTGTGAGAAGTAAGATAATTACTGTAGCACCAGATGCAGTAGTGAAAAGGCTTTTAATGCAAAGTGAGCCTGGTGAAAAGAGAGATAAATGGATAACAGTCCTCCAAGAATATGATATGGACATAGCACCCATGAAGTTAGTAAGAGGACAAGATTTGAGCTAGATGATATCATAAATTGATCCTAACATCATGAGCCAACAATATGTGGTAAACACAAAAAATTGAAGAATGGTATTCAGACATCAGGCATGTTCTGATTACTGGGAGATGCCCATCAAAATTGTAGGCCTCACAGAGGAGAGCCCTGAAAATAAGATCACAAAAATATATGATAAAAGGAGGGATCCTTTTCAAAAAGGAACTATGAAGGAATATATCTCAGATGCCTAGAAAGGAAAGAAGCAGATAAAGTGTTAGTAGAATTGCATGATAAGTTTGGAACTACACATGGATCACCATTGGCTACTACTCATGCTATCCTGAGAATAGGATATTATTGGCCTACTATATTCAAAGACACCACCGAACATGTTGGTTTTTCTTCTGAATCAACATTAGGGTTTGCTAGTTCTAATGCACAGGCAAATTCAGCCAACTAATACAAGAGGTTGCGTGAGCTCCTCCCCTTCACTTCTGGTTCTGCCGCACCAAGGAGGGTATCCCTATAACTAAAGATGTGACCTTGACTTGCTCAATGACTGATAGATTTAGCTTGATATCAATAGGCAGAATACTCTCATGTCTGGACCAAGATCTGCATGGTAGATCACAAGGTTGGCAACATTCTTGGACATATTTGTTTGGTGGGTATGAGAGCATGCAGGGGGTTCCTAATCCTACTCCTACAACTAACAGGTTGAACTGATGAAATGGGTGGACATAATGTCCTGGATGCAAGACAAGGGGTTTTGGCTCATAACTATTGACCCAGGAGGAGACTGGTGCCTATCCATTAGGTAAGGAGTCAACTAGATGTATACAATAGATGGTTTGCAACTTTCACTCAAGTTTCAGGGGGTTGGAATTGATGCTTGCCTTACAAACATCACCCAAGAGTGGGTATTTAGTTGCCTCTACTTACAGATATCCCTACAGACATACAACCTTCTCCATGCTCAACCTAAAATAATTTAATCCACTCCTTGAATGGAAGTTAGAGATCAAGCATGTGATACAGAACCCTGTATCCTAGAATCTATGAAACCCTTAGCAACCAGATTCAAAAGAAGGAAAGGCATGCAAAAAAGGAGACAGACAGATAAACACATGCAGTATAGCATTTTTCATATAAATCAACATGAAACTGAACATATATGCAAGATACATTCATGTTGCAACTCATAAACTCCAAAATGGGATAGAACAACCAGAGTCATGCCCTATTCTTCATTATTTACACAAAAATGCCTCAGGCCTTCAACAAACAACAAATGAGCCACACAGCCCTACCTATACAGCAAGGAGGTGCTCAACCTTAACCACCAAGTAAACTCAAAATTTGCCAGATATAGTACATTGAGAAAATGGCACTCATCGCACTGAATGCAGCAGGTAGGGAAGGAGACAGGAAGAGATCTCGAGCCTTGCGCTGCCGCCCGTGGATGTACATCTTCAGTCGGGTACTAGATCCATCCATGCCATCGCCCATACCCTGTAAGATCCACCATTAATGGTGTACCAACCCGCAGCCTTGGGAAAAACATCATACTGTGCATCGCAAACCTTTCCCGCCAAAATGTATCATCCTAATATTTCAAATCATGCAGGATCAAATTATCCCACATGCACCCTGCGGCAACCTTCTTAACACTTTATATACTGGGCCACGAGCATATATAATGTCGGCAATTTTGCTCCTGACGGCACCTAGTATAAGACCTTCATCATGATCATCCTCCAGCATGATATCCAGATACTCAATATCACCCTGACGTCAGCGAATATCAACTTGATGACCAACCTTACCTTCATATGAAATATAACCAGATATTTCATATCACCCTCATTGGTACAACATGATGCATCAAAGGAAGATCCTCCTACTTAGCCGATACCAAATGTCTGGCCGATGACCATCTTGATGACGTCACCGTCATATCCTGCTGATGTCATTAGCATATTTACCTATCGCGCACCTCGTCATATCTAGATGACGTCATCATCATATTTGCAAATATCAGGGGATCTCCATAAAATGACTGATGTTAAAATATGACCCCCCAGACCTTGATGACATCACCATCATGTCGGCATCAAAATGACATTCGGAAGATAACCGGATATTTGAAATATCACCCCCACTTCGGAAATATCATGATGCAGATAGGCAGAAAAGTGGATATCACCCTGACATAAGAATGACATCAGCATCATCAGGGTGATAAAACAATGAACATGAAGTGATAAAACAACATCAGGATGATCTTAACTAAGATCACCCGATGTTCAAATATGATGACCCCGCAGAAGATCGGGTCATACTTAGGACTTTGCAGCAACATCATCAGGATGATCTTAACCAAGATCACCTGATGTTAAAATATCACCCTGGAGCGAAAGATCAGGTTGACAGAAAATATGATGATGACCCTCACGAGAAACAAAAGGGTGATGACCGGAAACATGATGATGATGACCTCCTCTAAAGAAAATATGATGCTACAGTTCAAAAATGTTGAGGAGGCCTAGAGACTTAGAATATTTTTGGATTTTTAGGGAAGGTGCCTGCATGTTTATATGCTTAAAAACTAACTGCTCATGCAGGCACCAACAAAACATATTAAATTATGTTGTCATACATGTCAGGTTGTAGCCAATAAAGACTGATATGCCACTCAACCCCTGCAACCAGTGATGGAGATGCGCCCATTTGCTCAATGGGGCATGGATTTCATAGGACCTATCAATCCTCCATCATCTTCAGGCCATAGGTATGTATTAACTATCACTGATTATTTTACCAGGTGGACTGAAGCAGTCATCAATAAGACATGCAACGTTGAGGATGTGATCAATTTCTTAGAAAGCAACATAGTGACCAGGTATGGAATTCCTTATGCTTTGGTATGTGATAATGGACCTGCTTTTGCATCACTGAAACTATCTAGTTGGCCTTTTGATCATAGAATTATCTTGAAGTTCTCCTCAAATTATTAGCCTTAAGGGAATGGATGAGCAGAGTCCACAAATAAGAATTTATTGAATATCATAAAGAAATTGATAGAGAAAAACCCTAGGGAGTGGAATACCCTATTAAAGTATGCATTGTGGGTGGATAGAACCAGGATGAAGGTTGCATTAGGAAATTCTCCTTATCAGTTAGTGTATGGGGTAGATCCAATCCTCCCTATTAACCTAAAGATCCCCACATTGTAATTCGCACAAGAATATCTAGGCATAGACAACAAACAAGAAGTCATGTTACTTCAGCTCATGCATTTAGAAGAGAAAAGAAATAGAGCAATTGATTAGTTTGCTAAACATCAGGCTATTGACAAAAGTTGGTTTGATAAAAGAGCCAGAGTTAAAGCTTTTAGGATTTCAGATCTAGTCCTTATGTGGGATAAAGAACATGAAAGAAAAGGTGACCATGGTAAATTTGACAAACTTTGGATAGGTCCTTTTCAAATTTTAGAGATCCTAGGAGACAGTACCTACAGACTTAAGACTCTAACTGATGAGGATGTTCCATTACCAGTTAATGGACAATTCCTCAAACATTACTTCCAAGCCTGAAATAGGTTCATATAAGTCATTTGTATCATAATGTACATATATCATATAGTTGTTTGTATAGTTTTGTTTTGTTTGTGTGTTTGTTTGTTTGTTTTGTTGAGTCTTTGTTTTGGTTAGTCATGATGATGCAACTTATCACCCTAAGAAACGAACCAAATTGTTAGGATTCATGTGATGAGAACAAATTCCTATATAGGTTATGACTCATTTTGAGGAGTATCTTTGATCAGGTCTGTGGTATCCTTTTCATCAGGGTGCCCTTTCTTAATTAAGGAGATTTTCACAATGACTCACCTAATAGCCTTGGGTTTGTTGAACACATCAGTATAGGTGTTAAGTGAAAAATCTAAAGGGACTCACTTGCTACCAATACAATCTCCAACCTAAATCAGCAAGTGATCACACTTTGCATATTGAGCTTACATGATGATATCATACGACCAAAAAGAGATAAATACTAAAAATTCAAAAGAATAAAATTAGGCCATCTAAGTAACTCTATTGGGGCTATGGACACCTGCTAGCAGTGGGGCTCTACTTAGGGGGATTGTATAGATAACCTTGTCAGGGCTATGGATGTCTACTGGCAATAAGGCTCTATCCTGGTTGGCTATGAGGGATGATCCCAAAATATGTAGCTTAACACCAGTTACTCATGTTTTCAATTTACTTTCAAGATGAGGATAATTAATCATTTGCACACACTAGATCCCTTACCAGCATTGTTGCAATAATGAACATCATATCATTCAGAAAGGTCATAATACTTATGCTTAAAAGAGTTAAAATACTATGATAAAATGTGATCCCATCACTTGAATCATTTGAATTTGGTTTTCTTCTTTGGTGGCAAGTTGTGTGGTTACACAACACGCCCCATTTTGCCTTAGCAAAATAGGGACCCAATTTCTTGCTTCTACTTGCTTGTTTTCTTGCTTTGGGTGGTTTGGTAAAATTCAGTCATTTGTGTCACCTTTGCTTATGTATGTGCATCACAAAGAGAGGTTAATTGTCCATGTCAGCATTTGCTATCATAAACCTCATAGTTTGAAAGAGTACAAAATTCCAAGCAGGTTTACCTTTTGGATCACCCTGATATTGTTTAACGATAGAAAGTTATGTTGAGTCAAAGATCAGCCAACCTCGATACTTCATCTAAGGGGGATCATATTTCTTAATATTAGTCATATTTGATTAGATGGCCCTGACTTAGAAAAATCACCCAATGTCCATTCAATCCTGATACGCGAACTCCAAACTTAAATAGGGATGACTATTTACCCATCATAAACCTCATGTATTTATGGGGGGGTCATATTTCCTAATATCTATCATCTTAATAATATCACCCCTTTCGCAAATATCACCTTCCACAAAATATGACAATGACATCATTTAGTGCCAACAAATGAAAGAGATCACCCTGATGATGACGTAATCATTGCACCCAACCCATGGAGGGGTCATATTTCTAAATATGAAGATGACATCATCATAACCCACAACTGAAAACATAGGGTGGCTTGATGATGTCATCATGATCTACACCTGAATGGGTCACATTTCGTAATATCCATGACCTTAGTAAACATGATAATGAAATAATGGGGGGATATTTGCAATTATCAAAGACCCAGATATTCTTGAATATCCTTGATCTTTAACTTTATGACTCGAACTTGCTTAGTGGTCAAAGGTTGACCATATCACCCTCATCTTTAGTGAATGATTATCCCATATAGAGGGGGGACATATTTTCTGTTAGGGGGTCATACATTCAAATATCCTTGATCTTTGAAAGATCACCATCTGGCATTAAATGCAGGCCAAAAGGTAGGTGAATTCCTACCAATTTCAAATACAAATCCAACACTTGGTGGCATCTGCAAGCTTCATGCCAATTATCGATGGATTCAATTGAAATAACACATGCCCTAATTTGTCGTATTGATTAGTTTAAAAGTAAAATTTAGGGATTATTTGCATTTACCTTTGCGATAATTGAAATTTACAGTGCTCTAAAAGTCAATGCCTTCCAGTCATCTACTAATAGATCATGACACTCGCCGTAACAGAACGAAACAGTTGGTATTCCAAATCTGCATTTTCTCCGTTATCATTCATATAACAAGAAGGTGAAATAAATATTAGGTAAGTGAGTTAAAACCCTCTCTGTTGTCATTTACTACAAATCACCAGGTAAAATACATTTTAATAGGTTAATTTGCATGCTAATGTTGCATGAAGTAAATTGCAATATTGAATAGTAACTATGAAATGCATAGTATTCTTGAGCTTCCCCATACAAAAACCCTAGGGTAAGAGATGCATATTTTATCACAACATCTAATGGCAAAGGTCAGAAGGAATAGATCCAACATGAAATTCTTGAAACCTATGTTTGTAAAACCTAAGGGAGTGTTGACTTTTCTTTTGAATCAGCATTAGGGATTGCCAGTTCTAATGCACAGGCAGATTCAGCCAACTGAATACAGGAGGTTGCATGAGCTCCTCCCCTTCACTTCTGGTTCTGCCGCACTAAGGGGGGTATCCCTATAACTCAAGATGTAACCTTGACTAGCTCAAAGATAGAAAGATCTAACTTGACAACAACAGGCAGAATACTCTCATGTATGGACCAAGATCTTCATGATAGATCACAAGGCTGGCAACATTCTTGGACATGATGTCTGGTTGGGTATGAGAGCATGCAGGGGGTTCCTAGTCCTACTCCTACAACTAACAGGTGGAAGTATGAAATGTTTTAGTTTAAATTTTGGATGCAAAGCCGGACATGGTGTATAACACAAGAACACAGCATGATTGGTGCCTATCCAGGGCTTGGAGTCGGTAGACATACACCTGTGAATGATCAACATGAACAACTAAAACTGGATTTCAGGGGGATACACATGATATCTGCCTTACAGATATCTCCCAATGAAGAGTGTTAAGTTATCTCTACTTATGGCATCCCTACTGCAGTATACCCTTCCCAATGTTCAACCTGAAAACAGTTTAATCTGCCCCTTGAGCAGAAGTTAAAAGATCAGACATTCAACATAGGAATTCTATGCTCTAGAATCTAAACATTACGCAAATATCCAGATCCAGAAGAAGAATACATGCAATACTGGAGACAGAATTAACACAACACATGCTAAGATAGCATTACTCATATAAGATCAACCATGAAATCAGTGGATTCATGCCAAGTCGTACAACAGGAGATACATAAACTCACAAGTTAGACTGTACAGAGCAACCAGATCAGCTGGTTTTGGATTACAGAGCCAAAAATCCTCAACTTTCAACAACCTTGAATGAATAACACCGTCTGCATTATATAGCAGGAGGGTGTATTCAGCATTAACTACCAGGTTGACCAAAAATCCCGCCAGATACACAGTATCATAAAAATGGCGCTCAAACATTAATGCAGCAGGTAGGGGAGGAGACAGGAAGATTTTTCGAGCCCTGCGCCACTGCCTAGGGATCCAGATCTTCAACCGGGTACTAGATCAGCCCACGCCATCGCCCATACCTCTGCAACATTCGCCATTAATGGCGCACCAACCCGCGGCCTTGGGAAGAACATCAGATAGTTAATCGCAACCATTTCCCGCCGAGATTCATCATCATGATATTTCGAAAATGCAGGATACAATTATCCCACATGCACCCCGCAGCAACCTCTTTAACACTTTACATACTAGGTCATGAGCATATATGATGTCGGTGCTTTTGCTCCTGACGACACTAGTATAAGACTTCATCATCATCATCCTCCAGCAGCATGATATCCTGTTGCTTGAAATATCACCCTGACGTTAGCATCATATTGCAATATAACTGCATGATAATCGCCTTCATCCGCACAACCTGATCCATCGGAGGAACATCCTCCTGCTGAGCTTATACCAAAAGTCTGGCCGATGAACATCCTGATGACGTCATCATCATATCCTGCTGACGTCATCATCATATCTGCCTACTGCGCACCTCCTCATATCCGGATGACGTCATCATCATGTTTGCAAATATCGGGGGATCTCCACAAGATGATCAGTGTTAGAAATATGACCCCCCCGGGACCTTGATGACGTCATCATCACATTAACATCAGGATGATATTCGGAAGACAACCGGATATTTGGAAATATCATCCTGATGCACGAAAATCATGTTGCACTGTAGCTCCACTGTAAGATCCGGGCGATTGATGAATATGATGATGCTTGAAAAGATCACCCCCACTAGATAATGCACGAAGCCGGCAGGCGGATATCTCCTTGATATCAGCATCATCATGACGCTGGAACAAACATACATCCGGGTGATATTCAAAAATGAAAATATCACCCCCTCCTTCGGAAATATCATGATGCAGATAGGCAGAGAAAAAGATATCACCCTGATATAAGGATGACGTCAGCATCATCAGGATGACAAAACTACGAACAAGAAGTGATACAACATCATCAGGATGATATTGACTAAGATCATCCTGACGTTCAAAATTTGATGACCCCAGTGAATATCGGGTCGCACTTAGAAATCTTCAACATCATCATCAGGATGATCATAACCAAGATCACCCGATGATAAAAATATCACCCCGGTGAAATATCATGAAGGCAGAAAATATGATGACCCTCGCAAGCAACACGGTGATAACTGGAAATATGATGATGATGATGACGACCCTTAAGAAAAAGCAAGTCAGGTCGAAACAACTCAAAGAATAACCCCTTCAGAATATCGGGGCAACATCATCATCATGTTTGGGCAAGGTGATAAATGGAAGATCACCGGATACTTGAAAAGATCACCCCCGCAAGCAAATCAGGGCGCACTGTAGCTCGTCAGCATCATCAGGATAAAAACCAAACATCACCCGATAGCGAAATATGATGATGACGATGAGAAACCGGTCGACGGAGAGCATGATGATGCTGACCACCATCAAAGGAAATATGATGATGATGACCTCCTCTTCAAAGAAAATATGATGATGAAGCTGAAAAAATGCTGAGGAGGTCCAACACTTAGAACATTTTTTGGATACTTAGGGAAAGTGCCTGCATGAGAATTGCACAAAAATTGTCAGTCAATTCAGGCACTAACAGTGGCTCTGTCTGGGGACGTGCAGGTGCAAGACTGCAGCGAGAACCCCAGATCTCTGGGATGCAGACCAGTCCCTTATCCATTGGGCATAGAGTCATGAAGTTATCATGATCTGCATCACCAAACACAATATTTTTAAACATTATTTTGGCGGCCCCGGGCAGCCAAAAAGGAAAAACCATAATTTTTTCTTGTCAAATGCCTGATTCCAAGCTGAAAGATCCCAATCCCAACTGAAAAGATTGGCATAATCTGCCCATAATGTCACCTGCTTAAAAAGATATTCCACCAGTTTTGAAAGCTTGCCACCATCATTTTCAGCTCTGTCATTTTGGATTTCAGAAGTAGACATGTAACCATACACATAATATTCTTCAACATTAGGCAACACATGTATGTTATGTCCCTCAGACAGTACATCATACTGCTCTTGGCATTCTTTATCATTTATCTAGCTGCTGCACATCATCAGGCACTCATCCAGCTGATCCAACAATTCAAAATACTCAGAAAATATGAGACCCCTAATATCTACTGATATTGAAAACAAAACCTGATCCACACACCCAATGTTGCACATGTTTGAATCAGGTGATGATGAACATTCATTATTCACAGCTTGCAAATCAGTATCATCATCCTCAAACAAAGGGTTAATCCTGCACCATTGAAAGTCAAGACTTACAACATCATATGCATCAGCAGGCTCATCATAAAGGGGATTAACACTCACTGCAAAGGCCTCTGCTTCTTCTTCATGACATTCCAATTCTTCTTCATTACTATCAGATCCAGACTCATAAGAAAAATAAACCTGATCCATGCACTGGTCATGGATATCATTTTTATCAACTGATTGCCCCATATACAAGATTGCTACTGTTTCAATGCACTCTGAAGTTGAACAATCTGCATCATTTTCCAGCCCTCCAATGCTTCCTGATGAAACTGATATTGATTCTTGATCCATATGATCACAACTCTGCACAACTGGATCATTTAAACATGAAGGCTCTTTGTTTAGGACTGGTATGCAAATTTTACTTGAAAAATTATTATTTTCAACTTCACTTGCTGGGCAAAAAAGGACATCCTCCTCTATGATAAAAACATCATCTACTTGGAATGATGCAAAAACTGGGACAACAGGGGTGTGAGTGCTATGATATTCATTGTCAATACCTGAATTAAATCCTCCATTAACACTGGGGGCTGCAGGACAACAAAAATTTTTAGAGAAATAACCCTTTTGTATTCCATACCTCCAATTGTTTTCAATATCTAATGCAAACTGATGTGCCTGATGCAATGTGGTGGGCTCCTTGTCTCTTAATCTGTAACTCATTTTCTTATCAAAGGCTCCCAAATAGATAATTAAGCACAGTGCATCATTAGGTCTCATGCATTCTGGAATTCTATTCAATGCCCTCATAAATCTGAGGTTAAAGGCTGGGATCAACTCATCTTCTTCAATATGGATGTACATGAAGTCACTAATAGCTGCATATTCAGAAACTCTTTCACCATACTGTACTAGAAATGTAGATTTAAAACCATGCCAAGAGTTGACAGAGTGAGCTGGAAGGTAGGAAAACCAGTCCCTTGCATCTTCATCTAGAGATTGAACAAATAATCTCATAACCACATCCTCATGGTCAATCTCAAAGTCATCTATCACATTCATGAACTGCTGCAAGTGTCTCTCAGCTGATTCATCTTTTATACCATTGAATTTGGGCAAAAAATTTCTGATTTTAGGTGGAAAGGCATTTGGATAGCCACAAATGCCATTGAAATCTATGGGCTTATATCTGTCTATGTTGAAACTTCTTTTATTACATTGTTGGGACTGACTACTATACATTTTTGCATTTGACACTTCACAGGGGTGCATAGGCAGATAATACATCCTTTATGTTATTGCAACCCTCCTCTCTACTCAGATTTTCTACAAACAATGACTTTAGGCACTCAAAGTTCAGGCTGTTTTTTCAAACTTTCCTAAAGTCCTTTAAATGAGTCTTTTGAACAACATTGCATGCCCTTTGAAATACAGGGTAAGTTCTAATAAAAGCATGCAAGCTCTGTTTTCACCAATGTTCCCTTTTAACCAGTGCTTTCTCACCAAATAGGGAATCTGTCAAATAATATGAAATACCTGGATATGTTGCAGAAGCTACAAATTCTTCTCTGGCTGATTTTGTTCTTTTATCAGGTTCTTTGATGCAGAGTCGCCACCTCCTTGAAGAGGAATGAGCTTCAAACAAGCTGAAGCTGCAAATTGATTTCTTTCTTTCTGGGTCATCCACCAGCAGAGTCACATATACAACCTTTTTTCTCTGCTGCAACAAACAGTTTCCAGGTACAATTTTTTTTATCTTGTAGACTCAAACTTTCATGGATATGACATTGATCTCCCCAGTAGAGTCGCCATTTTGTTGACTTTTCTTTTGAATCAGCATTAGGGATTGCCAGTTCTAATGCACAGGCAGATTCAGCCAACTGAATACAGGAGGTTGCGTGAGCTCCTCCCCTTCACTTCTGGTTCTGCCGCACCAAGGGGTGTATCCCTATAACTCAAGATGTAACCTTGACTAGCTCAAAGATAGAAAGATCTAACTTGACAACAACAGGCAGAATACTCTCATGTATGGACCAAGATCTGCATGATAGATCACAAGGCTGGCAACATTCTTGGACATGATGTCTGGTTGGGTATGAGAGCATGCAGGGGGTTCCTAGTCCTACTCCTACAACTAACAGGTGGAAGTATGAAATGTTTTAGTTTAAATTTTGGATGCAAAGCCGGACATGGTGTATAACACAAGAACACAGCATGATTGGTGCCTATCCAGGGCTTGGAGTCAGTAGACATACACCTGTGAATGATCAGCATGAACAGCTAAAACTGGATTTCAGGGGGATACACATGATATCTGCCTTACAGATATCTCCCAATGAAGAGTGTTAAGTTATCTCTACTTATGGCATCCCTACTGCAGTATACCCTTCCCAATGTTCAACCTGAAAACAGTTTAATCTGCCCCTTGAGCAGAAGTTAAAAGATCAGACATTCAACATAGGAATTCTATGCTCTAGAATCTAAACATTACGCAAATATCCAAATCCAGAAGAAGAATACATGCAATACTAGAGACAGAATTAACACAACACATGCTAAGATAGCATTACTCATATAAGATCAACCGTGAAATCAGTGGATTCATGCCAAGTCGTACAACAGGAGATACATAAACTCACAAGTTAGACTATACAGAGCAACCAGATCAGCTGGTTTTGGATTACAGAGCCAAAAATCCTCAACTTTCAACAACCTTGAATGAATAACACCGTCTGCATTATATAGCAGGAGGGTGTATTCAGTATTAACTACCAGGTTGACCAAAAATCCCGCCAGATACACAGTATCATAAAAATGGCGCTCAAACATTAATGCAGCAGGTAGGGGAGGAGACAGGAAGATTTTTTGAGCCCTGTGCCACCGCCTAGGGATCCAGATCTTCAACCGGGTACTAGATCAGCCCACGCCATCGCCCATACCTCTGCAACATTCGCCATTAATGGCGCACCAACCCGCGGCCTTGGGAAGAACATCAGACAGTTAATCGCAACCATTTCCCGCCGAGATTCATCATCATGATATTTCAAAAATGCAGGATACAATTATCCCACATGCACCCTGCAGCAACCTCTTTAACACTTTACATACTAGGTCATGAGCATATATGATGTCGGTGCTTTTGCTCCTGACGACACTAGTATAAGACTTCATCATCATCATCCTCCAGCAGCATGATATCCTGTTGCTTGAAATATCACCCTGACGTCAGCATCATATTGCAATATAACTGCATGATAATCGCCTTCATCTGCACAACCTGATCCATCGGAGGAACATCCTCCTGTTGAGCTTATACCAAAAGTCTGGCCGATGAACATCCTGATGACGTCATCATCATATCCTGCTGACGTCATCATCATATCTGCCTACTGCGCACCTCCTCATATCCAGATGACGTCATCATCATGTTTGCAAATATCGGGGGATCTCCACAAGATGATCAGTGTTAGAAATATGACCCCCCCGGGACCTTGATGACGTCATCATCACATTAACATCAGGATGATATTCGGAAGACAACCGGATATTTGGAAATATCATCCTGATGCACGAAAATCATGTTGCACTGTAGCTCCACTGTAAGATCCGGGCGATTGATGAATATGATGATGCTTGAAAAGATCACCCCCACTAGATAATGCACGAAGCCGGCAGGCGGATATCTCCTTGATATCAGCATCATCATGACGCTGGAACAAACATACATCCGGGTGATATTCAAAAATGAAAATATCACCCCCACCTTCGGAAATATCATGATGCAGATAGGCAGAGAAAAAGATATCACCCTGATATAAGGATGACGTCAGCATCATCAGGATGACAAAACTACGAACAAGAAGTGATACAACATCATCAGGATGATATTGACTAAGATCATCTTGACGTTCAAAATATGATGACCCCAGTGAATATCGGGTCGCACTTAGAAATCTTCAACATCATCATCAGGATGATCATAACCAAGATCACCCGATGATAAAAATATCACCCCGGCGAAATATCATGAAGGCAGAAAAT
This sequence comes from Cunninghamia lanceolata, assembly GCA_027924645.1. Taxonomy (NCBI): domain Eukaryota; kingdom Viridiplantae; phylum Streptophyta; class Pinopsida; order Cupressales; family Cupressaceae; genus Cunninghamia; species Cunninghamia lanceolata. The sequence continues at coordinate 4,006,771 of BSBN01000010.1, forward strand.
ATGATGACCCTCGCAAGCAACACGGTGATAACTGGAATATGATGATGATGATGACGACCCTTAAGAAAAAGCAAGTCAGGTCAAAACAACTCAAAGAATAACCCCTTCAGAATATCGGGGCAACATCATCATCATGTTTGGGCAAGGTGATAAATGGAAGATCACCGGATACTTGAAAAGATCACCCCCGCAAGCAAATCAGGGCGCACTGTAGCTCGTCAGCATCATCAGGATAAAAACCAAACATCACCCGATAGCGAAATATGATGATGACGATGAGAAACCGGTCGACGGAGAGCATGATGATGCTGACCACCATCAAAGGAAATATGATGATGATGACCTCCTCTTCAAAGAAAATATGATGATGAAGCTGAAAAAATGCTGAGGAGGTCCAACACTTAGAACATTTTTTGGATACTTAGGGAAAGTGCCTGCATGAGAATTGCACAAAAATTGTCAGTCAATTCAGGCACTAACAGGGAGTAGGATTCAAATATGGTGATATCAGTGACACACATCAAGGAAAAATAGAGTTCAATGCATGGACCAACAGATTAAACAATGACATTGATAATCCTATACTAGATAGGATATTCACAACCGGCATGTGGCACACCATAGGATTCCCATATGCAATGGATGCCACTGAGTTAGTGGTGGAATGTGCTAGAAATTATAACCCTGAGACTAGAAGAGTAGAAAAACATGGCAGAGTGTATGCCGAGTTTTCAATCAAGGGCATCACTTCTACATTCAATCTTCCTGTGGGGAATAAGATAGTCAGTGTAAGCTTAGGAAATCTTAAGAAATAATATAACATTAATAAGAATGAGGCCAGGAAGATCATGTATCAATGGAGGGCCAAGAACAATACATACACAGCTTCTGCCAAGTTACCAGTTTACTTATACAAATTTGACTTTGATGAGGAATATCAATATATGATTGCCCTGTTGAGTAGGATGACCGGAAGAAGCCATGTTGACAACTTTGAGAATTAGATGTATGGAATCATCTAGATGGTACTATATTCAGATAATAAGCCTCTCTAGGCCAAGATCATTAATAATTGCTTGGATGAGGGGATGAGGAAGATGGGTGGTAAAGCTTGTATATTTTATATGACCTCCTATGTTGTATATGCCTGTGCTTTTTGAGGAACATTTGATGCCTTAATTACAGTGGGCAAAGTTGGAAATAGTGTTGGTGATGTGAACATTTGGGACCATTACCCACAATTACAAAGAAGAGCAGACCTCCAAGACTACAGGCTGGTAAATGACTCATTTTCAATGCATTTAGTCAGAACCATGGAGGAGGACAGAACTAAGAGACTGAGCATGGAGGCTCAGGTAGTTATCTATAAGCATGGAGCTTGGTTTATCCAATTCCCCACCTTTTCATACATGAGAATAAAAGGATTTGAGGGATGACCCCTCATGTTGCCAAGATACCCCACTGATAGGGTCATCTTGATGGAATTTGTTAGACAAATATCAACTTTAGTTGAGGCTCACATAGAGCAGAAGAAGATTCCTCCTGTGTTGTTCCCAGTGTACATAGGATGGTACATATTCCTTGACAGACATAGCATCAAGGATGCTATTGGAGGATTAAATCTCATGTCCTTGCACCTATTTCCTATAGCCAGGTCATATTACCCATATGGCAGAATGCATAAGTTATTGGGGAAACTAGTACATCAAAAATATCTTGAAGATTTTTGGGTTGATTGTGATGATGAGGTGGAGGTTAGAAGAAGGAAATATCAAAGGTTCACTCTCAATCAGATCTAGACCTTTGACTACATTTTAGTGCCTGCACAATTACATGATGATGATGGGAGGATAATGTCAAATGAATATGAAGATAAGAAGGTGTATAATGACACCATTTCAGCTCCTGATCTGACACAGCTAGAGGAGACTTCATTAGACCAAATAATGAAAGGGGTCCTCTAACTAACAAAGAGTTGGGTAAGTACTGAGATTACTCAATTGAAAAAGAAGAGACAAGAGCTGTCAGATGAAGAATATGATGATTTTCTCATTGAAAAGAGGAAATCTAATAGTGAAAGATTACTTGATGAAAAACAAAAGCCACCAAGCAAAGGCAAGAAGGTTGAGCCTGAGCAGCAGGGGGTCATTATCAAGAGGATTCCATCAAAAGGTGATGGGGCATCAGTATCTGCACATGCATCTACATCATATCCTCCCCCTAATAGATATAAAACTAAAAGGATAATAAAACCTGTTCCTAAGGTTGTAGAGAGACAGATGGAGAATGAGCATTTGTAGGAAGAACTAGACAAAGAAAATCCCTTGGAGGATGAGTAACTGGATAAAGGACCAAAACATGATGATTTATTAATAACAAGGAAGAGGAGAAAGTAAGTACAACAGACACCTCCACCAAAGAAACAAAAGACAACAATGAGGGGAAATGTTAGCAATGACCCCATCATGTTAAGAGGTATGGGTGGTTTGACTTTTAGGAGAGAACTACATCATGAGGTCCCCATCCCTGAAATAATTCAGTTTAAGACTAAGAAGATGGAAGAGCAGAAAGAAAAATAAATGCATATGGGAGGTAAAGAGTCCCCCTTTCCACTTGATAATACTATTGAGTTATCTGATGATGAAGTGGTTTAAGATGTGGCTTCTCAGCATATGGAGACTTTAGTTGCTGACACTAAGATAACCCCACATGGGACCCTAATGGCTCAAAAAGTGACTAGCCAAGGAAAAGATGAAATTGATGAAATAGGGCAGGATAACCCTGAAGAAGTAGCCCAACAGATAGGGCCGACTAATTTGGTAGAGTAGGTTACTAGTCTTGCAACAATAGATTTAACCTACTAGGGTGATATGGATTAGAATAAGGATAACGATCAGCCCTTGGCACCTGATCAAGGCAAAAATCAAGATAATGCACCAATAGGACAAGGACAATCAAAGGCACTACTCCATAATAAAGGCAATCAGGATATGCCAGACAAAGGTGTTGATCAAGACCAAGGCCTTTCTTCACCACATGATGAAGGGGGTGATCCAGGTAATCATAAATTAGAAGAGAAGTTAGCTAAGAAAGAAGTAAACTTGGAAGAAGTTAGTGCATCTAAGGCTGAAGAATAGAGTTTACCCCAAGGTGGAGGTCCAGAGAAGGAAACATAAAAGGTGACTAGGGGTGATCCGAGTGATTCCCAAGGTCATAATACACAGTCTGCTCAATAGACCAATGTACCACAAGATGAGCAAAAGGAGAAAGCTCGAGAAGATCTTGAAGAGAATTTACAAGAGGAAGTACAAGACCAAGGTATGTATACTTTACAAAATCCTACACCTCAAGAGGAAATCCCTCAATAGGAGGTATATCAATAGAGGTCCCCTCATGAGAATGTACATGAGGAAGAAATAAGAAAAGAGAATTCACCATTGAGGGCAGGGCTTGATACAAAGCCCCAAAATACTCAAAGTAAGGAGGATGATCATCAGGAGCCCAAGGGTGATGTTCCCTATTGGTTGCAACAAGAGGTAAATGTGCAACAAGTCGATGAAGTACATGATTTTGATGTTTCTACATTGTTTGCTGGAAGTATGATTAAACCAAGAAGAAAGGCAAGGTTGACATCTACAATTAGAAGAGACCCTACTATCAGTAGGAGAACATCATGGGTGGCCTTACCTATGTTTGACAAAGAGAAAGGAAAAATAGGCCTTGAAGAATTTGAGATCACTAATGTTGATCTAGGTTTTGCAAATGAGGACCAAGAAGGTCAGGAAGGTAAGGACATTATTGATTCTTTGACCCAAAGGGTGAAGAGAGAAAAATATAAGAATAAGAAACATAAAGAGCACATTGCTTAGTTGCATTCCTTTATTAAAGGATTAATTGATTCTAAACATACACCTGTCAGCCTAGCCACTCCATTAACCATTATATCACAAGAAGAGGCTAGAGGACTGTATCTGATGAAAGATAAGGCACAACTAATGGACAAATTATTCATGTCTTCTATTTTTGAGGCTGAGGAAGTTGTGAAGACCTCCTTAGAGAGGTGGAATTCACTTAGTGCTATGAAGAGAAAGGTGGATAAACTATTAAATGAAGTAGCCAGGAGGTCATTCAAACTCAAGAAGCATCTAGATGGTTTGAATGAAATGAAGAGAGCTAATATACAGATACTTATAAGTAACAATATACTGGATAATAACACCTCGTAGCTACTTGGTATATAGTATGAAGACCCTGGATTTGAATGTGACATTTTGAAGAGATGTAGTAGTAATCTTAGGGATATAAGTGTCAAATTACATAATCTAATGGCACAAGAAGAAGAAACCCTGGAGACACTGGAAGGAAAGGTAGAAGGGAAGATAGAAAATTAAGATGTTGATTTTGTTGTTCAGGCTTTCCATGACAACTTTAAACAAGCTGCAGAAGATCCCCTGCACCATTTGATAGAAGAGGTTATAAATAAGGTCATGAGGATGAAGGTCAGGGTAGAAACATATATTGAAACATTGAACAGTAGGAAAACTAAGATGGATGCACTTTAAGAAAAATTCAATTCCCACGGGCATGTAGTGATAAAAGCCAAGGTGCAGGATGGAGGTGAGATTGATAGAGTAGTATAGTCATATGAATCCATTAGGGTGACTATAAAGGTACATATAGGGGATGATCTATATCAGAGTGATAGTGATAATGAAGATGATGATGATGTAGAAAATGATGAAGAAGAGGAAAGTGAAGAAGAAGGAGATGAAGAGTAAGTAAAGATGCAAGATGATAGAATCATATGCATGATCCACTTGCAAGCGAATGAGTCTTGCTAGATAGGTGCTAGCTAGAAACTTGTGCCACATATACGTATGTTGACTAAGTCAATGAAGGATGTCGACCATTGATCTAAATAGATAAATCTTGACTATTGGTCATTTGTAACCACCTCCTCACCTTATTCTATAAAAGGGGATGGAGTGTACTCTTTAATGCATTAGAAACTTAATTGAAATTTGATTGATGAAGCATTTAGGACTAATTTCAAGGCTATTGTGAATGTACATGTTTGTTGAATACTTAATGAAAGAGAAGCTGTTTTGATTACAAATTATTGTAAATCTTGAGTAGTCAGTGAATGAGATCTGGATATATGCATTGATTAGCTGCATCCCTTGGAGTGTTTGTCAGTCTACATATGTTGTTTTCATTCCTTGTTCCTTTGAAGTTAGCATCAGCCATACCTAGCTGTGGAACATCCTGGTGAAATTATGGTTTGATTTCTTCTCTTCATGACTGTATCTGGAATGTATGTGACTCAATAGCTAACGTTTCAACAAATTTAGAAGTATTTCTCTAAATTTTCTTGAATTTCATTACAAACCACCTTCATAATTGCAAATAACATAGAATCTAAAGCAAATAAACATGAAATATGCCTATAACTCATAAATAATTGGAAATATAGAGCATATTTTGAGTAAAAGCATGTCAAAAATGATAAATATCATGCAAATACAAATGTCCATAAATGATATAAATGTAAATATCTACATGTATGCACATCACTTGAATGAATATATAGTGTAGAAGCATAAAGCATATTCATGATAATAAATGCTTAGAAGAATTGATCAAACTTATGAAAACAAGCATAATCTATGGAGCATAGTAGAAATAACCTCGTTTGTGAAGTAAATTTATAGGAAACGGATACAAAATCGATCACCTAGACAATGTAAGACCCCTTGAAATAGAAAAAAACATGTTACATCAACCTCTGAGTAATATCAGAAGATCATGATCTGATCAATGGAGCCTTGGAGTCATCAATTTGTTCCAAATTGATCATACTTTTTAAGATAATAAAGGTTTGTTGTGCAACTTTTTATGCATGTTGTTATGACTAACAATCATCATCAACATGTCCTTGCAGGGCCAATGTTCGACGATCCAATATGCGAATGAGCTCCAGTGTTAGCTTTCCATCCTGCACCACCTATAGAGCATCCCACTCCAGAGCATGAGATAAATTAGGCACATACTTCTTAAGCATAGACATATGAAACACATCATGGATATGGGGCAGGCTGTGTGGCAATACTAAGTGATATGCAATAGGACCAATCCTCTCCAAGATCTCAAATGGACCAACATATCTCGGTGCCAACTTAGAGCCCTTTCCATAAAGGATAGAACTCTTATGAGGTCAAACTTGGAAGAAGAATCTTTCCCCAACCTAGAACTCTCGATCCACCCTCCCATTGTCAGCATCCTACTTTTGTTGATCCTGTGCTATCTGCAACTGCTCACAAATATAGATTACCTGCCTCTTCATCTTATGAACTAGCTCAAGTCCTACTGTAACATGATCCTCAAGTTGATCCTAGCTCAATGGTGTCCTATAGAGTCTACCATATAAAGCCTCATATGGTGCCATGCCAAGTGAATTGTGGTGTCCATTATTATAGGCAAACTCTACTAGGTACAAGTACTCCTCCCATTGAGATTGATGATCCATAACATACATCCTGAGCATATCCTCCAAAACCTGGTTCACTCTGTTCATCTACCCATCTGTCTTCACGTGATAAGCAATGCTGAAATTAAGTTGAGTGCCCAAAGCCTACTATAGAACAACCCAAAAGGAAGAAGTGAAAATAAGATCTCTATCTAAAATGATCCTCCTTAGAACACCATGAAGTTTGACAATAACATACAAGAAAACCCTAGCTACTGAAGTAACATTGTAGGAAGAACTCATTGAAGAGAAAAGTGACACCTTAGTTAGCTTGTCCATGGTCACCATGATCGCATCATGCTGACGTGCAGTCATAGGAAGACCAACAATGAAGTCCATCGTTATCACATCCCACATCCACTCTAGAATTGCATGAGGATATAATAAATTGAACAAATATTGATGTTCTGCTTTCACTCTCTAACACTCGAGGCAACGAGCAATGAAATTTGCTATATCCTTCCACATCCTTGCCTAGAAGTATAGTTTTTAAAGGTTTGTGTGCATTTTCTTAACTCATGAGTGTGCTGCATATGGTGCTCTATTAGCCTCTGTAAGAACTACCTCTCTAAGATTCCCCAAAGGAGGAACATAAATACGCCTGCAATGACAAAGAAAACCATCATCATCAAAAGAATATCCCTCAAACTGTCCTTCAAGGGACCCTGAAGCTAGATGATCTTGCTATACAAGACATCCTGCAACAAAAGCTCCAATATACATCCTATGAGGTTCATTTTCATTGTCAAAGAGAACAAATCATGTCTTCATCTACTAAGAGCATCAGCCACAACATTCTCTTTTCCTTAATATAATGGATCTCAAAGTCGTACTCACAAAGAAACTCCATCCATCGGCACTACCATGCATTCAGGTTAGGCCGAGAAAAGATATATTGTAAGATCTGGTGATCCAAACGCAATTCAAATCTATGTCCAAGGAGAAAATGATGCCACTTCATCAAAGCATGTCCAAAGCTACAAGCTCTAAGTCATGAGTCAGGTAATTAATCTTGTGAATCCTCAATTTGTAAGACTCGAAGGTGATTACATGTCCCTCCTACATGAGAACAACTCTAATCCCCTCGATCAAATCATCAGTGCAAACAACAAAATTGCTTGTAGGATCTAGAATCACTCAGATAGGAGTACTGGTGAGTTTCTCCTTTAGAATCTAAAAAACTCTCACATTGTTCAGTCCATTCAAATTTCTTTCCCTACTTTTGGAGAGAAGTAATTGGATGTGCAATCCTCAAAAAACCTTCCACAAACCTCCTGTAGTAGCTGGATAGACCCATAAAACTCCTAACCTCTACAACATTAGTTGGAACAGACCATTCCAAAATAGCCTGAATCTTAGAAGGGTCCACTAAAATCCCATCTCCTAAAATGATATGCCCTAAATATTGGATCTCTGTCTAGAAGAATTCACATTTGGAAAGATTTACGTATAGCTGGTTCTCTCTAAGGCACTGCAAAACTTGCCACAACTACTTCTTATGTTCCTCTACTGTGTGAGAATAAAACAAAATGTCATCCAAAAAGATGACATTAATTTGATCCAAGAAAGTGTGGAAGACACCATTCATCAAGCTCATAAAGACTGTTGGGGCATTGGTCAAGCCAAAAGGGACTATAGTGAACTCATAGTGATCATATTGTGTATAGAATGTTGTCTTGTGATTGTCGGCTTTTGCTGTCCTCAACTGATGATATCCTAATTTCAAGTCAATCTTAGAGAAAATCTTTGCCCCCTGAATTTGGTCAAACAAATCATCAATCCTTGGCAACAGGTAGCGATTCTTCATTGTGAGTTCATTCAACTACCTATAGTCGATGCAAAGGCAAAGAGACCTGCCCTTCTTCTTCACAAAGATAACTGGTGCACCCCAAGGCAATATGCTAGGATGAATATGAACTTTCTCCAAAAGCTCCTCCAATTGCAACTTAAACTCTTGAAGATCATGTGCCATCATTCTATAGGGAGATTTAGAAATAGGCTACGTTGCTGGCACTAAGTCGATGTGAAAGTCAATCTCTCGTCATGGTGGCATTCCAGAAAGTTGAGAAGGAAATACATTGGCAAAGTCACAAAGAATAGGACAATCATCCAAAGAAGTCTTTGGCTTGTCCTCTAATTTGTCGCTGATGGACATAACAAAGAATTGGCATCCCTTTTGCATACAACACTTAAGCTACTTAGCTGAAATAATCTTGAGCGACATTGGTCTTTGAATACCTAAAATCTTCACTATGTTACCAACATCATCCAGACACTCAATATATTTGTTACGACAATCGAGTTTAGCCTTGTGAGAATTCATCCAATCCATACCCAAAATTATGTCATAGGACCCTAAAGGAATCACCCTAAGATCTGCTAATGTAGAAAAGGCTCCAAGTCCTATTTGACAATCCTTGACTAAAGAACTAACAGACATCTTGGCTCCTAAAGCTAACTCTACCTCCCAATTAGCATTTTACTTAACAACCACCAGCCTACACTTCTCCACTATTAATGGGGATACAAATGAATTAGTAGCCCGAGAATCAAAGAGTACGAAAACAACAACATTACCAATCTTGCCCGGAGTCTTAATGACTGAAGCCTAATGATCTGCCTACCGATTATCTATTTCTACAAAGACTTATTGGGTTTTACCCACATCACCAACTGTAGGCTCAAAAGTCACTGTCTACTTTCCCCTACAACTGAACTATTTTGTAAACACTCTCAAACAATATGCCCCATACCACTGCATGTATAACAAGGACCCTTAGGTGGTGCTAGAGTCTGAAAAGTGGGTCTACTGGAGCTAGCCTGACTGCCTCAGAAGCTCTGCTGAGTACAGGTTGGCCCCACAAACTATTTTTGTGGCTTCTGGTTTCTCCTTTGAGATGGAGCCTACCAAGACCTAGATGGTCCTTCTTGAAAGGACTTGGCCTTCTAACCCTATTGCTACTGCTGCGGCACTGCTAACCTAGCAAGAAAGGAATTAACTCTGAATCCACTCCTAGGATGTACAGAAGGACAAGAGAAATTACAATTTTTCTGTGGCTGGTTCCGATAGTGATCTTTGTTATCATGATGCTTAGGTTGGATCTCTTTAGCAATTAGGGCTTTCTCTACTACCTATCTCAAGGTTGAGGGCTCAGACAAATGCAAAAGTCCTGCAATACCATGGTTAAGACTTTTGATGAATCAGTTGACCATCAAGTTTTCATCCTAAATATTAGTTGACATACTGCAACAACTCCAAAAATTTGTTCTCATATTGAGGTACTGAGAGTCCTCTCTGTTGGAGATCATGAAACTCATCAATTTTCTATTGCCGAAAGTGTTCAGAAATGTATATTTTCTTGAATATTTCCAAGAATGTCTCCCAAGTAACAGTATCCAAAGTTAATTGCCCTTTTCTCTCCTCCTAACGCCACCATGTAGCAGCATTATCCTTGAGCAAATGAATCACTAGTCTAGCCTTAAGGTTGTTTTCATAGGTTTTGAGTGAAAAACATTTCTCAAGACTTAACAACCATGATTCTACTTTTGTACCATCAGTAGAACCAGAAAAGTGTTAAGGTTGAAGGTGAATAAATTCCCTGATCTGTTTATCTACATCAATGGGAGCATCTTGATCTACTTGTGTAAAATGAGGAGGTGGTACTATTACCTATTTGTGCACTTCAACCCAAACAGGTTAGGCTGGGACAACACTAAATATTTTCTACCTTGTAGAGGGAGACAAGTACAACAGAAATTTAGACCAGGTTTCTAAAGTAGGAGGAAAGGAAAACTAAGCTATAAGTTTCATATTATTTCATGGTCTATTCATTACAATTTTTTTCAAGTATCAAATGATGAAGGTACATTTGGTAAACCTACTTATGATTATAAACAACTGTATCATGCAATAGATTTCAGATATATTTCCTTATGCAATTGAATGGTTTACAAAAAGAAGAACAATATACAAATCATTGCATAAAATAACTGCTTATATTCATAAATAGAATCTATTCATAGTTCCCACACAAGCCATGGGAATTGACTGTACAAGATGAAATGAAAGAAAATATATACATCTGAAGTAAAAAAGGGAAACATATAAGAGAGAAAGGGGATCCATCATTGCCTAAATGACGAACCTCCACTGGTGGATACACCATCTTTAGATTCTCCATCACTCTCCAAAAGTACCTGCAAGATAGAAAGAGAAACATGTTAGAGCTCAGGATGCTTTTCACTCTTGTATGCAATAACATCAAATATATATGCTATCTTTCACAAGCATCTAAGCAAGAAGATGAAAGAGATAAATAGCTCTAAGATGTAGATATACAGCCACCAAAAAGAAGCAGGAGATCATATAAACATCAGAGGAGGCTACTAAGTCTCATTCCTAACTTGTGTTCTGAGTGTGCAAGTACATGTACTTGAAGATATCTCATTAATAAAATGAACTGAAGCTGCATAATAGTCTTGAAGGAACATAAAGAACAATATCATGAGTAGGAGCAACAGAAATGACAAGAAGCGGGTAGATTAGATGGTATAAGTGTTGAACAAAGATAGATATGTTTTAAGGTTTCTAAGAAGGGTGAAGTTATAGTGCATATAGATTGAGAGACACTATGACAGTTAAAAAAATTGGATTCAATAGAGACATGGCATAAAAGTTTACAATGGTGATGTGGAGATTGTTCAAGTTGTAGATGAAACAATACCAAAAGAGAAAGCAATGCAAACTATTCCTAAGCAATGTATAACAACACATTGACATTGCTACATGCATGAAGGATGTCAGTTAGTTGCAGGACTTTTGGGCAGAGATATCCAAAAGATGTATAGGTTTAAAGATGGAGAGGACAATGATCCAAGACAACATTACTGTATAGATAGCCTACAATTTTCAAAGTTTTTTATGAGGATTGAATTGATGCAATATGCAATGAGTCAAATCCAACCAACACAATAAAAGGAGCAACAATACAATGATCAGAGACATGGACAGTTTTTGAGGGGTTATTATAGGTATTGACAATGATCAAAGCATATAAGGGTATCGAGAGTTGGATGTGGATTAGTAATAGACATGGTAAGCTTATAATAGTAAGTAATAGGGAGATGGAACAACAAATTATAAAGCATGGAAGGAGTAGATATGACTATCATCCAACAAGAAATAGTCACAAAAGACTAGATAGGGTAGTCAAGCACAAATAATGGGACAATCCTCATTGTTAACCATTCTCACTAGACCCTAGGTTTCAAAGAGCATCCTGAGCTAATAGAAGTCAGAAAGAGGAAGAGTGCAGTCATGCACTTTTAGGCAGTGGCCCTTTAAGCCACATTTGTAAAAGACATAAGTGTACAAGTATGTGCATGGTTTTCTGTATGTTTTCTGTCAGGGTTTTGTTAGGGGTACTATATGATTCTAGTTTCTTCACTTTTGCTAAATAGATGAGTGTTTAGGCATGAGAGACAACAAATTAGTCATGAGGAACAAACCAAGCTAAAATGAACAACAACCCTAACATCATGGAACAATCATGGGAAGCACTTCAAGGTGAGATCAAAGGGAAAAAATGCACAAGTTTGCAGAGGTACTATGAGAGCCTTTGTCAAATAATAATACAACTCTGTGAGAAAGTCTAAAGCTACTCAGTCAAAGAGAAAATAAGAATTAAGAATGGCTAAAGTCTTTGAGAGACTATAAAAGAGCCTTAGAAGAGGAGCATCACAAGGGTTTGTTAGTTTCATAAGAGAGAGAGAGAGCAGTTAACAATGTGATTGGAACAGTTATTCTAGAGTAGAAGTAGTCAATGAATGCACCTACACAAAGAGATAAGAAATCTAAATGACAATAGACAGGGGTGCACAGTCACATGACTGTAGATAGACCTACCAAAAGTAGCAGTGGCCATAGTTCTATGAGTATGTATACACAAAATTATAGTGGCTAGCTTGTAAGGAGATCTAGCAAATGTTTTCTATGCTGACCATTAAAGACTCTCAAAATGGTCAAGATGACAGTATGCAAGTTTAAGAGGTTACATTATAGAGGTGAATCATAAATGGACATGATAGAAGACAGAGATAAAAGGCAGTCAACATCGAAGGTTTGCTAGTGTATACATGGTTAAACAGAGTTTTGAAATCTTGAAAGAAGGCTATGATTTTAGAGTGAGGGGTATTGTGTCATTTTTGTTTCAAGTTTTTCCTTGAATATTGCCTTATGATAGTCATTTGGATTGTGTGTCTTTCAAAAATCATTTTGTCAAGGGACAGTCATAGTAGTCACTAATGAAAAGTAGTCATGAAGAGCAAAACAGATAAAGAGAGTAGTCTATGATATCAGAGACAGTCAAAACCATAAAAGGAACAAGAACATGTCAAAACTCTAGCAAATGATATAGACAAATCAACAGTCCTTTAGCACCTTCTTACAGAGATGACAAGGCAAGATTTTTCACTGTCCTTCATTACAATATGTAGAGCATCACAAGGGTTTGTTAGTTTCATAAGAAAGGGAGCAGATGGAATAGTACAGTTACCCCTTTTAGAGTTCAAGAAATACACAAACCTTCACAGTTTTTAGACAGATAAGAAGGAGCAACAATATCCCATTACCATGATCAGAAAAGGGAAAACCCTAGAGGGTTTTATATGAAGAAAAATAGGAGACCTTCACAGTGCTCTTCACACTCAAACCTTAACACTTGCATAATACAGACAGTAAGAGTAGAATAAACAGGAGTTCCTCTCCTTGTTTCTTCAAATCAATAGCATACACAAACACCATGAAAGGAGAATTAGATTCTATAGTATACACCAAAAGAAAGAAGGAAACCAGAGCAAAGAAAGCAAGTTTTTACTGTTTATCAGGAGAAAGACCAAACATAGCAAGAGGGTATGCATAAAACCCCAATATTCAAAGCATATTACACATTTTTTCATTAGAGAAAAAGAAGCAACCAAAGATGTTTCTTACAGTTTCAAGAGATAGTCATATATGAAGAAAGAAACAAGAGATTTCATAGTTTCTATTTGAAATAAGAACCATAAAGACAAAAGCCATAGTTACACTGCTTCTTCTCAAAGGAAACAATGGGGTAGATAGTAATGCTTGCTAGTTCTAAGCGAGGAAATGTACAGAAAGGAGAGAGCCTTCAGGGTTTCACAACAAAGCCTTCAACATGAGCTTTTCAAACCCTTGGCAGTGCAGAGAAACACAATTAAGTAGAGTGAAAAGACAAAATGAATTATTTTAGGCTTTGAGAGGGTTTTTTTGTTTCATGATACCCTAGCCTCTCATGAGCCTTTTGTGACTTTTTGGAGAAATCATTGTAGAAAATCATTACAAGTAATACCCCCAAGGTCAAACACTTGTTAAGTGTTAAGTGACTAGAGATACATCATGAACCCGTAAGGGGTAAGGAGACATAACATGATCATGAGGATTTTTGACCTTTTTGAAGGTCCTTTTAAACCTTAATCAATCAAAAATAAAATACGATTAATGTTTGAAATTAGAGAGAGCTATTTGGACCTTTTAAGGTCTTATCCATGACTTAGGTCAAATTTTGCATCATGAAACATGTTTAGAACATTTTCATAAGTTGGAGTATGGAAGCATAATTGTAAACCTTGTGAACTTTTGTAAAAGGTTGGAGGTCAAAGTACCCCTTTCTCCTTTGCATGATTAGTAGCCAATATATTGTATTTTAACACTTATTAAGGATAATATTTTACAAATTGCCTTAATACTTGTTACATAAAACCAAAAGGAGATAATTATTTAACACTTATTAGGGTAAAATTATAAAAAAAAAAACCTTGATCACCTTTAATACTTGTTAAAATAATTTATTTTTTCCTTCCAAACAAGCAAAAGAGAAAAAAAGGAGTCAAACAGAAGTTGCAAAGTCATGCAGGAGATATTTTTGCTTTTATTTTGACTTTTTATCAAACATGACTATTTTTGGAAGTCTATTTGGTCAACTACCTTGAGAAGAGGAATTTAGAGCTAAAATACCTCAAAATGGAGCAGTTATGAACCCTCTAATGTAGACCTTTTCCTCTTTCTCGGCCAACAACTAGGACTTCACTATTTTTGGGGTTGAGGATCTCTTTCCAACCTATTCATGCATCAGATGGAGTCCAGTTAGACTGGAGTTGACTTCCCATTGCCTTTTGGAGAGATTTTTGTATTATAGGAGAAAAAGCTTGTCCTTTTTTCTCAATTCTTGCTTTCTATTTTCCTTTGCACATTGCAAAGAGGGCTTTCAGTATTGTAACTCAACAATTTTTTTACAGATTTTGATACAGTAGCAGTTTTATTTTCAACATATTTTATAGTTATTGTAGAGGTATTCCTATTATGTTTCAATAAAAATCAAGTGTTTACCTTCTCAAATTCATGTGTTGTGTTCTTTTGAATGATTTTGATAAGAAATTTATTGTGTTTTACATCAAATCCTTTAAATTTTTGTCTCATTCTTAGAAGCATATATACAAAAAAGTGGTTGTTTATCACATATTGTGGGCTGTGAAAGTTATTTTATTACTTTTTCAGGTTGTGAAGATGTCAATTTTCCTTCAAAGAAAGTGGAAATTTTTAGGCCTTCTATGAAATATTTGTGTTAAGATTGTCCAAGCTGAGTTGTGGGAATAGATCTATTGAGAGATATGTTGATGATTGTTTTAACATAGTCATAACAATAGTTAAAATTCACATAAAATTAACCAAAACTGACTTGAAAGATATGAAGGAATCAGTTAAGATTCGCTTAATCCCAAGTTTAATATAGTCAAGTCTTGACCTGTTGGGAAAATTCAGTAGGTTGATGTGAAGCTATAATGTTCAAGGGGCCTTACGTGATCTAGGGTTTCTCGATGGTTAACTGGACTCAAACTATGCAAAAGATCATAAAAAATTAGCATGTTGTTCATTCCTTTTGCATAAACTTGTTATTGTGTTACAAAGCTTTAAATGATTTATATTATTACAAGCTTTCTCCTCTTCAATATTATGAAAACTGTCTACTTTCAACTCTGTTGTTCATGCCTTTTTAAATATGAGACAAATTTCCTTCAAATTTCTGCGTTTTAAGCTAAGTATTTTTAGATGGGTTGTGAAAAGTTAGAAAGATTTAAACTAAACTTCATTCTTACTATAGGATTTAAATGTTCTATTATGCACTCTGTAAATAATGTAGCAAATTGATCAAATCCATAGACTAAACCTTAAATGTAAGTTCTGAGTATTTTCACAAACATACACCTAAGATTGCAAGCTTTAAGAGATAATGTTTCAAACACAATGAAGAGCCAGAAAACACACAGAAGATAGATGTAGAATTCTAGATTCAATTGTATTGGAAACAATCAGTCATATAAGATTTACAATGTCTGAATGACTCTTAGCTTCATTGATCAAATTATAGAAAACATACAAGCTTTACAGATACAGTAAGGAAGCAGGATGTTCCACACATTCCTTATTGCAGACACAGGCAACCTCCTTCTACTTCTAAACTCAAAGGTCCCTCTATTCTAAATGCTGAGTTAAATTAAAACTGCTAGCTATTTTCTAAAAATCCCTGTGTGTTTATTACAATGTACAGAGGCACAATATATACTTGACTGATCTGTCCTCAGTACAACTCAAAACCCTGGTTAAACAATGGTTCAAACCTCTGGTTACAACAATAAATGTTGGAAAAAGAGTCTCCCAAAAATATCTCTGAGCATACATCAAATCTGGGCAAAATATGCCCATTTGGAAACCATAACAGCTCAAAATGTCCTCTGTTGTCCGTTGTAATAATGTTTCCATCTGCATTTTTGTCTTCATCATCGAAAGCCTTGACTTCTCGCACTCCATCCTTATCTTCCTTCGCTGCCTCTAAGATCTAATCTCCTCTTCCATGATGTCATCGCCGTTAAGCTCCACCCTTCTTCATACCTGCAAAACAGACAAAAAATGAATTAGAAATATATCAAGTTGCTTCATCAATTTATTACCTGGTTAGAATGTTAGATGGGCACTAGCTATAGTAATCAATGTGCTACCAACTCAATTTTTAGCTACAGTACTGGCACGTTCAATCTTCTTCTAATCGGCTATGTATATCCTCACCATCGGCATAACCTACTCAGTCGGGCCGATTAATAAATTTCCCGCCGATTTTACATTTTTGGCCAATGTCCCTTCTATCAGCATTCATTTCTCTTTCATTGGCGTGAGTCATGCTAGTCAGAGCGAGTCCAAATTTCCTATCAATCGCTCACCCAACGCCAATGCCTTGTTCAACTCTTTGCATAACATTCCCTTTGCATATCGGCCTATACATCGCCTGCATACAAGCGCCAAAACATGCAAGGAATTTACTATTATTAACTTCCCTTTGTGTCTGCTCATTGTATTATTTTAATTTGCATCTTTCATTTATATCTTCCAATATACATTCAGACGTGATACATCATATTAACTAGATTTTAATTTTCTCTGAGTTTCGCGCTATATATTGGCAATGTATGTATCTCCTCATATGCATTCGGGCATAGAACATACAAGTACTTAACTCAATTTTAAAACTTTTCAATTCCGCACAGTGTATATTTCGTTGTATGTTACACTTGTATGTTCACTTAACATACAAGCCCGCCTACATACAACCATTAAATCCTGCTTCATAACATCTCGGGTCCTCAGCTTGCATGTAGCACTTGTACATTTGCCTTGTATGTTTTTACCTGCCAAACATACAGACGTGAGATACATGCAACAGATTTTAAACATTTATTCATTTCAACACTAAACTATTTCAGGTCCACCTTGTATGTATACATAGAACCTTTATTAAAATGTATACAAGGAAAAGGACATACAATCGACATTGTATATGAAAGCGATATACAAAGGCCTTTGTATATGCAATATGCAAGTGACCCAACATGCAAACAACCTTGTATATGAACCCGATTGCAAATGTGACTAAGTATAAAAATGACCCTTGCACATACAAATGTCCTTGTATATGGACAACTATATACAAAGGTCTTTGTATACAAGTGAACTCACATACAAAGGGCCTTGTATATGCAAGCCGATATACAAACAGACTTGTATGTGCAAACAACAAACCCCTCCCTTGTACATTTTACCAAAATGCTCATAACTTGCAAAATATGGTGAATTTTAACATGGTTCAAAAAGCAACCCTAGCTCATTTTTGACAAGGAATCCAACCATACTATGCCCTGGTACTGAAATGTAGTTTTTTTCTCTAATTTTAACAAAATTTGCAATTTTCACCCCCTCTTTTTCCCTTTACCACCAAATAGAACAACACACACCAGCAAAAGCAACAAGCCACAATAGGGGTCCTCATTTTGCCTAGGAGTAAAATGGGGCATGTTGTGAACATCACAACAACTAGCAACCAAACAAAACAGTCAAATTCAAAGCATTCAAGAAAAATAAGTGAAATAAATCCATAACTTCCAACTAACTTTCCTGTAGATCATTATTCAACTTGAGACCTAAGGTATTCAATAAGGGTGGATGAATTTTCATTTTCAATTTTAAGTGTGTGCACATGATTAATTATCCTCATCTTGAATATCGGTTGAACAAACCAGTGACTGATATTAGCCTACGTAGGCGAGGATATTCCCTCATAGCCTACCGGATAGAGCCTTGCTACCAGCGAGCGTCTATAGCCTCGACAAGGTTATCGTTACAATTCTCCTAAGTAGAGCCCCACTACCAGCGAGCGTCCATAGCCCCAGTAGAGTTACCTAGATGGCTTAATCTAGATTTTCAGTATAATCCGCTTTATTATATTTTTATTTTTTATATTTTATTGATTTTGATGTTTGATAGAAATTTCACAAGATATAGCAATTTGTAACTTTATGATGCAAGGAATGAGCACTTGTTAAAATTAAGCGAGAATTATAATGGTAGCAAAGGTGACCTCTAATTTTTCACCTAATATCTACACTAGTTTGTTCAACAAACCCAAGGATTTTAGGTGTGTCATCGTAAGAAACTTCCCTTGAATTCTCAATCACTACTATTGAATACAAAATTTTAGAAGCTAAACAAATCTCTACATTCATGATAGTCACAACAAGTTATGCATAAATTGCAAATGATTAACCTGAATATTCTAAATTTTATACTATTTTCAATGGTTGTTAGCTTGCTCCTTAATACTCTAAAGGAAAACAAAGATCCCTACTGAGGAGACAACAAACAAACCAACCAACAGACTGTACAAACAAAAGGAAACAACAAAAAGAAAATAGAAAACAAAACAAAGCAAAAGGAAAACATAAAACAAAGCAAAAGAAAATTGTACATTACTTACACTATAATACATAGAAACTGACTGCCCTTACCTCAAACCTAGAAGTAGTGTTTCAAATGTTGGCCATTAACTGGTAATGGCACATCTTCTCCAATCAAGGTCTTGAGTCTAAATGTATTGTCTCCTATTATTTCTTAGACTTGTAATGGACCTAACCATAGTTTGTCAAATTCTCCATGCTGTCCTTTCTTTTCATGTGCTTTATCCCAGCATAGCACTAAGTCTGATATCCTAAATGTTTTGACTCTTGCTCTCTTATCAAACCATCTTTTAACCACTGCTTGATGTTTGGCAAATTTCTCAATGGCTTAATCTCTTTTCTCATCTAGTTGTAATATTTGTACTATCCTGGCTTCTCTATGATTATCAAAGCCTAAATACTCATTGGCAAACTTTCAGATTGGTATTCTTAAATTCACTGGAAGTATGGGATCAGTCCCATAAACTAAGTGATAAGGTGCATTACCTAAGGTTGTCTTAAACTTGGTTCTATCTACCCACAATGCATATTTTAACAAAGTATTCCACTCTCTAGGACTCTTTGCAATTAGCTTCTTGATTATGTCTAACAAAATTTTGTTCGTAGACTCAGCTAATCCATTGCCTTGAGGATAATAGTTTGAAGAAAACTTTAAAACAATCCCATATTCAAATGCCCATTTAGAAAACTTCAAAGAAGAGAAAGCAAGGTTGTTATCACATACCAATGAATAGGGAGTTCCAAACCTGGTTATGATGTTCTCTTCAAGAAACTTGATAACTACCTTAGTCATGGAGAACTTGCAGCATGTGGCCTCAGTCCACCTTGTACAGTAGTCCGTCACTGTCAGTATGAACTTGTGTCTTGTAGAAGATGGAGGATTGATGACTCCAATAAAATCCAGGCCCCATTGCGCAAATGGTCTAGACTCAATCACTGGCTGTAATGGATTGGCCTGATTTCTTCCCTTATCTGTTGTAGTCTGATAGGTGTGGCAACTTTTAATGTGACTCTCTATATCTTTAAACATTGTGGGCCAGTAATAGCCTGCCCTCAATATCTTGTGTGTTGTAGCTAGATGGGAACCATGGCCAATTCTGTACTTGTCATGCAGTTCTGTCAACACCTTATCCGCCTTAGCTCTGTTTAGACATCTAAGATAAATTCCATCATGGTTCTTCCTGAATAGAAGACCTCCTTGCACCATATATTTCTGTGCCTTAATCTTCAAAGCCCTCCTCTAAGAAGCTTTCATCCTACTTGGGTACTTCCCTAATATTAGAAAAATGCTTAAATCATCATACCAACCTGATGCGTCACGAGAATTCAACACATACTGCTACTTTATCAAATCTGGGTCTGTGTTCGCTATTGTCTATACCAACGCTTGTCCTCTGACCAGCTTCATTGGAATGATTTCAAAATCAAACTCCTGCAGTGTGGTGATCCATTTGGCCCTTTTTTCTCTGGGCTCGCTTTGCATCAGCAGCATCTTTACTGCTATGTCTGGCACTATGGATTTGGTTGAGCAAGATATAGTGCCTAAACTTCTTCATGGCCCTCATCAATGTGAATTCTTTTCTCTCAGTGTCCAGATATTGTAGCTGTGTGTCCTTCAGAGGCATGCTCATTAAAGCTATGGGTTTTTCTTCATTGTCTTCACCCTTTTACGTCAAGGCAGCCACAACTGAATGGGAGGATGTAAAGGATTATATGTAAAAGATCTTGGTGTAGTCTGGGCTCTCCAGTATAGGGGCGTCAGAAATGGCCCACTTGATATCTTCGAATGCAGCCCTAGCCACAGGTGTCCACTCCATCTGTGCATCTTTCTTCAACATGGCATTTAACGACTGCACGATTTCTGTAAAACCCGTGATGAACTTCCAAACAAAGTTAATTTTACCAAAAAATGATTTTAACTCTTTCCTACTATTTGGTATTTGCAAATTTTTTATTGATTCTGTTCTATCTGGATCGATTGATATTCCATCTTTAGAAATGACATGCCCTAGTAATTTACCTTTAGTTACTCCAAATGAACATTTCTTAGGGTTAAGGGAAATTCCATACCTCTCACATCCTTAAGTATTTTCTTGAGATCTTTAGCGTGAGTGGATGCATCCTTGGAATACACAGTCAGATCGTCCATATAAACAATAATGCACTTACCTAATAATCCATGAAATGCAATGTCCATGGCTCTCTAAAAAGTGGCACCTGCATTGATCAGACCAAAAGGCATTCTCCTATATGCATAATTTCCCCATTTACAAGTGAAAGTGGTCTTTAATCTATCTTCTCTCTCTATTAAGACTTGGTTATATCCTGAGAAACCATCTAAGAAAGACATCATCTTTGCCCCATTCACTACTTGCAGCACTTTGTCTATTGGAGGCAGAGGATAATTATCCTTTTTAGATGCTTTATTCAAGTTCCTAAAATATACACATAACCTGATGTCCCCACTTTTCTTTCTCACAGGTACTAAGTTAACTCCCCAGGTTGAATGTCTGACTAGGAAGATTATTCTGGCAGACAATAACTTCTTTACTTCTTCGAAGATTAAAGGCTCTAAAATGGCGTTCATAGGCCTTTGTTTCTACATAAATGGTTTAAGATCTAGTCTCAAAGGTATTATGTGAGTTATGATGGACGTATCATATGTTTTCAAGTCTTCATACATCCATGCTATTGTGTGCTTGTATTCTTTTAGAACGTCTATAATTTCTTTTTTTAATTTCTCAGAGCAAGCCTTTCCAACCAACACATTTTGTGGACTTTGCTCTGTTCCTAAGTTGTATGGATCACACCTTCTCCCTTCTATTTTGGGTAAGTCTTTCTATCTTATTACCCCATCAAAGTCAAAAACATGCTCTAATTCAATTACTCCTTTAGGTAAGAAGTTGCTCTTCAAGTTGATTATATCCTCTTCGTCCCATGTTATCTCAGGGCTTTCTTGTTCATCAATGATTTGAGCCTCAAATACCTTATCACAAGTCAAAAAATCGATAATTTGCTTATCCCCTCCAAATACCTAAAAGTGTGTAACATTGTATGGGATACTGGGAACATTAACTAATTCAACAGTAAATCGCCTCAATCCTGACAGTGTTAAGGGTTCTAGTGTGCTAGCAGCAACTACTAGTGCATCCGGCCTGTGGTTTAGTTCTTTAGAGATATGCTCTAAGTTGAAAGCATCAAATGAATCTATTAAACCCCATACCCTATGTCTGTAACAAATCATTTTCTTGTAATTACAAGCATAAAGTTTGCTTACTTGCTTGACCACTAGCTCAGAATCTGAAAAGACCCTAATCGTTTTCACCTTTTTCTTGATGGCCATGACAAGTCCCAAAATTAAGGCTTCATATTTAGCAATATTGTTAGTACAGGAAAATTGTAGTCTATATGCTGCTAGATATGATTTACCCTGAGGATCTATGAGTTCAACACTTGCACCCGCACCCTATTTTAATTTGGATCCGTCACATTTTAGTGTCCACATGCCATCTTTGCATTTCTGATCTTTTACCTTGGCATGCTTTGTCCCTTTTATTACTTGTGAGGTGCTGGCTTGTTTATTCATGGGTATTTATGTTTGGTCAACTAGCATATGTGTATTTTCAGCTTGCAAATCAGAAAGACAACTACCCTTGCCCTTTATTCCCTCTCCTAAATATGAAATCAGAGCATCTACATTACTCTAGAAGTATCTCTATGATTGATCAGGATTCACATTTCCCTCTTGCAGCCCTACCCTTTTCGTGCATTTTTTGTATTCATATTCAATGATGCCTTTGCACATTCCACAATTCTCCTTAGAATGTGGCCTATCATGAACTCTACATCTATCCTTATACAGTTTACATTAGACTGGTAGATTTTGTTTAATGCACTCTTCCATCTCTCATCTAATGGCATGACCAAATTTGTTCATTGCACTATTTTCTTCATCCGAAGAATTTCCATTAGACTCAATGAATAATGTTGTCTCATTGCTGACATGTTTTTCTCTAAAGTTTAACATCATGATCTCTTCAATTTATACCCCATTGTTAGTAATCCTATAAACACCATGTTCAACAGTAGCATATAATATTTCATTAGTTTGATTATACTCTATTATCATGTGTTTCATCCTGGCTTCTGCCTCTATTCTAATCTGGTTTGGGACACCTTCCAAGGTAACCACATATGTGAAAAATTAGTGGACATATATCTGTTTAATGTCTTGGACCAATCCCTACTTAGCAACATTCCATAATTCACGTGTATATCCACTATTTGAATGTCAATGAATTGGCCTACCCTAGGGTTTGAAGCTAATTGCATTTGAATGTTCATCAATTCTCCTATCATGCTAACCTCAGTTTTATCTAACTGTGTGACAACCTTGGCAGATTTGGTGGGAGTCAGCCCTAGAGTTTTACATATCCCTAAGGGTATTACGTTAGCCGATGCACCAGAGTCTACCATGCAATTGTGTATGTTCTTCCCACACAATCTAACAGTTAACAAGAAAGGAGGAGCATCCTTCTTATCAGCACACATTACTACATTTGTATTAAAAGGGTGCTCAACTTTCTTACTTTTTTCTTTAGGCAATGAATCTCTATTAGGAACAACTATATCAGCAGCAACCTCATATGTCATGGATGTATCCAGAGATTTTATAAAAGCATTTCTAATCCCTGGGGTTTTCAATAGTTCATTCAGAGGTATACTGACCTTAATTTTCTTTATTTACTCTGACAAGTAACTCATTAATCTTGTCATCTCTATTGTTTCAATTTTACTTGTTTGGACCTTTTGTACTATTGTTCCACTATTTGTATGATGGTTAGCTTTGAGTATGGTGAGATTGTTGCTAGCATTCTGATCTGGGGGTGTATTGAAGTTGTTAGGAGGAATGAAAGTGGTGAAAGGTCCTCCTGGCCTAGTGTTGTTCCTTAAATTGTAGGTGTGGTTTTTATTTGTTTGTTGAAAGGCCTACACCTCTTCTATTTTAGTCAACACCTCATTTTCAGTTTCAAAGGGAAACTAAAAATCATTTAACACAAAGGTTGATTCAGGATAAAGATTTTCACAAAAGTATGGTTCATCCTCTAACAATTCATCCTCTTTCCCTTCTACAGTTGCAAAAGTAAAGGTTTCTAAAACTAAAGTTGTATCATACCCTGAGGGTACTACCTCATTACCCTTGGGAATGAGAAATTCAAAAGTAGGAGGCTGCACATCTACATTAAAAATGCTGGCTGCTAAATGGAACTATGGACAATCAAGCTCAGCATGGGCATTGGTATTATGAAATCTGCACCAATTTTTTAGTGATGTATTAGCCATTTGGATGCCAGCTATTTGTTTTGCATCATGATTATCTATATTATCAAAAGGAGAAGCTAGAGTACCATTGTTTGTGTTGATAACTGAGAGGGAGGGTGAATTAGTTATCTTAATTATTTCAGCTTTTTGAACTTTCTTAATAATTAGTGAAGCATCAATTCAAAAAAGCAAACATAACCATGAAATGGAAATACACATGACATAATATTTTTGACGTGGAAACCCTGTTAAGGGAGAAAACCACAGGGTGATTAACCGAAGATTGTATTTTCTGTTAGAAGAATAGAATTATAAAATGGCACTTGCCAATTAGGGCTCACTGCCTGAGCACACTGCTCACAAGAGGCACACTGCCTACAAGAGACTCACTGTCTACAATTTAAAAAGAATGTAATACAATACTTGAACTGATAAGGAGCATCTACATATGCTGGAGTTCAGTTCCGGTTAAACTTAGTACATTGATCTGCTACACTTCATCGTTTCTCTTCCTTAGTGTTGCTATCCCTTCACATATCGGACCTGCCTTACTACCTTCACTCTGCTCTTCTGCTTTTCTTCACACTTCTTCAAAAATGACGACACCTCTCACAACTAAATCCATCTTGTATATATATCTGCACAAGTGATTTCATCACCTTTCTAGTCAGCACCTGGAATAGTCAATATTTTCCACAAACTCTGATCTGTTAGTTGAATCCTTACTTACCAAGTAATGCAGATCAAGGATATACTTGTAGAAGTCATCAATCATGTCGGCCAATCATAACTTATGCCTTAAGAGTCTTTACCATCATCAGTAACGCATCCGGAATAATGTCTGATGTTCTACCAGTCAGTTCTTCCTTTGTCCACACTGCCAATCAGGAACCTGACACTCAAGTATTCATATCTTTTTCTTCATCTATCACCGGAGGCTAAATCCTTGGAATCTATTAGTCAAGGTAGTCCTCTTGACTTCCCCAAATCTGCACTTCACCAAGATACTTCCTGTGAGAGATCCGGAGCTGACTGTCGGACCTCGCCACATGCTCTGTTCTTGCTTACCGGATCACAATACTTTGCAATCTGCCTTCTGGTAGAGACTCATCATGTCCTGCGGATGCGTGGGTTAACATTTGTTTCCATCAATGACAACAATAATGAAGCTCCAATGTGTCTCTTGCCAACAATCTCCCCCTTTGGCATTGATGGCAATACTTTGTGAAAAATGACTAAATGTTATACTATACTCCCCCTTAGCTGATGCTCCCCCTTAGCTGGCTACAACATTTTTCATTGCTCATCACTCCCCCTTTGACATCAAAGGAAAAGGGTGGGGTCCGCACACAAATTTTTTTTTCTCAAAAACACTTCTATACTTAGCCGCATAAGTATTTATACATGCTATACTTTACATAAACTGAAGGATATCTGCAAAAGATGTCTTCAACTGGACAAATTCTATTGCCCAACTCTACTTCATTCTATCCAAAATTGTGATGTGACCACTCAACAGGAATGCATAAGCTTCTGCCTTTTTTAGATCTGTCAGATCATTTATTCTAGCTATAGTTTGAGCATCACTTAAGGCCTCATGCATGGCCTCCAACTTAGGGATAATTATTCCTCTAAGTTCATTCAACTTGCTGATTCTGTTTTTCTTCTCTTCTTCAAGCTTTTTAATTTCATTCAAAACTATAATCATCTAACATTCTTGATTTATTATGGATGTGGTAAGTGGATCAAAATTTTGAGAAAGTTTTGTTAGTTTGTCCTCCTGTTCTTTCACTTTCTTCTCAATCTCCACTGTTGCTTTAGACCAAGATATGCAAAATTTGTATACATCTCCTCCATCCTTGAGAGCATTTTCCAAGCTCTTTATCCCAATACCCATTACTCTCCTGTCATTTGCCATTAGCCCTTGCAACTCAGAGAATTTCTTATGCAAAAACTCTTTCCTGACCTTCTCCTCAGCTGATTTCTCTAGAGAATTGAAATGTGTACTAATACTATTAATCAGAGATTTGAGATTACTGGATGAGGAGGCTGAGGGATCCTTTTGAAAAGATGGCATGATCTTTTCTAACACTCCGGAAGTAGCTGCTATAAGCTCACAGTCTTCCATGTGAGATTTCGGTAGTTTCTCTTTGGCCTTTGCTTGAGCAAATGAAGCTATCTTCATTGTTTGTACCGGAGAAAGAGAGTCAAAATCAAATGGCCCTTTTAGCAGTTCCAGTTCATCAATCTCCATAGTCTCTTTTGTCAAGAAGTCCTTGACAAATTCTGCAGTGTCTCTTGCCGGAGACAGATTCTTCTTCTCTTCTGTAGTCTCAGAATTGTCTCTTGGAGCTTTTTCTTCTTCTACAACCTTGGTGCTATCATCTTCTTTTTCCTTCAACTCTACTTCTTTCTCCTGTATTCTTTCTTTTCCTTTGGATCCGGAGTCAACAGGGGAATCCGAAGGAGTGATGTTTGTTTGTTTAGGGGCCACCTCTTCCGGAGCAGAGGATTCCAAGCCCTTATCTTCACTGGTGTCCATTAGTTCTTCTGTCATTTCCTCAGTGGATTCCTTTTCAACACCTGTGGTTGAAGGATCAATGCCCAAGTCCTCTATAACAGGAAGATTGAATCTTTTGAAGGTATTTCTGAGGATCTCTTCTGTTTCCTTGGCTATCTTGTTAGTTTTACCAAGCATGAGCTAATTCATTCTGGCTTTGCTCTGAAATTCATCCTTGCAATCCTTGAAAATCATATTCATTTGCTTTGAATCGATTGAAGGATATAGCTGAATGGTTATCTATTCTTGGATCTCAAGATCTTTTTCCATGGCAGTATTCTTTCTTATTTCTAACTCCTTTTCTAGGCTTTTGGGAATAAGAGATATAATTTCAATAAAAGCCTTGTTATATATGTTCAGATACTTAATTGCTGCTTCCTGCAAGATCTTTTGGTCTGCTTCATTGTAACCATCATAGAATTCAGCCATTGGCCGAAGGTTTCCATCCATAGTGACAGATTTGATGACATCATCTAAAGACAGAGTGGGCTTTTCTACAAATTCTTCTACCTTTTCTTCTTCACCTTGACTGGTAGAGGGTTCACCAGATGTTTTCTTCTTCTCCTTCTTCATTTTCTTTATCTCCTCATCTGATTCAGTTTCTTCATCATCCTTCTGAATGAGATAAGACCTTGTGGCCTTTGTTTTAGTTCTTTTCTCTCCTCTGCCAGATGATTTTGCTTCCGATTTTGATGTCCTTGAGCTTTTAGCAGTGGCAGGTATAGATCTCTTTGATGATCTTGTCCGGGTGGAAGATTTTACCGGAGCACTTTCCTTACTTCTCTTTTCTACCTCTTTCTTCTCTTCCTTGGCCCTTTCCATCTTTTCCCTATTAGCATCAAGTGCCTCCTTTGAGATGTCTAAGCCTTTGGCAACTTCTTCAACTTCTTTTCTCACTTTCCTCTTTATTTCCAGTTGTCTGAGTTCCACATGAACTTTCAGACTTAGCTCTTCAAAGGTTCCAAACCTTTCTACCTTTGGATCCTTTGGCTGACTTAGCATGTGTTGAACATGCAGCTCCATAATTTGTTCATCAACTTCATACCCCATAGGCATGATCTAGACTATCCTTGGCTCTACTGCCTCCATTAGGCATTGATTAGTGTCTACCATGAAGCACACTGTATCTTTATATTTTTCAACCAATGATTTTGGGATTCTTTCTCTAATTTGCATAGTGTTTTGGAAGTTCTTAAAGTACCCCCACAGAGCTATATTCCTTTCCTTGGCATCCCCAAGTTCATGCAAGTAATCTCTGATTTGAATTGCTACCGGTTTGTTATTTTGCCATGCACATCCATTGGATCCGGGCAGCTCATTCATGAAGTAGAAAAAAAACCACAATATCAGTCTACCATATTTAAAGGAGTTCTTCTTATCCTTTTTGATCTTTTGTATATTCTCCATCAATTGAATTAGAAGAAGTTCACAGAGATCATACTCTGCATTCTTTCTCAGCATCTCATAGGCAGTATACACTGTAGTTTCGGACACTAAATTCTCCCTACTGGAATGATATATCTTATACCCTATTATCATAGATGCAAACTTGATATCTAGGTCTATGATATCTTCAATGGTCATTGCCCTCTTATCAAACTTTGATCCGGTGGCCTCAGTTACAATTTGGTTTTTGACAAATTTGAGGACAGGTATCCCTCCGGAGGAGTATAAGCCGGTTACTGCCCTAATTGCCTCCTTAGTGATTTTGCAAGGTCTGTTTAGCCATAGAAAGTTATCATGTATCCTACTCAATACATACTAGACCCATTCATCTTCTTCAAAGCAGGGGAAATGAATGAACTGATCAAAATGTTTCTCCTGGATGCCCTTATATTGAGGTTTAAGTTCAAAAGCATCATCTATCATTTGTTTATGATAGATATCTCTTAGTTTGAATTCCCTGAACTCTTCAATATTCACGTGAATGTAAACTCTAATATCTTCTGTATGTAACACACCATGCGGAACACTGGAAAATGCTCCTAGGGGATCTACTTCCAAAGATTTGTATGGATGTTTCTTGAATTTAGGGCGAGGCCTATCAGAGATCTTCACAATATTTGGAGTACCCATCATTCAAGGATTTATAGAGAGATATTTGATAATGGAGAATACCTTTTGCACCTTTTGGTTTCATGGAGTTAGCCGGATCGATTTCTGGATGAATTGACTTTTGTAAATGATCTTTGATGAGCTTGAGGAATTTTTTGCAGAGCTTCTCTTTTCGTTTCTTCTTGAATGCAGAATGAACAAATACTTAATGAGAAAACCCTTAAATTGCTCTGCAAACCCTAATGTCAAGTTGCAATAAATGCTCGACCTAAGTCATTTTGGTTTGCCTTATTTGGATGATTTGAAGAACCAGATCAATCTTGATCTTAAACATCTTGTGGATCTTCCAAATCTTAACCATAGTTTATTTGGATGTTTCTCTTATGAACCCTTTAATCCGCAACTCTTCTTGTGCCAGTTCTAGCACCAATTGACTGGCTGGGGGAACAAGGTTTTCTTTGTCTCCCCCAGAGCCAGAGCTCACTATTTAATTTCTGGAAGGAATATCAGCACCAGAGTCTGGTGCGGATCCATCCACTACATTCTTTGTACTTTTCTTCACCCAAATCTTGTTCATCTCACTTTGAACTTCATCCACATTCACTTTTTGTTTTCCCTTATCTTGATTCTGATTATGGTATACCAGACCTCTTTTGTCCTGATTCTTGCTTCTACAGAATTTTGCAATATGACAGATCTATTGTAAATTTGGCAAACAACATTTCTTTGCATATTTGATTGATATCCTCTTGATCTGCATTGGTTAGCCATATGACCCATTCTATTGTATGCAAAGCATCTACCATTGAATGAATTGTTTATTTGCATATTTCTGCATTCATGAGATTTGTGACCATACCTTTTGCAGTTGAAACACTATCCGGAGAAGGATGTATTAGTCTAATTCATTCTTTTTCTACACTGATTATCTTTATGACCAAAGTTATTGTAGTTGTGGCAGTATCCATTGAAGGATGGATATCTTTGAGCATTAGGCTGCCTTACCAGAGGTCTTCTAGGCCTATTCCTTGGATTTTCTGATCCAAAATTCTTCTAACCGGATCCGGAGCTTTCACCTTTTTCATACCCCAGGCCACACTTGTCATCTACTCTCTTTTGGCTTTCAAGAAGAACTTCAAGTTGAGCAGAGCTTATCTTGAATTTTTTTTTATATTCATTTGTTGTTTGAAGATCCCTTTTAAGAGAGACAATTTGATCCTCAAGTTTTTCTTCATTATCTTTAGCATCTTCAAGATCAGATTCAAGATGTCTGATAATTCTATCCATCTTGTGGCAATCTTCTGATTTCTCCTTGAGAGATTGTCTTAGATCATCTTCAATTTTTCTTTTCTCTTCAATCTCTTGGGTAAACTTCATAACTCCTGATTCCATTTCATGTCTTACCATAATGATTTCTTTTGATAACTTTCACATAACTTGGTTTTCTCCTTTAGATCTTCATTTGTATCATTGGCTTCATCTTGACTTGCCAATTGCTGAAGTAGCTCCTTTCTCTTTTTCATAGAGAGAATTAATTTGTCTTTTAGTTCTTTCTTGAAATCATCATCCTATTTGAGTTTTTCCTTTGATTCATTGACTTCAGATTTTGACTGCTCAAGATCATCAAGGGCAGTCTTGAGTTGCTCCCTTATATCATATACATCCATTTGAATTCCTAGATCTTCCTCAAGTTGTTAGACTCTGTTAGGTGGAACTTGGCTCTGATACCAATTGTTGATAACTGAGAGGGGGTGAATCAGTTATCTTAATTATTTCAGCTTTCTGAACTTTCTTAATAATTAGTGCAGCATCAATTCAAACAAGCAAACATAACCATGAAATGGAAATACACATGACATAATATTTTTGACGTGGAAACCCTGTTAAGGGAGAAAACCACGGGGTGATTAACCCAAGATTGTATTCTCTATTAGAAGAATAGAATTATAAAATGGCACTTGCTAATTAGGGCTCATTGCTCGAGCACACTGCTCACAAGATGCCCACTGCCTAGAAGAGACTCACTGTCTACAATTTAGAAAGAATGTAATACAATACTTGAACTGATAAGGAGCATCTACATATGCTGGAGTTTAGTTCCGGTTAAACTCAGTACACTGATCTGCTGCACTTCATCCTTTCTCTTCCTTAGTGTTGCTGTCCCTTCACATACCGGACCTGCCTTACTGCCTTCACTCTGCTCTTCTACTTTTCTTCACACTTCTTCAAAAATGAAGACACCTCTCACAACTAAATCCATCTTGTATATATATCCACATAAGTGATTTCATCACCTTTCTAGTCGGCACCCAGAATAGTCAATATTTTCCACAAACTCTGATCTGTTGGCTGAATCCTTGCTTACCAAGTAATGCGGATCAAGGATATACTTGTAGAAGTCATCAATCATGTTGGCCAATCATAACTTATGCCTTAAGAGTCTTTACCATCATTAGTAACGCATCCGGAATAATGTCTGATGTTTTGCTAGTCAGTTCTTCCTCTGTCCACACTGCCAATCAGGAACCTGACACTTAAGTATTCATATCTTTTTCTTCAGCTATCACCGAAGGCTAAATCCTTGGAATCTATTAGTCAAGGTAGTCCTCTTGTCTTCCCCAAATTCACACTTCACCAAGATACTTCCTCTGAGAGATTCGGAGCTGACTGTCGGACCTCGCCACATGCTTTGTTCTTGCTTACCGGATCACAATACTCTGCAATCTGCCTTCCGGTAGAGACTCATCATGTCTTGCGGATGTGTGGGTTAACCTTTGTTGCCATCAATGACAACAATAATGAAGCTCCAATGTGTCTCTTGCCAACAGTTTGGTCCATTGTTCCATGTTTTGGGTGGCCTAGGCTGATTTTGATTTTTGTTGTTACCCCAGGCCCTATTGTCTATCATTGGCCCTCTGTTTTGCATTGGTTGCCCTTGGTTATGACCTTGATGCTGATTATAGTTTTGGCTCTGATTTGAACATTGGCCTTGGCTATTATTGTGGGTATGGCTCTGATTGTAGTTCTGATTATAGTGCTGATTTTGATTTGAATTATAGTTTTGATTTTGGCCTTGGTTATAATTCTAATTTTGATTGCATCCTTGGTTGCCTCTTCCATAAAGATTCTCATTTCTTAGTTGTGTCACTTCGGTGGTCAATCTTTTCAAGTGTGCAGTGATCTCTCTGATTTCTTCCCTTTTCTCTTGTGTTTTTGCCACAGTTGTATCTCTAGGAGGTTGGAAGAAAGGCTGACCACTATTTTAACTGTTATTGGTAGTGTTACCTGTGCAAGGAGCTATGGCTTGGATTGGGGTAGGACTATACACAGGTGTGTATGTTGGAACCAGATTTAATAGTGGAGTGTGATGCATAGGGGCTCCATTCCAAGGTTGTGCCTGATTTTGCATCCCAAAATTTCCTCCATTGATAAATGGACTATAAGTTGTAGGCCTCATCTCTTGGTTTACTGAGGCTGCCTCTTTATAGGCTTTGGATATTGAATCTATGTCAGGTTTTCTTTTGACAAACATGGCAGTTAAAGGATCCAAGGCTGCATAGTACATAGCTAAAAGGTATCATCATTCATGGTGTAAGGGTCTACCAACCTAGAGTAGGCCTTTTGGAATCTGTCATTGAAATTATCAATCAGCTCTCCCTCTCCTCTTTTTATGGTAGCCAAATTGTGATACAAGATGCAAGGATCAATGGGCCCTCTAAATCTGGATAGAAATGCTTCTTCCATAAATGCCCAAGAAGAAATGTAGCCATTGGGCAAGTTTACATACTAGTTAGAGGCTTGTTCATTGAAGGTGTAGGGAAATAACCTACACACAATGTCCTCGTGTTCTAATCTGGCCCTAAAGCATGCCTCCTTGAATATCCTAATGTGGTCTTCTAGATCTTGGTGCAATTGGTATTTGGGACATATCTTTTCTAGATTTTTTGGCATCTCATTATAATCAGGGAAGGCTATGGGAGAATGGACATTGAAATAAGCCATTGCAGGTGCTTGTGCTTGACCTGGACCTGTAGGAATACCTGGATTCACTGGTGGGATAGAATTTCTAGGAGGACTAGGACCTCTAGGAGTACCTAAACCAAGATTTAAAGATATGAATGAAGAAATGTCAAGACTCACAATGTTATGGATAGTATAAGGTGATCCAGGGGGTGTGTTAGATGAGCCTCCTGGGTGTGTTATTTTAGGGTTCCAAATGAGAGGACTCTTACTTCATCTTATATCAGGTAATTGCACAAATATATCCTTGGAACTGGATCTAGACCTAGTCACTCTACCACTATTATTAGCCAATTTTTTTTTCTTGAAACAAACCCTAACTCAAGTTAGGCCCTCCTCGCGCCAGAAAAGCTGTTGATGATTATTTTAACATAGTCATAACAATAGTTAAAATGAACCAAAACTGACTTGAAAGATATGAAGGAATCAATTAAGATTTGCTTAATCCCAAGTTTAATATGGTCAGGTCTTGACCTGTTGGGCAAATTCAGTAGGTTGATGTGAAGCTATAATGTTCAAGGGGCCTTACGTGATCTAGGGTTTCTCGATGGTTAACTGGACTCAAACTATGCAAAAGATCATAAAAAATTAGCATGTTGTTCATTCCTTTTGCATAAACTTGTTATTGTGTTACAAAGCTTTAAATGATTTATATTATTGCAAGCTTTCTCCTCTTCAATATTATGAAAATTGTCTACTTTCAACTCTATTGTTCATGCCTTTTTAAATATGAGACAAATTTCCTTCAAATTTCTACGTTTTAAGCTAAGTATTTTCAGATGGGTTGGGAAAAGTTAGAAAGATTTAAACTAAACTTCATTCTTACTACATGATCTAAATGTTTTGTTAGCCACTCTGTAAATAATGCAGCAAATTAATCAAATCCACAGACTAAACCTTAAATGTAAGTTCTGAGTATTTTCACAAACATACACCTAAGATTGCAAGCTTTAAGAGATAATGTTGCAAACACAATGAAGAGCCAGAAAACACTTAGAAGATAGATGCAGAATTCTAGATTTAATTGTATTGGAAATAGTCAGTCATATAAGATTTACAATGTCTGAATGACTCTTAGCTTCATTGATCGAATTACAGAAAACTTACAAGCTTTACAGATACAGTAATGAAGCAGGATGTTCCACACATTCCTTATTGCAGACACAGGTGACCTCCTTCTACTTCTAAACTCAAAGGTCCCTCTATTCTAAATGCTGAGATAAATTACAACTACTAGCTATTTTCTAAAAATCCCTGTGTGTTTATTACAGTGTACAGAGGCACAATATATACTTGATTGATCTGTCCTTAGTACAACTCAAAACCCTAGTTAAACAATGGTTCAAACCTCTGGTTACAACAATAAATGTTGGAAAAAGAGTCTCCCAAAAATATCTTTGAGCATACATCAAATCTGGATGAAATATGCCCCTTTGGAAACCCTAACAGCTCAAAATGTCCTTTGTTGTCCGTTGTAATAATGTTTCCATCTGCATTTTTGTCTTCATCATTGAAAGCCTTGACTTCTCGCACTCCATCCTTATCTTCCTTTGCTGCCTCTAAGATTTGATCTCCTCTTCCATGATGTCATTGCCATTAAGCTCCACCCTTCTTCATACCTATAAACCTGCAAAATAGACAAAAAATGAATTAGAAACATATCAAGTTGCTTC
Organism: Cunninghamia lanceolata; assembly: GCA_027924645.1. Taxonomy (NCBI): domain Eukaryota; kingdom Viridiplantae; phylum Streptophyta; class Pinopsida; order Cupressales; family Cupressaceae; genus Cunninghamia; species Cunninghamia lanceolata. The sequence continues at coordinate 4,041,287 of BSBN01000010.1, forward strand.
GTCAATTTATTACCTGGTCAGAATGTTAGATGGGCACTAACTGTAGTAATCAATGCACTACCAACTTGATTTTTAGCTGCAGTACTGGTGCGTTCAATCTTCTTCTAATAAGCTATGTATATCCTCACCATCGGCATGACCTACTCAGTCACGCTAATTAATAAATTTCCTGCCGATTTTACATTTCTGGCTGATGTCCCTTCTATCGGCATTCATTTCTCTTTCATCGGCGTGAGTCACGCTGGTCAGAGCGAGTCTAAATTTCCTATCGATCACTCAACTAATGTCGATGCCTCATTCAATTCTTTGCATAATGTTCCCTTTACATATTGGCATGTACATCACCTGCATACAAGCACCAAACCATGCAAGGAATTTACTATTTTTAACTTCCCTTTGCGTCCGCTCATTGTATTATTTTAATTTGCATCTTTTGTTTGTATCTTCCAATATACATTCAGACATGATACATCATATTAACTACATTTTAATTTTCTCTGAGTTTCGCGCTGTATATTGGCAATGTATGTATCTCCTCATATGCATTCAAGCACAGAACATACAAGCACTTAACTCAATTTTAAAACTTTTCAATTCCGCACAGTGTATATTTTGTTGTATGTTACACTTGTATGTTCACTTAACATACAAGCCTACCTACATACAACTATTAAATCCTGCTTCATAACATCTCGGGTCCGTGGCTTGCATGTAGCTCTTGTACATTTACCTTGTATGTTTCGACCTGCCAAACATACAAACGTGAGATACATGCAACGGATTTTAAACATTTATTCATTTCAACACTAAACTATTTCGGGTCCACCTTGTATGTATACATAGAACCTTTATTAAAATGCATACAAGGAAAAGGACATACAATTGACATTGTATATGAAAGCGATATACAAAGGCCTTTGTATATGCAACATGCAAGCGACCCAACATGCAAACAACCTTGTATATGAACCCAATTGCAAATGTGACTAAGTATAAAAATGACCCTTGCACATACAAACATCCTTATATATGGACAGCGATATACAAAGGTCATTGTATACAAGTGAACTTGCATACAAAGGGCCTTGTATTTGCAAGCCGATATACAAACAGACTAGTATGTGCAAACAGCAAACCCCTCCCTTGTACATTTTACCAAAATGCTCATTACTTGCAAAATATGGCAAATTTTAACATGGTTCAAAAAGCAACCCTAGCTCATTTTTGACAAGGAATCCAACCATACTATGCCTTGGTACTGAAATGTAGTTTTTTCTCTAATTTTAACAAAGTTTGTAATTTTCACCCCCTCTTTTTCCCTTTTACCACCAAATAGAACAACACACACCAGCAAAAGCAACAAGCCATAGCAGGGGTCCTCATTTTGCCTAGGAGTAAAATGGGGCGTGTTGTGAATATCACAAGAAGATAGTTGTGAATCAGAGTAGCAAGTTAGAGTATAATCTTTGGTGCATCACCTCTTAGGATCAATTTTTAGTTTGATTAGTTATCTTTCTATCTCTTTTCCTTGAAATTATATCAGATCTAGGGGTTTTTAAGGGGAACCAAGTCTTTTGGAGGTTCACTTTCACTATAGACAACCCACAGTCTGAAAGTGATCCAATGTTTCATAGGATTGTTAGGCTTACTGCTTGACAAGGGTGCAATCCTTCATAACAATAGGTACATAATGTCCTGATTCACCCATCCCTTCCTCTATATGCTCTCCTCTACCTCTATCAGGGCTTCTTCTATGCTCTCAAGGAATAGAGTGGTGCTCATCTAAAAGACGTTGCTCCTAATTAAGATTTGGGTTAGTAGCAGGTGGAGGGAGTCTATCCTGAATTATATCTACTAGATACTATAGGGTCTAAACTATCTGGGGCCCATGATCAGCATGTTCCTCAGAATGATCTGATTCTGACGACGCGGAATGATTGTGCCTTCATTGAGGAAGAATTCTACAAATCAAGAAAATAGGGTTACATAATTACAATATTTTTGCAGAGTTCCCAAAGTGCGGCAACCTGGGATCTGATACCTAATGTCATGCCCACCCTTTATAAAACATAAAATTATAGACATGAACACAAAAATGGACAATTTTTCATTTTTCTAAGCACTAAGTTTGAACAAATTAAGGAGAAAGTTCACCTAATGCACACAAATATCTTATTGTTGTTGAGATTAGAACCAAAGAGAAACTATTTGTTTCAACTAATCAAGGAGAAGATTGTGCTAATTAGTTATACTAAACTACTAAAGATAGTAAACATGAAACAAGGGGCAGGTGCAAAAAGTTGGGGGGCCAAAAAGTGGCCAACTTTTTTTTTAAAAGTTTAAGCCATAATGCGAGCACATGCACTCGCATTATAACGTGATCACGTTATAACATGCTCGTGTTATAACGCGCTCGCGTTATGCTTTACTATATAAAAAAAACTTACGTTTCATTTCATTATTTCACAACATTTCATAGCAAACCCGTGGCTTAGAGACAAAGGAGAGTGCGCTCGCATTATCAAAGGGCATATCGTCAACAATTTGTCACCGATTCATCATCAAAATGCCGCCATGACATCGGGGAGGCCAACGGAGTAAGTTATATTTGCTTTCTTGTGTGAATTTGTTGCTAAATAGGTAGGTTCAAATAGTTTTTTGATGTAAATTTCTTTAATTTATAGGAATTGATAATGCACCTCCTCCTCCTCCTGAAAATCCACAAAATCCTCCATCACCTGAACAACAAATACTTGCTGAAGAACAACCCCAACAACAAACACTTCCATTCATTCCTCAATATGCCCTTGGAACACAAGAAAATATAATGGGGCAAATTGAAAATAATAAAAAATAAATTGAGGACATAATTAGAAGGTTGAAAGAACTTGCAAATTCAACCTTGCATAGATTCATGCTTGCTCAATCTCTTGAATCTATGTTATCAAATGTAGATTTAATTAGCAAGCAAATCTCTAGTTGGTCAGAAAAGAGGAGAGAATTTAGAGAGTTCTATGCAGATAAGTTGTCCTATGAACAAGTTAAAAATGAACAAATTACAAAATTGGACTTGTGTTCTATTTTCACAAACCCATGAACAAATCAACCTCTACCCCTTACATGCAAGAGGTTCCCTATCCATTGGTACAAAAACCAAGTGGTAAGGGACAATTTTGAGTAGAGGTGGTGGATGGTTTTTGACCATCCTCCATGCAACAATAATGAGGTCTTGCAATATTTTTTGCGGAAACTCTACTGCGAGTTTGTCAAAAATAAAGTGCCAAATTATTTTGATATGCAGGAGTTCTAAGGTAGAGGTGGGGGGGTCAGCATAGGATAAACTAGGGGCACATGTTGACCCACAATAGCCAGCGAGATGAGCACTCACCAGACTAGCCATGAGCATGTGTATATCCCTTCCATTGTGAAGGAGAGTGTTGAGATTGAGACACTTCAGTCCATTAGTGCCTTGACCTAGAGCATCATAGAGCATACCAGTCCTGTAGCACAGCATGGGCTAGGGGAGAGTTCGAGTAGGGTTCCACCTCATACTTGTTAGGCTTGCGGGTTAGCTTGTGGTTATGACCCCACAAATAGTCGAGATGCATGTGCATAGGCTACATCTGTAGCTGAGCAAATGGTGATGATAGATGCCCTCCTAAGTGAGACTTCCGGCCTTGATACTCAGGTAAATCTTAGCAAGTTCATTGAATTTAATTTATTAAATTTGTTTTTTGAAATGCAAGATTAACTAATTTTGTTTGATGATTTTAATGAAATTTCAAGGTCATAGCGTTGATGTAGTTTTTAGCAGTTCTCCACTTGCATATTACACTATGACATCTATTGTCGGGGTATATAACTAGTAAACAATTATAAATATTACATGTGAATAGCATCATTATATGAATGGTTTTCTAATATCTAATTTTGGATGTTGAATAGGTTAATATTAGAGATTTCATGGCAACACTTGCCAGTGGTGGTGAACTTCAAAGCTTCACAGAGGTAATAAAATAAATACTTTAATTAATGAATTGTACTTACTAGATTTTTGTATTTTATATTCATATCATTGGTTACATTTCATTGATCATAAGTCTGATTGTCTTAAGGTGTGCCTAAGTGCATCTGAAATAGCTATCATGTGTCATGATATGTGATAAGTATGCCATCATCCTAGTCTATCTATAATGCAATGCTTCTAGAAAGAATCTATCAATATTATTATTTCTCTTCCTATGCATTGGTCATGTGTTTCTTCAAGTGAGCAATTTAAGATACAGAAAGGGTATTGTCTTTTCTATTATCTTTTATGTCTTGCAGCTTACAATAATTTGGTATCAAAGCTAGGTTGTGTTGTGATTACAGTAACAATGTTGCATTCATTTTAGTATAAAGCTCCTCGTATTGCTGTCCTTATCGACTCTCACATATTTCGATGACAACTGCTATAAGTCCTATTTTGTAAGTCCCATTGAATCATGAGATTGTAAGGGCAATTTTAAGGTAGTAAGATTTTTGATTTGAGTGAGGATTTGAGCATGGGTGCAAGTCTACTGATGAATGGTACATCAACATCTGTTCCTAAGGATATACCAGTGCAAGAAATTCTGAGGCAAGTTTTACAAACTTTTTTGCTCAAAATGAACAGAGTTTCTCTATGCCTGAAAGTTCTACCAATGCACTAGAGGAAGTTAATAATAGATTTAGTGATAAAAAATTCCATGTTCCTAGAATCAAAGCTTCTGATTTCTATAAGGATATTCCTAAAGGGCTAAAAGATTTCTTTGCATATAAAAGTATTAAGAAGTGTAAAGTAGTTGAATTACAACACACCGTTACAAATGGGTCAGAAGGTCATCTGCAACTCTTTACTCAAATAGAAATAGGGGGATGGCAATGCAAGGCTAAAGTAGATCCAAATGATTATCAATATATGCATCTTTCTTATGTAAGAATAGGAATCCTAGGTCATTATAGAAAGGGGTTACCTATTATTGTTCTAATGTTGCTCAAAGATGCTAGAATTACTAAAACTTCACATGCTTTATTAGGCGATGCCTGTGACTCAATGACTAATGGTCCTATCTATATAGATTTTTCACTTGACTATTAAGTCAGTCTGGAGGATGCAAATCTCAATGATGTCCTTACAAGTCAATAGATCACACCCTCACTTTCTTGATACACTATAGATTGTATAATAAATCTTTTCCTTTAATGTTGAATCCAAGAAAAGTCATGTTTCCTAAGGAAGCTCTCTCAACAGTCTGGAAATCTACCAGTCCAACTACTCAGCTCAGGGCTCCCCATATAGTCAAACATAAGGATATTAAGATACCAACAGCTTGGGCACTTGAACTCTAGAGCAAAGATGCACAAGTAGAAAAACCTTCACAATTGCAAGGTGTGAGCATTCAAGAAATTGATGATCAGGCTATCCTCAATTTCTCCAATACTCCATTAACAAGGACTCAGTCAATGAGACCTAAAAGGGTTTTTGACTATAATAGAAGTGTGAGTATTGGATCTTCCTCTGGATCTACTTCTCTTGGAGGCAATCTAAATCCATGAAGATTCAGCCAGCTAGTGGATGGGAACATCTCTTTAAATTTCCTATTACATCTATCAACACCAGTTCTCTAGATCTACGATCTCCTAAGCTAGGCCCTGATTTTGAAAGCTGCTCACATGTCAATTTCTTAGAAATTGATAATGGCTTACTAAAGTGTGAAAATTGCAATTTTGTGTTTACTCCTAAGCACATGAGAATGATGTCAGGAAAAATGGTATATTTTCTAGTTCCTGATATTTCACAACAAGATGAGAAAATTGTACAAACTCCTTCTGGACATTAAATTATTCCAAGGATTATTCCCTTATTTTAGGATTTTTTGCAATATGATATGACTGGCAAATTCCAAATTGAATTTTGGACTCAGCATGTTTCTCCTGTTGGAGAAAATCAAGTATCTAGTCAAAGTAAACTGTTAAACTGGGCTAATCTTTGCCTAAGAAAACAATTATTGATATCTCAGGATCAACAGTTGTAGTGACAAGATGAGAACTTGGCCAATGAAAAGTGTTATGCCAGCACTCAGGCCAATCTGCATTATGTTTTGGCTATGCCTCAAGCCTTAGAAAATAGGCTTACTGATGAATGGAAATCAACCATTCATAAGGAAGTTTCTCAACTCCACCTTGATTACAACATTTTTAAACAAAAACCAGAAGCATGGTGGGTAACTCAACAACAAATTTATAATACTCATAGTCAAGACTTGCAGATCATACACACAGATGTTGCATCAATAGTTAAGACTGTTCAACAAGTTAATGATATAAAATAGAATATCAGTCAAACTACTCTACATTTAGAAAACACTATTCTTCGGGAATCTAATTCTATTCAATCAGCCATAGTGATCCCTTCTCAGACTATGGTCAAAAGGTTCTCTTTCCCAACTAGTTCATCTAGTTATTTGCAAGCTCATTATGAAGGAAAAGGTTTTAATCCTAAAATACAGGAACCAACTATTGAGAAAATTTAGGATCCTGCTACCGGTATAATGAGAAATGCTACTCTCGAAGAAAAGAGCCAAGGGAAATTGAAAATGGCTCATGGTAATGGATCTTCTAATGATCCCTTTAGAAATCTTCAAAATTTTAAAGCTAAAACACCGCCCTTGGTTAATTTTGATACATTTGATGATATTGAGAATATGAGAAGTATTGATGCTATTAGAGCTTGGGTTAAAAATTATGTCTGCACAAGTACAAGAATAAATCAAGAAGATGTCATTAGGCAAGCTCTCAACTCAATAACTGGGGTGGCTAAGCGAGTCTGGGATCACTTAGAAGAATCATACAAGAATGATTTAATAGCCAAAGGGATAGATTAAGTATGTGCTCAATTGATTAGAATGTTTGTAGGCTAAACAGATTCCTTAGAAAGGATGGCTTACAATAAATTTGTTAGAGGAAAATACAAAAATCTATCCTTGTTCAAAGAATACTGTGATGAACAGTATAAAAACTTTTATCAATCAGCAAAGGAGCAGAACCAAGAATACATGTATACCACTTTCCTCAAAAGTTTTGGTGATATAGTAGGAGAATACTATCACAAAAGGGTCTTAGAAAATCTAGTGGCAGAACAACTAGAATTAAAGGAACTAACATTTCCTCAATTAGTTAAGTTTTTAACTAAAATCAATGAAGAAATCTGCCATGAAGCTAGAAGTAAAAAGGAAATGAAAAGGGTAAAACCCTTAATTTCTCCTACACTTTGTAAACAAATTACTCCTGGTATTCAGTTCTCAGATCATAAGGGTAATAGGTCTAAATATAAGGATAAAGCTTGCTATGATTGCTCTAACTCCCAGAAGAAGTATAAAATGAAAAGGTTCCCCAAGCAAAAGGGTTATTTCAAGAAAAAGGATAAATTAAAGAATAGAAAAAAATGGAAACCCACTTGCTATATTTGTAAGTGGACACCCAAAATTGACGTAATTATCATTAGCATCCAAATATTACATTAGCTACCATCTGCATTTTTCTAACACACTTGAGCAATTTCTCTAGCACTTATTTCTTCTATTAATTAAATGAATTTATATTTATTTAATTAATTCATTAGCTATTTCTTCTATTTTCTCTAAGCTATAATTAAATAATCTTTAATTATTTAATTATCTCTTACTTCTGTCTATTTTAATTAAATAAATCTTATTTATTTAATTGAAAATCCATTCACAAACCCACTTTCCAATTAATTGAATAAATTTTATTTATTTAATTAATTTATTTTATCATTTATCTCAATAAGCTGACATGTGTGCCTCTTTCATTTAAAAAGATAAGTGGTACTACATATTTTATTTAATAACTTTCACATGTACTTTTTATGTACATGGTCACACATGAGCCTTATCTTCCCTCCACTTGTTATCTACACATTCATCTATGATTATCATTTAATCTCAGCCATTCACATAGCCACCAAATCTCCACCATTGATTGATTTTGGTTGAGGTCTATATAAACACCCTCTCATTCCATACTATATAGATCCAGCATTCTCATAGCATCTACATTATCATATTGAGCATATTGAGCATTTGAGCATCCATCTAGCTTATTATCATTATCATCCATCCATCATGGAAGCTTTTATCTTCATAATTGTTCATTGTTGAAGAAGTAATCCACATCATAAATAAGGAATCATACAATCTAGGTGATATTGTTCTTGAATTGCATGCTTTTGATTTCATTTGGATTAGATTCTTTGATGATGGTAGGGTTAGGTTTTCATGGCTATGCTTGATCTTATTAACCTAATTTTTACCTATCACATTTTGGAATGTCTGGTGGGACCACGTCCTTGATTAACTTTGCTATTTGAAGTTAGTTTTTGTGAAGATCATATTTTCTAAGTGCTTACGACAAGTTCTAGTCACTTCTGAGTGAAAACTAGTCGTTGCCTGAACACACGCATCACTTTTAAGCTGAAACCTGCTGCTTTTAGCATTCTTGGGATCACTTTTGAGAATAGTAGTCTCTTATTATCTTTTTTGCATTGCTTATAAGCTAACAGTGGTCACTTCTATTCTTGTTTGCATCGCTTCAATTTTGACAGTGATCACTTTTAGCTATTTGGATTGCTTTCTGCAAAACTAGGGTTTTTTGTTATATCTTGTTTTTTTCATAGATCTGAGTCACTTATGACCTATAATCAGTCACCTGTTGCTTTTTTGCATCACTTCTAAGCTTTATCATTTCACATCTGGGTTTACCGACATCACTCTTGAATAACAACATTTTTCTTGTGGCAGAATACAGATCGCTTCTGATCAACAGTCGATCACCTCTGGTAACTGTGTTGCTTTTAGTCTTTATCATTTGCAGTTTGGTTTTCTTAGCTACTAGTTGGGTATTTGTGTAGCATCTTATCAATTTTCCAAGAAAAGGAGGTTATCAAATTACTAACATATCTGTTGCAGCTCTAATTGATCCAAGACTTGTGATTTTTCACTAATTTAGGAACACTTGGGCTTGGTGCTTAAAAAGAATCATTACTTACTCTGTGCTTGATTTATCTTTCTTGATTGCTTGAATGTCCTCTCCCCTTGCCTATCAAATGGATCTTGGGTGTATGAGAACTTGTTATTGTCTTTAGAGGGCCTACCTTCCTGGTGTGAGAAGGGATACGACCCAAGTGGTAACGGGATAAAGCCAACCTCCCCCAAAACCCTCCAAGGCGTAACCCTTGAAGGCTAGGAGACTCCATAATGGAGAGTAACGTTGCCACACGTATAGCCACCGGAATGGGTGCCCTTATTAGCAACCTTGTGTAGTAGCCAAAAACCTTCTATTTGTTGATGCAAAAGGTGGGACCTTTGAAACCGCTATGATTCATGTGGTTCTTAGTAGAGATAGCAGGGACAATCCTAAGGTTTGGTGGGGGGACAAGCCTTGGGAAACCCAAATCTTGGTATGCATGAGAAGTATGTGCCATGGAGAGGAGCCAATGCTACCAAGATCCTGAAGCTATCCACTTTGAATAAGCACCGCCAGGGGACTCAACAAATATAGTCCTTTCCAAGCCTAGGTTGTACAAGTTTGTGATTGTTATGAGTGTGAGTGACTGAAATTACTATTTCTTGTAAAAAAACACAATTCAGACATATTTCCTAATAGACATAGACTGCTTTTGAGCTTTAACTACCCACATACAGATAACTAGATTGCTTTTAACTAGCAGTTAGTCACCTTTTGCTTAAACTAAACCGCCTTTGACCAACAGTTGCTTACCTCTAGTCTGAACTAAGTCACCTTTAATCAAAAGTAAATTGCCTCTGAATTAACACTGCTCGCCTGTAGCAAATTGGCTCACCTCTGGTTAATACTGTAGCCTATTACCTAAACTAAAACCAGATCACTTTTAAGCTATTATCAGTCGCTTTTAGCCTTTTTTGTGTCACATTTGGACTATTACCTGTCGCCTGTGGTTAAATATCAGTAAATCTTAGTAACTTAGCCGAATCAACTACATTTCCATCTTGCTTAGCTTCAGCATTAGCTTTTAGACCTGCCTTTGATCATTTGCAGATACCTGGACTTTGTCTCCTATTTTGAGCATACCAAACAATTAGACTTTGTGAACTTTTCATCTTCTTGAGATCCCAAACCAGCAAACCAAACATCAAACAATCAACCCAATCAATTAGTAAAACATCATCTTTTGGCTTTAGCCTTAGCAACATTAGCAAAATAGCAAACTTAACAAACATCTTTTCCCTTGAGTGTGTGAGCTATTCTCTAGGGGAGTTCAACCAAGCAACCAACAACCAACAACCAAGTAACCCAACAACAACAAAGCAAACAACAAACTAGCACAGTAACCAACAACCAAGCAACCCAACAACAACAAAGAAAACAACAAACTAGCACAACAACCAACAACCAAGCAACCCAACAACAACAAAGCAAACAATAAACTAGCATAGAAACCAACAACCAAACAATCAGCAAACCATAATATTTTGGGTCTCAAACCTTGACAAGCTAAAGTTCAATTTTTAACATCAACTATCATGACTCAAACTAGGAGCCAATATAGATCTAAAATAGAAGCAAAACTAGGAGCTGAGATGGAAGCCAAGATGCAACAATCATGATCAACACCCCTTAGAGATGCAACTCAATTTACAACTGGCATGCCTTCTCACATGTTTGTACCCCATGGGTACACCATTGGTGAGTCATCACATCAAATGCAATCACACCCCTTCACAATGACTTATGAAGAGCATTCCCAAGAGGATTTATCTAACTATCAAGACAAACATGTATGGGACCAAGTTGAGAAGCTTGTTTCATTTGATCCTAATCGCTACATCTTGCAACTTGCCCACATGGGAGCCAAACTACCAAGAGACTTTGACATATCGGCTATTCAAGAGCATGATCCAAGCACTCCCTCTATTGTTGCAAAGGGACCATCCACTATAACCACACCATCACATACCATATTACAAAATCCATCATCCAACTCATCTCTTTCATTGCCTATTGTTACTTCATTCAACCCACTACGCTCGGAGTACACTTTAGAACCTTTGATAACCCCAAACAATGTACTCCCTTTCCTTTCACAAAATCTGAACATTCCACCTTTTAGCTTCACCAATATACCAAGACCTTTCCATGTTTCCCAACATACTCCTTCTCCTACCATGACCGTATATGTGCCTCAAGTAACACAAGCTGTCCATGTTGCCGAAGTGCAAACTCCTCAAACATCACAAGCTATCCCCATATCCCATACTTCACAAGCTTCCCAAGCTATCCAAATAACACAAACTATCCAAGCTTTACAACCATTGCAATCCGCTACTCCCATTGCATCACATGTGGAAACCACATCCCATATTCCTACCACTGCTAATATGGTCTCTATGATTTCAACAGATCCATTCAACACATCATACAATCCCAATGTTAGTCTCATTGACATGAGTGACCCGCCTATTGTTTCACAAGATAATCCTAGTGCTACAGTCTCTTATGTTGATCAACTTACATTAATTCCACCATCTTCCTATAATCCTTCGCAAACCATCAATCCATCCTATACCACTCAAGGATTACCCATTGTCACCCAACACATGACATATACCAATCCTCATGTTGTCCAAAATACAAACCTAAATGTCCATCCTTCTTCTGCATCTACCAATCCTTCCATCACTTACCATATTACAAATCCAATTCTGAATTCACAACCATTGACCAATGCCAATCCATCTTCTACTTCCCATGTGATGCAAAACCTTGGTGCTAATTCATCGTAATATACCCAACCACCGCTTGTGTCTCAAAGACATCAATCCTCAAACACGTATGTGTCACATACCAATCTTTTGACATACATTGTGAGCATGCAACCTCAACAAATGGTCATGGCTCCATATATCCCACAACAACAACCTCAATATACCTCATATTACACTTCACCTCCCAACCAACAATCCCCTTTGCAATAACATCAATTATCTCCAGTGGATGTTCAACAAATGATTAACAAAGCAGTAGGACAAAGAAAGAAGACATTTTCCTTAGAAGACATATGTGCCTATCTGTTTTACAAGTTGCTTCATATGACACCTTTTCTACCACACTTTGAAATTCCACAATTTGATAAATACAAAGGAAAAGGAAATCTGGAAGACCATCTTAGAGCATTCTTTGTGGCATGTCTCGATGTTGCTCAAGATGATACATATATTCTGAGACTATTTCTCCGAAGCTTAGCGGGACAAGCTCTTGAATGGTTCTCTCATTTACCTCATGGCATTAAATCTTTTGCAGAATTAGGAAATAAATTTTGATCACACTTCTCTTTTAACATTGAACATGAACAACCTTGTTAACAATAAACAACGCAATGGTGAAGCTTTCTCTTCATTTACTCAATGATGGTGTAATATGGCTAGCAAACTATCATGGGAAATACATGAGAAACAACAACTCGATATCTTTGTCCAAAATCTTCATCTCAAGCTTTCATTCCAATTACAATTGCAAAGTACTAACACCTTTGATGAACTTATTTCCAAAGGAATCATCACTGAACACGCTTTAATTGCTAAGGGCACTATCAAGATTTTTTGAGATAACAAAGAATATCCTCAAAATTCAAATGATAAATCTCGCTTTTGGAACAAGAACAAGAATGTTGTTAATGATGGTATTGTAGACACAAAGAACATACAAACAATGAAAGCTCTTATCAACATTCAAGCTACATCTACAACAGCTCAACCTTTTCAACGAACTCGATAATGACAAACTTCAAATCCTTGATGACAATTCACACCATTAGCAGAGCCTGTGGAAGTTGTCTTTCGAAAGCTTCTCCAATTGAGAGATATCATGTTACTAGATGCACCACCCAACGGTGAACCGCTCTTCAAAGCTCCTTGGTACAAAGAGAATGAGTATTGTGACTACCATAGAGTTAAAGGACACAGAACAAATGGTTGTATGTGCTTAAAGCATGTTATTCAAAATTGCATCGATCAAGGTTTAATTAAAATCACACTTCCAACATCACAACCTACACAGCAACCGACATCTAATTATGATCTAGATGCTTTCAAGAATCCACTTCCATCTCATGACAAACCAAGTAACCCTCATGCTAGGAATGCCATTCAGTACAACTATGAATCATCCACTATTGGCTGCATTGACCATGCTCACATTTCTACCATTACTATCCAAGGCAAAGCACCCAATTACACTGTAACTACTCAAAGAGGTCATGTTACCATTCAAGGGGCACCTGTCCATCCTCCTCGACCATCTTCTAGCTATAATATCCTTCATCACCTTGGCAAAACACCTGCACATATTTCCATTCTTGAGTTGTTTCACATAGCCCCTGCCCACAAAGCCATCCTTGACAAAGCCTTATAAGAATCTTTGGTGCCCAACGATATCGATACCACACAATTCCAATCTATGGTGGCTAGCATTGCAGCCCCTTGTCATCTCACCTTTTCTGACAAAGATCTTCAGCCCTCCATTCATCCTTCAAACAACAAAGCCCTCCACATAGAAGTGTTTGTCAACTAATTCTGTATCAAATGAATCTTAGTAGATGGTGGAGCTGGTCTTAATATATGTTCCTTAAAAAATTAATAAAACAATTGGGATATTCTTAGAAAGATGTTGACACTTCCAAGGTCATTACTATCAAAGCATATGATGATGATGAGAGACATACTGAAGGGATTATTCACTTGCCTATCCAAGTTGGGCCAGTCATTACTGACACCCGTTGTCAATTCCTTGATATTGAGCTTCCTTATAACATTATCCTTGGCCATCCATGGATCCATGTCCTCAAAGTAGTTCCTTCTACATACCATCAATGTCTTAAATTTCCACATAATGGTGTTGAGATTACTATCCATGCCGATCCTAATCCATTTGAATTCTGCCATGCTTTTCAAGCTAAGTATCAAAGCCCTAACCACATTCCTATCAACACCGAAGCATATCCATCTTCCTCATATGTAGATCCATTTGCCTTACTCAAGCCATCATCTAGCAAAGCCACTTCCAATCTTTGTATCAAGTACACCGTGTGATAGGTGAAAATCAGGTTTAGCAGATCAGACATAGTCATGAAACCCTAACCCTACCATCATCAAGGAATCTAATCTAAATGAAATCAAAGAACAATGCGATTCAAGCATAACATCACCTAGACCGTGCGATTCCTTGTTTAAGGGATGTGGACTGCTTCTTCAACAATGAACAATTGCAAAGCTGAAAGCTGCCATGATGGAAGATGAAAGCTCAATTGGATGATCAAATGCTCAGGATGATAATGTAGGTGCTATATGATTGTTGGATGTCTCATATGGAATGAGAGGGTGTTTATATAGGGCTCAGCCAAGATCAATCAACGGTGGAGATTCAGAGGCTATGTGAATGGCTAGGATTGAAAGATACTAAATTTAGGTTCCATTAGTTGTGCATGTGAAGGATATGAATGAAAGTTGTCTTACAACACATGATTGACTGGACAAGTGTTGGAATATGATAAAAGATGAGTGTTTAATTCAAATAAAATATTTGAATTAGTTGGGAAATGAGTTTGATATTAATTAAATAAAATAAATTTATTTAATTAATTGGATAAATGAATAAAATGGGATAAGATATGATGTGGAAATTAATTAAATAAATAATTTTTTTTTAATTAATTGGGATGGGGATAGGATATGATTGAGAAATGATGTGGAATTAATTAAATAAATAAAATTTATTTAATTAATTGGCTAAGTAGGATGAGAATGGGATTTTAACTAAATAAATAAAATTTATTTAATTAATTGGCTTGATGGATAATGATGATTTAACAAGGTGTTACTAGACATGGACAAAGTTGGGACAATTTTGGGTGTCTACATTTTGCCCCTCTTTGATACAATGTTCGATAGAGCGTTGTGTCAAAGAAGATATGATATGTGTTCGATAAACAAGTTATGCCCTAGTGTAACTGGTAGGGGATGCCCCCTCGAGAGGTAAGCCAGGCTAACCAGGAAGGGCTGGGTTGGCTCTCGATAGAAAAAAAGGCTAAAAAGAAGGCAGACACAAAGAAAATGGGAGTTGGGTGGAAGAAAATAGGCTGTGGCATAGAAGAATTAGGGTTGTGAGAAGGGCTATAAGTAGGTTCTACAATGGCAAATAGGCTCAGTTGTACTCATTTGTGCTCAAAAACTAGAGAAATCCAGAGCTCCTGAGAGTGAGGGTTGTAGAGCTATAGAATGAATAGATAGGATGATGATGGGCAGCTTTCAATTAATTGCTCAGAATGAAAAGAAATGTAGTCCTTATGTTTGATATAGCATATGGATGTTATGCACCAGGGTATAAGAGACCAAGGTGTCAAGATATCCAATGCGCAACTAGCGTGTTACAATCTTGTCTGAATGCATGAGGTCAAGATGTTGAGCCAACATGCACAAGATATGAATAACAGCTAGTGTTGGACTTTGACGCTACAAGCAATGGTTTGAGCTTATCTCCACTACACATAATGATAGCTTGTTGGTTATATGTATGGAGTTAGTCTTAACATAGAATAGTCTCAAATGCATAAGAGACTATTTAACTTCTCAGATGTTAGAGATATTGATGTGTAAGATGCTAATCCCAACACGTACAAGAAACCAATACGCATAGGAAGAGAATAAGATCATCCCGCAAATGCAAGATAAAATGATAACACACACAAGCAAGCAAGCAAGCATGCACAAATGATTCAAAAACAAACAAGGTATTGCCCCTGTCAAGCTGTAAACCAATGATTGATTGTTTGATTGTTTTGTTGATGATAGTTGAAAGTGTTGTCATTGTGGGGAAAGCTATATCCCTAGATCAACACAAGGTTGTTTGCTAAGTTGGTTGGCTAATTGGCTGATCGATTTGGCTTACAACAAGGCTAGGATAAAGACCATTGAATGCATTTGGATAACTTGGCTTGATTGATTAACTTGATTGGTATAGCTTAAGGATTGACTTGCAATTGGATCATTGTTTAGAATGATTGGAAGATGATGAAATGTTGATTAGATTGATTTGGTTGGATGAATGATTTGTGGTGGATTGAGATTCTTTTGATTTGCTGAAGTGATTGGATTTGTTTTGATGACTAGCTTGATGTGATTTGAGTTGATTTTCTTTGGTGTTGATGCTGATGATTGATAGGATTTTTTTTTGATAGTTGGCTTGATGTGCTTTGGTTGTGATGTTTTCTATTGCTGGGTTGATTGTTTTGATGATTGGACTGTTTTGAATGATGGTAGTGATGGATTAATAATTAGAGTGTCCACTCAATCTAAGCATAAGCAAGTGTTCTCAATGTGCTCAAAGGATGTAAAACAAACAAGGTATTGCCCTTGTCAAGTCATAAACCAATGATTGATTGTTTGATTGATGATGATAGATAGTGTTGTCATTACAGGGAAAGCTATATCCCTAGATCAACACAAGGATGTGGGAACGCTATATCCCATTGATGATGATTGATTGGGCTCATGACAAGATTAGGATCAAAAACTTGTTGATTTGATTGGATAATGTTCCTTGATTGATTAGCTTGCTTGATATGGATTTAGCATGGGGTTGCATTTAGATCATTGTTTAGATTGATTTGATTAGAAAAAGTGATTGATTGAAATGGATGAATGAATGTTATTGATAAGAAGAATTGATGATGATGAGGATTTGATTTTGATTGAATGTTGAAGTGGATTGTTTTGGATTGATGATGATTGGTTTTAATTGCTTGGATTTTTCGTTGGATATTTGATTTTTTGGATTTTTTGAATATTTGATTTTTTTGAATTTTTGAGATTTTTTTTTTTTGTGTTTTTGGGATGTTTTGATTTTTTTTTTTTTTGAATGTTTTGGAACATCAATGGATTTACAATTTAGGTAGCCTTTGTGCTAGATACCAATGACAAAGGAGAAAACCAAGTCTAGGTGCAAGGATGGATGAATGGGATTGGATGGATAAAAGGATGGGCTCATAGTGAATGTGATGGAAAGATCATGAGAATTGGATGGGATGGAAGGTTCATGAGAGTTGGATAGATAGAAGAGAGGATAGGCCATATAAGGGATGGATGCTTGCCTCATGATAAACAGATAGGTAGGCTATAGTGGAAAGCTCATGCTAGACAGATGGGGATAAGCTATAAGATGGAAAGCTCGTGATAAGCATACGCCATAGTGGATGGATCATAAGGGAGCTAGGATGTGATCTCCAAAGGCTATGTTGCATAGGAAGAACTTGCCCCATTCTAGGTGGTAATGCTTAGGATTTTTACATGATTAATTTCATGACCAAGGGATGACATGATGGATTGGATTTGGATGGGATGGATAAATTGTCAATAGATAGGACTTGGTTTGGAAAGAGGGTATGTCAAGAAATATCCAAACATGTTTCAACATTTTACCCCTATGTCTTTATTAAGATCAAAAGGAGGAGGATGGATAAATTGGTTCAATATGATAGGCATATTTATGTAATGGTTAAGGACGACAGGATGGTATGGTAATGGTAAGCTAGGATAGGATGGAAAATGATAGGTTGGATATGATAAGATGGATGAGACAATGTGCCCCCAAGTGTAAGTGGCATAGAAGATCAACCTACACATGACGCCTATTTGCCAGGTTTTCATCATGGTACTTATCCAAGGCGCCTGTTTACCAGGTTTTCACCGTTGGACGAAGGGCTTTCTCTTTACTATTTTGATTTTTTTTCTTTTATTTTCTTATTTTCTTTTTTTCTTTTAGATGTGTTGACAATTACACATGGCGCCTGTTTGGCAGGTTTTCACCATGGTAATGGATAGGAGGGACTCAAGTGGCTAGTGCGATGGATGTTGGTAGTCCCGTTAGAGATGGATGTCATCACATGGACCATGTCATTATGCTCATAGATGTTGATAAGGGATTGCATGGATGGGAGATGGATTAGGTAGATAATGGATTATAATGTGGAATTATGGAAGGTTGATGCAAGGATAGATGGATGGGGATAGTGGATTATGATGTGGATTATATAGGCTTATGGAATGAATATGGATGAAAAGTTTATGCCAAAGCATGGACCATAGGGAGAGCATGGGGGAGATATGTAGGATAATGGATGGAAGATGGGGAGATGTAGTTATGTGGGAATATTTTGGAATGAATGGGAACCATGACCAACGGTTGCACACACCGTGATAAACATTGAAGCTTTTGATGAGATGGTGGTGTAGGAAGCAATGGAGATGTTTGCTTAGGAGATGGTTGATGAAGTGATTTAGGAACCCACACAGATTTAGTATTTTTAATGCTTTTGCTTTGCTTGTGGGATTTTTGAAGGGAATGGAAGTTTTTGATGGAAATAGGTGGTTGGGATTCTTGAGATGTGGATGAGGATGCCTCATTTTCTTTGCTAGCTATTTGCTTAGGAACCCAAACCATTCTATTTTTGAGCTTTGCTTTTGGAGGTGTGGGCTTGGATAGCTTTGTGAATGTACTTTGCTTAGAAGATGGATGATTTAGAGACTTTTCACATTGATGTCCTAAGGCATGAGGGTCCTTAGAAGTTTTAGTTGGATTGTTGGCTTTATAGATAGAGGCATCAAAATTTTTTCTTTTGAATCCCATGGGGTGGGTGGAGTGGATGGAATGATTGGAAGCTTTATGCTTAGGTGATGTGTGCTTTTGTTGGCCATGATTAGGGATGCAAGGATACTTATGAATGATAGGTATGTTAGGTGTTGGAAGTAACGGTGGCAAGGTGGATGGAGAGATATTTGGAGTTGGTAAAAGTGGAGGCAAGGTGGATGGCAGAAGGTGTATGGTCACATGCTTTTGACATTTATAGGATGATGGAGGTGAAATGGCTACAAATGTTTTGCGTAGATGATGGGGGGTGCGATGGAAAGTGGTAGGTTTAGGATGCATGAAGGGATTACCAACATCTTGAGCTTATTTACCTTGGGGTGTGTATCCAAGGCCATATGAGCATGGAGGAACTTTGATATGGTTTGGCTCCAAAATACCTTGTTCATAAAGGCCTAGGCCTTTGCCTTGGTAGTTCATGTTTTGGAGGATGCGATTGATTATGGGACTAGATGTGTTTTGGGAACTAGACTTGAGTTCTTTATTGGATGGAGAAGATGAAATGGAGGACAATGGTTGTTGTTGTCCTAAGGAAGAACATTCATGGAGGACGGTGGTAAGACCACTAGGACATGATGGTGGACTTGAAACAGGATCGATGGTAGATATGGAGGGAGGATCATTAGCATTGTGTTCACTAAGATCTAAGTTATTTGTTTGATCTTCTATGTTTATGTGTTCTTGAGAGCCACATGTCTCATTATGACAAGTGGATGTTTGCTCATTATGGATAGGGCTAGATGGAGGATGACTAGGAGCAATTTGGATATCTCGCTCATGGATGGTTATGGGATTATGGATAGGATCAAGGTACTTTTTAATAGGTTCTTCATCATAGATATCATCTTGATCATGAGATAGATAAAGTTTTGCCAAATGGATCATCATGGTTTTCATGATCTTAGCTAGAACCTTGATCATAACTATGAGCAAAAATAGGATTAAGTGGGCTATAAAAGGGATAAATTTTCTCATGAATGAGGTCATGGTGATGGCTAACAGCTTGAGGGCAACCCATAAGTAGGTCATGGATAGGTTGAATGTAGAGGTGCTTTGATCTTGATTAAGATTAAGGTTCAATATCTCCACATGTTTAAGATTATGCTCTTGACATACCTCTTGACTTTGGATGGAAGTGGAAGGTTCTTGAGTGGACTTGATAGGCTCTTGATAGTTATCAACATGAAGGCATGATGGCTCTTGACTTAGGCTTGTGGTTGGAGACTCTTGAATAGACTTGTTGGTTTGTAGGTCACATGATGGGCTTGAAGGATTAGGCATGTTAAGGGAAGGCTCTTGAAGAGGCTCAAGGATAGGTGTTAGACATGGGGATATATGATTGGACATGACCTTTGGAAGTTCATTGGTAGGCTCTTGAATTGGTGTTTGACATGGGGGTAGTTTATTCCTATCTAGTAGCCAATGGATCACATCCTTTGCAAGTGTATGGGTGGATGGGAAATATAATGGATGGATGATAATGGTAGATGGTGTTGGATTAGGATTAGGACGAGGATTAGGTTGAGAGCTAATTGGATTGGATGGATTAGGATTTGGACTAGATGGGGGTGACACATAGGATGGGGATGATGTGGCACGATTTCCCATTATAGGTGGGTACACCTTGTAAAAAATTGAGACAAATATTGGGCATTGATTTGTATTATGGCCTTTGGTCCTATGGTATGCACAATAATCATGTTCATCATATGGACTTTCTTCACATGGTTTGACTTTAGGAAGTTCAATGAGTTTTGCTTCAAGCATCCTTTGTAAAACTCTCTCAGCCGCATCCTTTGGTGAAGGATTAGAATGACATGGTGATGAAGGTAATGGAGGGCTTGGTGGTTTGGAAGGTTGATGAAGGTAATGAAGGGCTTGGTGATTTGGACTAGGAGTAGGATCACATGGTGGTGTTGGGATAGGATTAGTTGGCTCATGTGTTGGCATGTGATTGGATGGTGATGGCCACTCTAGATTGGTATCTCCCTTGTCAAAGGTAATTAAATCTTGTTGTATTAGGCTCGCATGGTTTATGTACAAAGGGCCACTTGGAGTTGCATGTGCATCTTGTTGCAAAGGTGGCTTTGGGCTCATTTGTGCTTGTTGTGGAGGCCATTGATAGTCTTGGAAGCTAGGTGTAATGGTAGGATATGTAGACAAAATATCTTGAGGTGGACCCAAAGACGCGGGCATTTGATCTTGTTGGCAAGGTTGACTTGTGCTCACTTGATTTATATACAAAAGGGCATTTGGACTTGCATGTTGTTCTTGTGATATCACTTGATTGCCTTGTGGATGGGCTTGGTAGTGCATTGGAATGGTAGTATGAGGGATTGGATAAGCTTGAGGTGGATGTTCATAGGTTGATGTGGTATTGACTTGGTGGATAGGTGGATTAAGTTGATAGGAAGTGGATGGATATGACATGTGGCTATGAAGTGGATTAGGTTGATAGGAAGTGGCTAAGGATTGTTGTACTTGTTGAGCTTGACTAGTGGCTAAAAGGTGTTGGACTTGGGCTATGAAGTTTTGTAGTTGAGGTGATTGGCTTGCGTGGGGTTGAGCTCTTTGGAGGAAGAATTGCAATATTTCAATGGCATCTTGGTTGAGGGGTTGTAATCCTTGAAAAATATTTTGGAGGAATCTTTGGAATTTGATTTCTAGGTCCTCCAATGTAGACATGTTGTCACCAAGTGTTTGTCTTAAGTCCTTTTAGCAAGTGCTTGTTTAGGGATTTGGATGATGATGTGGATTGTTAGGATGATGTGTTTAGATTGATTTGTTTATGTGTTTGGTGTTCATAGCTTGATTTGGCAATGTTCAAACAAATGATTATGCATATACACACATGAATCACTCACGCAAGACACATAAGCAAGTTGTTAGTTTGAATGAATGTGATGATGGTTAAGCAAGCACGTGAAGACAATTCAACAAGTCCTAGTTAAGGCAAGGCCACTATCACAAGGAGGTTCTAGTGAAAATCTGGGGGACCGGCACCCCACGAGCATCCAGCAAGCCACTTAAGACTTTAACTAACCCTACTAGGAGTTTTAATATACACAAAGGTACACCTCCTTTCGAGTTAGCACTATATGGTGAGCGCTAATATCGGTTAGACTTGGCTTTCGCCTTATCCTCTAATTTTTATAGCGGACCAAATGAAAGTACCGCTTGAGGTCATTCCCTTGGGGTGGATACCAAGGCAGGCCTCTCTAAGGCTAAACAAAAGCAACACAAGTAAATGTTTTTGATCTCCAAGTTCATGTTGGGATGCGAGGAGAGAGCATACACATTTACTTGGTCACACTCGCATGGGGTTCATTAACCTTATAAATTCAATGTGTGGAAGACAATTCAAGCACTTGTCTATTTTAAAACCCAAATCCAAATGTGATAAAAGACAATGGTTTGTTTAGCCCAATTTTTCAATAGTGTGATAGCAAACAATGTTCGTTTTAATCCCAAAGTCCAAATGTGTGATCAATCAAGATTAAGAGATGAAATATTAGAATGAGTGCACCTGATACAATCGCTTTCCAATTTGCTGTAGATGTTGATGCCAATGCTGCTCCAGCTCCTTAGATGCCTCTACAAGTCACCAATTCCAAAAAGAAACAAGTAAACTTGCAAAGAAGATGATTACATGAAAAAAGATGAAATCTGAAAATTCTAATGAAAATGATCTGATACAGAAAAATAGATTGCATAAATAGAAAGTTCAGGAGATTCTAAGCAATTTGAAAAAATGTTTCGCTGAAAAACGATCAAAATTACTCAAGTTATGCTCAAATGAAGTTTGCAATGAACCTAAACTTTGACTGATAAAAAAGCCTAAAAAATAGTACAGTCACCTGATAAAAGTGGTACAGTTGTGAATCTTGTCCTCCCAGCTTTCCAGCGAGTCCTTGTTTGTATGATTTTGCCTCCGTATGTGAAAGTTATGATAGAAACACCAAGATGCCCAATGACAGCAACTAGAAGCAAGTTACAGTTGCCAGATGCGATTTACTGTTGATCCGAAGCGACCGTTATTTTACCACAGGTGAGCCCTTGCAGATCAAATGAGACTTAGAAAACTCCTAGATGCGACGCCTGTAGGCTTGTAAGTGATGCGAAAGATAGCAGAGGCAATCACTGCGTGTCCAGAAGTGATCTCATGTTTTACCATAGGCGACTCAGAAAACACCAGATGCGAATGCTGTATGCTTATAAGTGATGCAGAAAATCCCAAAGCAACCAATTTTGGCCTACAAGTGACCTGTATCTGCAAAATGAAAGATGCGACAGAAACCCTAGTTCTGCAGAACATGATTACTGTCAGACCAAAAGCGATTACTGTTTAGATAAAAGCAATCAAAATATGAGCAAAAGCAATTCCTATCTGACTAAAAGTGATCAAAATATGAGCAAAAGTGATTACTGTTAGCCCAAAAGTGATCTGGAAAGTTTCAGGTGAGAGATTGCAGATATTAACCATATACGACCAATTTTACCGGATGCGATCCATTTTTGTTCAAAAGCGAACTGAATTTTACCATAAGCGATCCATTTTTGTTCAAAAGCAAGCTATATTTTACCATAAGTGATCCGTTTTTGTTCAAAAGCGAGCTGAATTTTACCATAAGCGATCAATTTTTGATCAAAAGCAAGCTGAATTTTACCATAAGCGAGCAGTTTTTGATCAAAAGCGACCTAAATTTTACCAAAAGCTACATATTGTTTGTTTAAAAGCAAGCCAAATTTGACCATAAGCGACTAGTATTTGATCAAAGGCGAGCTGATTTAGCCCAGGTGACTGCTGTTTGATCAAAGGCGACTTGAATTACTAGAGGCACATTTCTACATACCGATTGTTGTTTTCTTCACCAAATGCTCCATTTTTCATCAAATTTAGGCAAATTTGTACTCAAAATTTATGGAAACGGCCTCTTGGACGCAATGGTGAGGTTAGATTTGGGATAAGAGATCATCTACATACATTTTTAGCTAATTTTTTGCAAACTAGGGTTAGAAAAATGCAAATTTTTGCTACAAAAGCTTGCAAAAATGAAAGATTGGCGCTCCAAGAGATCTAAACTTCATAAAAAAAACTCAAATAAGAGAAGTTAATCAAGGACGTGAGTCCCACCGGGCGTGCCAAAATGTGATAGGTGAAAGTCAGGTTTAGCAGATCAGACATAGTCATGAAACCCTAACCCTACCATCATCAAGGAATCTAATCTAAATGAAATCAAAGAACAATGCAATTCAAGCATAACATCACCTAGACCATGTGATTCCTTGTTTAAGGGATGTGGACTGCTTCTTCAACAATGAACAATTGCAAAGCTGAAAGCTACCATGATGGAAGATGAAAGCTCAATTGGATGATCAAATGCTCAGGATGATAATGTAGGTGCTATATGATTGCTGGATGTCTCATATGGAATGAGAGGGTGTTTATATAGGGCTCAGCCAAGATCAATCAATGGTGGAGATTTAGAGGCTATGTGAATGGCTAGGATTGAAAGATACTAAATTTAGGTTCCATTAGTTGTGCATGTGAAGGATATGAATGAAAGTTGTCTTACAACACATGATTGACTGGACAAGTGTTGGAATATGATAAAAGATGAGTGTTTAATTCAAATAAAATATTTGAGTTAGTTGGGAAATGAGTTGGATATTAATTAAATAAAATAAATTTATTTAATTAATTGGATAAATGAATAAAATGGGATAAGATATGATGTGGAAATTAATTAAATAAATAAAATTTATTTAATTAATTGGGATGGGGATAGGATATGATTGAGAAATGATGTGGAATTAATTAAATAAATAAAATTTATTTAATTAATTGGCTAAGTAGGATGAGAATGGGATTTTAATTAAATAAATAAAATTTATTTAATTAATTGGCTTAATGGATAATGATGATTTAACAAGGTGTTACTAGACATGGACAAAGTTGGGACAATTTTGGGTGTCTACACACAGAACATAGCCCAGGTGAGTACACATTGCAAGAATCTTGTTGCGTTGGAACTCTTCCCTTGTCTCCCAAATCTCATGGAAAACCTTCTACCTCCACGCCATCTTCATTTGCAGTTGTCATAAAAGCCCCACCCACAGTATTCATTAAAGGTGGATTCCTGGATGACGAAGACATTGATGACATCAACTCTTAGATATTCTTTCATGAGAATGACCAAATCCAACTTGAAGTGGAGAGATATAACAATGGGTTCCACATCATTAAGAACATGGGCTACAAAGGACATGGTGGATTGGGATCATAGGAACAAGGACCTATTGAACCCATTGTTGTGTCTAAGAAGTTTAATAAGCAAGGCCTTGGCTATCAGCTGGAGGTACTGAGTTCCAAAGATATTAAGTGTATTTCCAAAATGGAAGCTAGACCTT
This sequence comes from Cunninghamia lanceolata, assembly GCA_027924645.1. Taxonomy (NCBI): domain Eukaryota; kingdom Viridiplantae; phylum Streptophyta; class Pinopsida; order Cupressales; family Cupressaceae; genus Cunninghamia; species Cunninghamia lanceolata. The sequence continues at coordinate 4,066,472 of BSBN01000010.1, forward strand.
CCTCGGTAGGAGAGAGTTCTAGTTTGGATACCATTAACGACTCCTCCCTTCATATTACTGACCTTTTTCAGGAAACCTCCATCTTCATGATTTCCATAACTTCCTCTAGCCATAACCATTCGTCTGTTACCCTTTCACTCGTATATCCTGACCTCGTCAATTGGGACCAACAGGGGGCACCGATATTGGATACATTTGAAAATGATGAATTTATTACTGAATTTATGGGATTATGACAAGGCATTCCATTGGGTGATCATAAAGCAGGTTTCATGATGGATCTACATAAACTAGCATATTTTGGTAGAAGTATCAAATCCTTCAATCGCAAAAGTGAAATAAATAAAATAAAAAAAGATAGGTCACTAGGTGAAAACTGAAAGGCACCTCTTGACCATGAAAAAGTAAAAATAAAGGATGTATCTAAAGGTGAAAACCTCTCTGAGGCACCTGAGGATGGGGGATTTGATCTTCCTATCACCACTATCATGAGAAATCAATAGTGCTAGTTGAAAAATCAAAAGACATGAACTTGGCCATAGAGCAGAATCCAAAGAACACTTTTTTGGCAGCATCACTATTAGAGCAGGAAAGAAGAGACTTCACATCATTTTTCATAAAAAGAGCTATAAATTTTGTATGGACTTATGCTGACATGCCAAGTCTAGATCCATCACTTGTGGTACATCATTTAGCAGTATCTCCTAATGCAAAACCTGTCAAACAAAAATTGTGTAAAATGCATCCACAAGTAGCTCTATTGGTTAAGGCAGAGATTCAGAAGCTATTAGAAGAAAAGTTCATAAAGCCTATTGATTATCCAGAATGGGTTTCAAACTTGGTACTTGTAGAAAAACCTGATGGACGAGTTCATTGTTGCACAGATTTTAGAGATCTTAATAAAGCATGCCCTAAAGATGACTTTCCACTACCAAGCATAGACAACATTGTAGATCTCATAGTTGGACACGAAATGTTATCTTTGATGGATGGATTCTCAGGATATAACTAAATCAAAATAGCAGAGGAAGATCAAGACAAAACATCATTCATTTGTCCATGGGGTACATATTGTTGGGTTGTAATGCCTTTTGGTCTCAAGAACACTGGAGCTACTTATCAATGAGCCATGACAGTTATCTTCCATGACCTTTTCAACACTATCATGGAAGACTATGTTGATGATATTGTAGGGAAATCCAAGACAAGAGAAGGACATCTACATGTATTAGCACAAATCTTTGATCGACTAGAGAAATATCAAGTCAGACTGAACCCAAAGAAATGTATATTTGGCGTAACATCTAGAAAATTGTTGGGATACATTGTGTATCGATGAGGGATAGAAGTGGACCCTACCAAAGTAAAAGCTATCATGGAAATGCCTCCGCCAGCAAATCTCAAGCAGCTTTGTAGTCTACAAGGAAGGTTACAGTCCATCCGCAGATTTATCTCACAACTAACAAACAAATGTCATCCTTTCCAACATCTTCTTCACAAGGATGAACCTTTTAAGTGGGATGAAAAGTGTCAACAAGCCTTCAACAAAATCAAGGAATATCTGGAAACACCTCTTGTGTTAGTAGCTCCTATACTTGATCACCCATTATTGCTCTACATATCTTTAACAACAGCAGCATTGGGTGCCCTTCTAGCCCAACATGATTTATAGGGAAAGAGCAAGCTATTTACTATATCAGTAGAACTCTTGTGGGATATGAACTTAATTATTCATCTATGGAAAAAGCATGTTTAGCATTGGTGTTTGCTTCCCAAAAGTTGTGACATTATATGTTGAACCAAACAACAAACCTCATATCTAACATTGATCCACTCAAATATCTTGTCTCCAAAGCAATCCTCATGGGAAGATTAGCAAAATGGGTTATGATCTTAAGTGAATTTGACATACAATATGTGGATCGAAAGGCCATAAAAGGACAAGTTATCGCTGATCAGTTAGCTACAGTACCTATCACAGATATTCATCCAATATGCCTAGAGTTCCCTGATGAAGGATTGTTCAATCTAACTTCACCAACATTGTGGCAACTATATTTTGATAGATATTACACACAACATGGATCAGGAGTAGGGATATTGTTTGTTACCCCTCACGGAGATTATATCCTGAAATCATATAGAATTACATTTCCATGTACCAATAACATAGCAGAATATGAAGATTTAATCATAGGATTACGCATGGCAGTACAATGGGCTATCAAATAGCTATAGGTCTTTGGTGAATCTCAATTGGTTATCAAATAGGTCTTAGATGAATATCAAATAAAAGATGAGAAGCTTCTTCCATACAAGGTAATGGTTGATGATTTTAAAAAGTACTTTGACAATATCACCTTTGAACAAATTCCAAGGTTACAAAACAAAGAAGCAGATGCCATGGCTATGATTGGATCTCTTCTAGACATGTTGTCTAATACACACAAATGTGAGTTCCTAGTTGAACAACTTTTGATTCCAGTATTGGAAGTACCACAGTCTGAGCTTATATGTGAGATTGTTGGTCCCAATTCACCATGGAACGAGGACATATACGAGTATCTCCGTGATCAAACCTTTCCATTCCAACTATCCAACACACAACGAAAAACCTTTATCCGTCGAGCCTCTCGTTACACTATCTTAGGAGACACCTTTTATTGCTAGAGTCTTGATGGTATCCTTCTTAGATATCTTAATTCTGAGGAAGCAAAAGTTCCCTTACATGAAGTACATGAAGGTGTCTACAGATCATATTCCGCTGGCCCTAGTTTTGTTAAGAAACTTGTACGAGCTAGATACTATTAGCCAACTATGGAGAAAGATGCACAACAATTTGTAAAGAGATGTCTACAATGTCAGAAACATGGAGATTTAATACATGCACTAGCACATGAACTTTAGCGTATCACTACTCCATGGCCCTTCTCGCAGTGGGGACTTGATCTCATAGGTAAAATCCATCCTACTTCATCAAATGGTCATAAGTTTATCGTAACAGCCACTGAGTACTTCACAAAGTGGGTGGAAGTAATACCCATGACTTATATTACTGGCAAGCAAATATCCAAGTTCATCCTACACTATATCATTTGCTGTTATGGAGCTCCTCAAGCTATTGTCATTGATAATGGTTGCCCTTTCAAGAACCAAGAGGTTAGAGATCTTTGTAACAAGTTTCATATCGAACATAGATTCTCTACACCTTACTATCCTTAAAGCAATGGCCAAGCTGAGGCTTCTAACAAAATAATTATCAAGATCCTCAAAAAGACAGTCAATGAAGTTGGTCATGATTGGCATTTACAACTTAATCCTACATTATGGGCTTATAGAACAAGTATCAGAACTCCAACTGGTGCTACACCTTATGCTCTTGTGTATGGCACTGAAGCTATTCTACCTATTGAGGTTAAGATCCCCTCACTGTGAGTATCTCTACAACATACAATCTCAGATAAAGAATAAAAAGTATCCAGACTCCATGATCTTGAGCTACTAGATGAATGATATCTTTCAGCACTCAACCATCTCCAAGTCTATCAAAACCATCTACGCCATAGCTATAACAAAAGAATTAGAGAACACAGATTTCAAATTGGAGACCTTGTCCTTAAATTAAATCACAGAAATTAGCAACATCATGAGAAGTAGGGCAAGTTTGAACCTAATTGGCTTGGTCCTTTTGTTATCACATCAACTTATGGATCAGATGCATATACTCTCTCAACACCTGAAGGCATTCCCTTGGATGAACCAGTCAATAGCATCCATCTCAAGCAGTTCTATCCATAAATCTCAGCTATTCCAAAAAAAAATCATCCAATAGTGAAAAACACTTTGTGGCGCTTTGGATAACAAAAAAATAATAGTATAAGATAAATAATTCATCCTTTGGTGAAAACCTGGTAAACATACACCTTGGATAATTACCATAGTGAAAAACTGGCAAACAAGCGCTATGTGTAGTGATCAACTTCCATCATCCTCTTCGTTTGTTTGACTACAACTTTCCATAATCCATATCGTAATACACTACCTTTCCTATCTATACATTGTAATTATCCATTCGTAATAAAAGTCTTTCCATCCTTGCCTCTGTCATGCTAGCCGTCATAGTTTGGACATTTTTGGGGTAATCATATCATTTGGTACCTTAGCATCTTGTTTGCACAAACCCATCTATCGCATCTTCTCCATAATAAACCTCATCCCACACTGGGGGCACTTGTTGAGCCTTATTTGGAAGTAGATACTTATAGCTCTATCTCGTAACACCGCAAACATCTAGCTTCAAACATAGCACACCATCTAACTTCAAACATGGCAAGCATTTAGAACTAGGAGCAACATCTTAGCAATCAATCCAAGATCAAACAACATCAAAAACATATCAAAATTCAGCAAAAATTTCAAAAAAATCAAAAACATCACAAAAACTCTATGCAATAAAGTTGATCCTTTGACATCAACCTTCAACACAATAAGCAAGAACTACATCACCAGCTCTATCGTTAAAGCCTTGATCCCATGGATACAGGGTATGTAGGCAATTAGAGATGCAAAGGAAGCACTATGATTCTGGCGAAAATGATAGCCCATTCTTTCATCATCCATCTTTCATCTTTCTTCTAATCATCATCCTTCAATCTTTCATCTCACTTTCTTCTATCTTTCATCATCTACATCATCATTAAACCCAGAACTACATATTCATCATTTCTCATCACTATCGTAAATGTGCTTTGATCCCCTGGACACAGGGTATGTAGGCAGTCTGGAATACAAAGGAAGTATCCAGTACTCAAGCACATATGATCCACCCCCTCCTCATCTTGTTTCATTTTCCATCTTCTTCTCTTTAACTAGCTCAAGCAGGAAGCAGACTATGTGTATCAGTGAAAGCTCAAAAACTTTAACCAATCAAGAATAAGCCAGAATCTATTTGCCCACATGCCTTAAGCCAATATCTACTATAGCATTTTATCAACATCTTTATCCTTCAAAATGATGCATCTTGCCTCTCAACAAGGCGCCAGCTTAATCCAATCAAGAGCACCTAAATTTGGCAAGAGAACGTGATGACAGTATCTTTTGTTTTATCTTTTGATTTATCTTTTATCCCTTTCCTAAGCCTAATCAAGACTGCCTTGATCTATCTATATCTTGGTATGTTGTGATGAAGTACGAAATGAGGCATGGTCATATTGCTTTTGTATGCCGTGTCTACGGGATGATCATATTCTCTTCCTATGCGTATTGGTATCTTGTACGTGTTGGGATTAGCATCTTACATATCAATATCTCTAGCATCTGAGAAGCTAAATAGTCTCTTATGCATTTGAGACTATTCTATGTCAAGACTAGCTCCATACATATAACCAACAAGATGTCACTATGTGTAGTGGAGATAAGCTCAAACCATTGCTTGTAGTGTCAAAGTTCATCTCAGAACACTAGCTACTATACATATCTTGTGTATGTTGGCTCAACATATTGACCTCATACGTTAAGACAAGATTGTAGTGTGCTAGTTTTGCATTGGATATATTGACACCTTGGTCTTCTATACCCTGGTGCATAACATCCATATGCTATCAAACATAAGGATTGCATTTCTCTTCATTCTTGAGTAATTACTTTCAAAATTTGTCATTCCATATATCCATTCTAGCATACGCCTATATAGTCCTCAACCAAGATCAATCTTTTCTCCATCTTTCTTGTCCACGTTTTTTATCCTGCAAAACAAGTGTGTTAGACATATCATATTATTACCATCCATCTGTATGCATAAGTCCATATCATATCATTACTAGCTATATATTTGCATTATCATTAGCATAAGTCATTTGCATCATTACCATTTGCATACTCATATCATTTGCATAAACATCCATATGAACCATGAAAATACACAAAAAAAATGCATAACCTCATAACATAAAGCCATTACATCATCACATAACCAAAACACCATCATATATATATATATATATACATCTTTCAATATACAAGTGTCTACATATACAACATGGGCTATCCATGAGCCATCAAAGAATGTATGTACAATTAGCCCATAGGCCTCATCATGATACAATAATATACAACAAAAACACGGTAGCACTAGTGACTACTGGTAGCCCCCTCTCCCTGTCCACCACTAGGTACTGCACCTAGTTGGCCATCTCTAGGAGGTCCTATAACTGAAGCCACAGATCATGATCCACCTGTCCTCTGAGAATCTGAAGCCCCTGATCTGCTCATATAGCTAGGCTGTCTCTGCTCCGTAGGCACTGCCCCATGGTACAAACCCTTGTAATACTCCATCTCACCCTATGCTCTCCTCAACTCACCCTGAGCCTGAGTTAGCTATGTAGCCAAGTACATCATGGCCCCATCTGTCCCCAATGTAGCAACTGCTCTATCTCTCTCCATAGTCATCACCTGTAACTACTGCACAACTATATCTCTCTCAACCCTCACTAGCTGCACCTGTTGTATAGTTGCATCCCACTCAGCCCTCATAACTTGTATCTGCTATAATGCTACATCTCTCTTAGCAGTAACTAGCTACACTTGTTGCACAGCTACATCTCTCTCTCTCTTCCCTATCACCCTAGCAAGGCTACCATCATCATATCCATCACCTCCCTGTCCTCTAGCCTACATCTATGCCTGGTATGCCCAAGCCTGTGCTCTCACATGCCGAAAGCCTATCACCACATGATGGTGATTTATCTCCACTCTCCTCAACCTCATCTGAGCTCACTGTCTCCATCTCCTCTCCTCCCTAACCCTCCACCTCAACTGCTATATGCCAACATCATCATCTCCTATCATCTGTGCTATTGGCTGAGCTAATACCTGTGGTTGCACATGCCCCTATCCCTACACTTGTATTCCTAGAGCTACTAGCACAACTGCCTGTGCTGGTGGAGCTCGTCACCTCCTCCTCCTCACCAGCCTCTTCATACCAATCTCTCCTATCTCTCCCACCCTCATCAGTTGACTCAGTCTAGCTGTCACCCAATGTGCATCATAATCTGGTAAAGTCCCAGGATCTGTAGGACCCTATCTCCATGGCCACATAACTAGCTATAGACTATCTCTCTCTACCAAAGCTGTGTCCACCACAATCTTTGGGCCCCAATCAAAAACCTCCTGTCGTGTCCTCCCAAAAATAGCATCTCCCATTGGTGCTCCCTGTGGTAAGCCGAACTATCTCAATACCCTCTCAGGCAAATGTTGCTCTATAATATATCTAGCATGTCCAAAAATGTATCTCGCCTACCTTGCATAGACAAGATTTGCATCATCCTCATCCCATCTCTCGCATCCTAACCATGGCCTCCATACAAACCTATCTACCTCATCCAAAATCTGCCTCCAATATATAGCTCCTCGCTGCTGCTGATAAGTAAGAGCTCCTCTAAACATCCTAGCATACGGCTCTCCTACTGCTCTCGCCACCCATCCATCTAGCCTCATCACTAGAATGTGTTCATATGCCCACACATGCAAAACTGTAACTCCAGCTAACATACTCGCTCCAAACATGTAGGCACAATCGTGTAGATAATAATATAGCTATCCTAGCACACACTCAGTCCATGCATATCTCGTCCCATAAGAGAACATTCCCTCAATCACTATCCCCCATCCCACTGGAAAACCTCTAGCTGGCCTATCTCCAACCAACCATTTGATAATAGCTACTACTACCCATTGTAGTCTATCGCATAGCTCCTCCATCCTGGCCATGGGAATCTCTGAGCCCTCAGCTCCAATGTCTGGTGTCCCAAACAACTGCCTAAATGAAGCTGGACCCATATCAAGATCATAATCTACTCTATCCCCATCAATACAAATATGTAGAATCTAGAACACATCCTCCAAGGTGATAGTCGCCTCTCCCGTCGGCAACAAGAACGAACTGATCTCGCTCCTCCATCACTCCACCATCGACGTTATCAATCCTCGATGCACCTATACTGGCTCTAACCTTGACACATGCTCCAATCCAAGGATCTCTAGCACTAGCCACTCCTCTGCATCCAACAATCTCACCAATCGCAAATCCCTAGGATGTGGCTCTCATGATAACAATGGTGGTAGTCTATCCTGCATCATTCCGCTCACCGTATCAGTCTTTGTACTATCAAAATTGACTTTTGCATGCTATATCTGACTACCTCTATTATAAGTGACCCATTTTTCTATAAGTGCTCTCTTTTTTGATCACAAGTGAACCATTTTATAATATGCACACATTTTTAGCTTACGAGTGACCTACTTACCCTATGCGTGCTCCTGTTGACTGCAAGTGACCTCAAACACTAAATGTGCATGTTGTCTGCCTATATGCAACCTATTTTCTATATGCAAGTGCCTGTTCCTCATAAGCAAGCTATATATCTATTAGCATCTACTTTCCCTCCATAAGCGACCTATTCTAGCCATATGCACATTCAGCCTACCTATTTCCTCTAGCCAACAACAAGCGACTCACTTTTTCCATAAGCGACCAAGTCACACCCATATGCGACCTAAACTACCTTAAGCAACCACTTTTAGCCCACAAGCAATCTAAACTGCCTAGCCTCTAACCTAGTCGCTTCTGGTGATGTGTGTGCATTTATGTCACTTCTAGCCTATCAAAATCACGCTTTTAGTAAAAGTTTCGATACATACCGGTATGCCTGCTCCCTCTAGTCACCCATGTGTCCTCACTCGCTCGGCATGATGATCTCTGCATGGAATCACCATCCTGATAGCTCTCTAACTCTTGCTGCCCAACACCTCTAAGGAGCTCTGGCTTTCTCTAGATTTCTAAACACAAATGAGCACAAATGAGCCTATTTGCCCTTGAAGGACCTACTTATAGCCCCTATCCAAACCCTAATTCTTCTATACCATCCCCATTTCTCCCATCCAACCCCCTGTTTTCTTCATGTCAGCCTTGTTTTCAAGCCTTCCATCTTATCGCAAGCTAACTCAGCCCTTCCTAGTTAGCCTGGCTTACCTCTCGAGGGGGCATCACCTGCCAGTTACACTAGGGCATCACCTTATTTATCAAACGATTATCATATCTTCTTTGACACAATGCTCTATCGAACATTGTATCAAAGAGGGGCAAAATGTAGACACCCAAAATTGACCTAATTATCATTAGCATCCAAATATTGCATTAGCTACCATCTGCATTTGTCTAACACACTTGAGCAATTTCTCTAGCGCTTATTTCTTCTATTAATTAAATGAATTTATATTTGTTTAATTAATTCATTAGCTATTTCTTCTATTTTCTCTAAGCTATAATTAAATAATCTTTAATTATTTAATTATCTCTTACTTCTATCTATTTTAATTAAATAAATCTTATTTATTTAATTGAAAATCCATTCACAAACCCACTTTCCAATTAATTAAATAAATTTTATTTATTTAATTAATTTATTTTATCATTTATGTCAATAAGTCGACATGTGTGCCTCTTTCATTTAAAAAGATAAGTGGTACTACATCTTTTATTTAATAGCTTTCACATGTAGTACTTTTTATGTACATGGTCACACATGAGCCTTATCTTCCCTCCACTTGTCATCTACACATTCATCTATGATTATCATTTAATCTCATCCATTCACATAGCCAATAAATCTCCACCATTGATTGATTTTGTTTGAGGTCTATATAAACACCCTCTCATTCCATACTCCATAGATCTAGCATTCTCATAGCATCTGCATTATCATCTTGAGCATATTGAGCATTTGAGCATCCATCTAGCTTATTATCATTATCATCCATCCCTCATGGTAGATTTTATCTTCATAATTGTTCATTATTGAAGAAGCAATCCACATCATAAACAAGGAATCATACAATCTAGGTGATATTGTTCTTGAATTGCATGCTTTTGATTTCATTTGGATTAGATTATTTGATGATGGTAGGGTTAGGTTTTCATGGCTAGGCTTGATCTTATTAACTTGATTTTTACCTATCACAGTAAGGGAGATCATTATGCCAATAAATGCCCAGACTGCCATAAGGCAAGAACTAAAGGAAAAGTTTGACTAGTGAACGAATTTGGACTTGATAATGAATATGAATATGTGGATGACTATCCTTCAAATTCTAAAGACATCATTCTTTCCGATGAAATAAGTGCAACAGATAACTCTGAGGATGACCAGCCTGAATCGAACACTCTAGCATCCAAACATAAAGAATCAGATAATTTAGAAGTTTCTTTCTTTTGTAGAATGATGAGAAAAGACAATTTCACTCTTGACCAAATTGTTGGTGAAATTTGTAAATTAGAAAAGCTACAACAAGAAATGAATTTTGGTCCAGAAACATGGAGGAAAAACAAGCAAAAACTTGAGAGGCTGGAAGAACAAAAACACATCTTGCTTAAGCAAATAGCCTCCACATCTACAAAATCTAACATATTCCATCTGCAAAAAGCTATTCCTCTTCCTCAAAGAAATCAACTAGAAGCACCAGTACATAGTAGTATGGATCGTAGAATATGGAGAACGCAAAGAAAAGATTTTCTCCAGAAAGTAATTAGTCAGGAAAAATCTGAAATTCAAGAATTATAGGAAGAAGAAAATGAAAATTTAAATGAAGAATTGGCCAAGAACAGAGAACTAGAAACTTATATTTCTAAGTTCGATTCTATCTCACCATTTTAACTTCCCTCATAAGTTAAGCCCAATGAAGAAACCTAGTTTTGCTAGGAGAAATAGTATAGTCCTCTAATGCAAGTAGCCATTAAAGTAGAAGGTATTGATCCTGATACGGGGACCTCCAATCAACGATAGTATAGGGCATTGAGACAACCTCCATCCACACCATGTCCTAGTTTAGAACTTCAAATACATTTCCCAAGTATTAAAGCCTATCCTTTATCTTTTCTATGGGATACTAGAGCTGACCTTAATGTTGCTAGATACAACTGTTTCCCAGCCAACCAATGGATCAATCGTATTACAAATATTATTGTTGGAAATGGTATGCATACTTCTAATCTCATTTATAAAGCTCCTATTCAATTTTTTGATGGTCACATTGAAGAACTTACTTTTGTCCATTATGAAATTGATGGTTATGATGGAGTAATTGGTAATTTGAGGCCATGCAAAATTGGGAACCTATCCTAATCACTAGAGAAACCATAACTCTCATAAATAAATATCAGGTTCCTAGGATGTAAACATAATTTGCATACACCAGTCAATCGCCTCCAGAAAGAAAGAAAGAAAGAAAACATAGTATGGTTGGCCAAACAAATTATTGCTTCTCAACCAAGCCTAGAAGAATTGAAGCAATACTTTGCAAAAATAGTTATGACAAAAGATCTGAATAAACATCAAAGAAATTTGAGCTGTAATCTTTTACTAAAAAGGGACACTACAAGAAATGACATTCTACCTAGAGCCAAGGCTAATTATTTCCTCATGAGCCCCAAGGAAACAAAAATGTGTAAAACTAAAATTGAAGGCTTATTGAACCAAGAAATCATTCAGAATTCTAGTTCTTCTTTCTCCTGTCATGCCATGTATGTTCCTAAGTTTGATCAGAATGGTAAGAAGCTCCCTAAGAAAAGGCTAGTAGTCAATTATAAGCCTTTAAATGAATGTCTACAAGATCATCATCACTCTCTTCCCATTAAGGATCATATTTGGCAAAGTATTCAAGGGAGTAATATGTATTCTAAATTTGATCTTACAGAAGGATTTTGGAAAATCTCTCTCAAGCCTACTAATTACTATAAAATTGCTTTCTCAGTTCCACAAGGTCTATATGAATGGAAAGTTTTACCATTTGGAATCAAGACAGCTCCATCAAATTTTTAGCAACATATGGATATCCTTTTCCAGCAATATTCCAAGTTTATTATTCCATATATTGATGATATCCTTGTTTTTAGTCAAAATCCAGGAAGTCATATATAACATTTATAGTAGTTCATTCAAGTTTGTCAACAAAATGGCTTTGCTGTGAATCCCTCTAAAAGTGAGTTTTCTTAGACTTCCATAGTCTTCATTGGTATTAAACTTCTTCCAGGTGGGAAAATGGAGGCCCAGGAACATGTTCTATCTAGAATTCAAATTCTCCAAGTTGCAAATCTAAAGGAATTACAAAGGTTTTTGGGTTTGGTAAATTATATTGCAAGATTCTATTCCAATATTGGTCAGGATAACCTTGTACTGAATGAATTACTACGGAAAAATCCACCTCCATGGTCCTCCAAACATGATGCTTGTATGGCCTGGATTAAGGCTAAATGTGCTTTTCTACCTGCTCTATGTCTCCCAGGTAATGGGGATAAAATTATTGAAACAGATGCCAGTGAAGCTGCATGGGCTAGAGTTCTAAAAGAAAAAAACCTCACAAAGCCAAGAAGAAATTGTCAGATATGCATCTGGTAGTTTCAAAAATAGTGAATTAAACTACCACAACACACATAAGGAAATTCTTGCAGTAGTTAATTCATTAAAGGCCTTCTATATTTTTGTTGCAGATAAAAAATTTCTGGTTCAAAGTCATTTGCAGAATCTCTACGGATTTTTTAAGGAATCCAAAAATAAGGTCATCCATGGAAGATTACTTCAATGGGCACAATTTCTTGATACCTTTGATTTTGAAATTGAGCATTTACCAGGAGAGGAAAATATTTTTGTAGATTTTCTATCTAGAGAAGGTCATTATTCCTCTTCAGGTACAGTTAGAGTCATGAGAATCAGAGAAGAATGGTGGAATGAAGAATGTTGTCTTGAATTTAGCAGAAATCCCTATAATAGGAGGGATCAACAAAATTTTGATTTGACCAATGACTACTTGTATGATCGACAACACATGATACTTTCAAAACAAGTACTATCTACCCCAGGAATATGGAATCCAGAGCCATTCTTCCAATTTCTGCCCAAGCAGAAGAAGTTGATGAATAGGTCTAGTGATATCTCCTTAATTATGAAATCTAATTCCAGTTGCCTATCAAGTTTTTGAATCCACACATTCATCGACCTAAGAGATGGCTCCATCAAGAAAAGGGGATTCAATATATGCATGATATGTTTCAAGGACCTTATCCTAATGAAAATTTACAGTTTTTGTTTGCAGGATATATAGGTGTTCTATGGAAGTTAACTTTTGGGTCCTATCATGATAATCTCATCAACAAGTTTGTCTACCAGCAATATGGACCATATGGTGACCAATCGTTATTCCAACACTAGACTTATGTAGCACAAATTTGCCATTTGTTCAATAATCAACAACCCATCTGGATTCATACAAAAACCTATCAGCAAGAGCTTGGAGATTCTGGAGCACATGCTATAGGCATCCATGGACCTTACAAAATTAACACCCTTCGCATTATATGGAAAGAACCTGATCCACCTACTCACCTGTGCTCTCTATATGAGCAGCATGATGATGATGATGATCATTGTCTGCGATGTGTACATGGAGAACTTGATAGTGACTAATGAGTGGGTTTGTCACTCATTAGAGTTATCAGTCACTCTAAGAAAAATAACTGAAGTGGACCACACCATGGTAAAACGGATAAGGTTACCACCTCATTGTAACCACGGGTTACTCTTCTTGTGATCAGAAAGATTCCTATTGTATATGCTTTCAGCTATAAAGCAGTGCTTCACATGTAGCGGTCCTACATGTTTGTCCTTTGTCATTTGAAAGATTTTGAGTTCACGAGATATTAGGGTCCACTTAGAGAATCTTTGTCATAGTGGGCGTCTCTTTTTAAAGGCTTATTTTTGGTGTCATCCTTTGATTCACAGATTTCAAATATCTTTCAATTCCTGAACATTGAAAAGGCGATGGCTTTTCCTATATAAGGAGGGTTTAGTCACTCTGTTAAGACAAGAAAGAGTGCAGTCTGTAAGTCATTGGTAGTTGTCCAAGCATCTTTTTGATTGTAGAAGAAGAGGAGTATGCTCTTCCCTACATGGGAATCAGAAACTCAGACCTCTCTATGATCATAAGTTTGACTGTCTTAAGGTGTGCCTAAGTGCGTCTAAAATAGCTATCATGTGTCATTATATGTGATAAGTATGCCATCATCGTAGTCTATATATAATGTAATGCTTCTATAAAGAATCTATCAATATTATTATTTCTCTTCCTATGCATTGGTCCTGTGTTTCTTCAAGTGAGCAATTAAAGATACAGAAAGGGTATTATCTTTTCTACTATCTTTTCTGTCTTCTAGCTATGCTCCATAAGTCCAGTGTTGGAATAATGATTGGTCACCATATGGTCCATATTGTTGGTAGACAAACCTATTGATGAGATTATCATGATAGGACCCAAAAGTTAACTTCCATAGAACACTTGTACATCCTGCAAACAAAAATTGCAAATTTTCATTAGGATAAGGTCCTTGAAACATATCAGGCATATACTGAATCCCCTTTTCTTGACGGAGCCATCTCTCAGGTTGATGAATGTGCGGATTCAAAAACTTAATAGGCAATTGGAATTTGATTTCATAATTGAGGAGATATCGCTAGACCTATTCATCAACTTCTTCTACTTGGGCAGAAAATTGGAAGAATGGCTTTGGATTCCATATTCCTGGAGTAGACAGTGCTTGTTTTACAAGTATCATGCACTTTCGATCATACAAGTAGTCATTGGCCAAATCAAAATTCCTTCGATCCCTCCTATTATAGGAATTGCTGCTAAATTTAGGGCAACATTCTTCATACCACCTTTCTTCTCTGATTCTCATGACTCTAACTGTACCTGAAGAGGAATAATGACCTTCTCTAGATAGAAAATTTGCAAAAATATTTTCCTCTCTTAGAAAATGCTCAATTTCAAAATCAAAGGTATCAAGAAATTGTGCCCATTGAAGTAATCTTCCCCAGATGACCTTATTTTTGGATTCATTCTTAAAAAATCCACGGAGAATCTACAAATCACTTCGAACCAGGAATTTTTTATCTACAACAAACATATAGAAGGCCTTTAATGAATTAACTATTTCAAGAATTTCCTTATGTGTGCTGTGGTAGTTTAATTCACTATTTTTGAAACTACCAGATGCATATCTGACAATTTCTTCTTGGCCTTGTGAGGTTTTTTCTTTTAGAACTCCAGCCCATGCAGCTTCACTAGCATCTATTTCAATAATTTTATCCCCATTACCTGGAAGACGTAGAGCAGGTAGAGAAGTACATTTGGCTTTAATCTGGGCTATACAAGCATCATGTTTGGAGGACCATGGAGGTGGATTTTTCCATAGTAATTCATTCAATACAAGGCAATCCTGAGCAATATTGGAGTAGAATCCTATAATATAATTTACCAAACCCAAAAACCTTTGTAATTCCTTTAGATTTGCAACTTGGAGATTTTGAATTCTAGATAGAACATGTTCCTGGGCTTCCATTTTCCCACCTAGAATAAGTTTAATACCAATGAAGACTATGGAAGTCTGAGAAAACTCACTTTTAGAGGGATTCATAGCCAAGCCATTTTGTTGACAAACTTGAATGAACTGTTGTAAATGTTTTATATGACTTCCTGGATTTTGACTAAAAACAAGGATATCATCAATATATGGAATAATAAACTTGGAATATTGCCAGAAAAGGATATCCATATTTTGCTAAAAAATTGATGGAGTTGTCTTGATTCCAAATGGTAAAACTTTCCATTCATATAGACCTTGTGGAACTAAGAAAGAAATTTAATAGTAATTAGTAGGCTTGAGAGAGATTTTCCAAAATCCTTTTGTAAGATCAAATTTAGAATACATATTACTCCCTTGAATACTTTGCCAAATATGATCCTTACTGGGAAGAGGGTGATGATGATCTTGTAGACATTCATTTAAAGGCTTATAATTGACTACTACCCTTTTCTCAGGGACCTCCTTACTATTCTGATCAAACTTAGAAACATACATGGCATGATAGGAGAAAGAAGAACTAGAATTCTGAATGATTCCTTGGTTCAATAAGCCTTCAATTTTAGTTTTACACATTTTTGTTTCCTTGGGGCTCATGAGGAAATAAATAGCCTTAGATCAAGGTAGAATGTCATTTCCTGTAGTGTCCTTTTTTAGTAAAAGATTATAGGTCAAATTTCTTTGATGTTTATCCAGATCTTTTGTCATGACTGTTTCTGTAAATTGTTGCTTCAATTCTTCTAGGCTTGGTTGAGAAGCAATAATTTGTTTAGGCAACCATACTCTGTTTTCTTTCTCTCTTTTTTCTGGAGGCGATTGACTGGTGTATGCAAATTATTTTTGCAACCTAGAAACCTGATATTTATTCATGAGAGTTATGGTTTCTCTAGTGATTAGGATAGGTTCCCAATTTTTCATGGCCTCACTACCAATTACTCCATCATAACCATCAATTTCATAATGGACAAAAGTAAGTCATTCAATGTGACCATCAAAAAATTGAATAGGAGCTTTGCAAATGAGATTAGAAGTATGCATACC
Source organism: Cunninghamia lanceolata (assembly GCA_027924645.1). Classification (NCBI taxonomy): domain Eukaryota; kingdom Viridiplantae; phylum Streptophyta; class Pinopsida; order Cupressales; family Cupressaceae; genus Cunninghamia; species Cunninghamia lanceolata. The sequence goes on from BSBN01000010.1 coordinate 4,082,979, forward strand.
ATTTCCAAAAACAATATTTGTAATACCATTGATCCATTGGTTGGCTGGGAAATAGTTGTATCTAGCAACATTGAGGTCAGCTCCAGTATCCCATAGAAAAGTTAAAGGATAGGCTTTAATACCTAGGAAATGTATTTGAAGTTCTAAACCAGGACATGGTGTGGATGGAGGTTGTCTTAATGCCCTATACTGTCATTGACTGGAGGTCCCCGAATCAGGATCAATACCTTCTACTTCAATGGTTGCTTGCATTAGAGGACTATACTATTTCTCCTGGCAAAACCAAGTTTCTTCATTGGGCTTAACTTCTGAGGGAAGTTGAAATGGTGAGATAGAATTGAACTTAGAAATAAAGTTTCTAGTTCTTTGTTCTTGGCCAATTATTCATTTAAATTTTCATTTTCTTCTTCCTCTAATTCTTGAATTTCAGATTTTGCCTTACTAATTACTTTCTGGAGAAAATCTTTTCTTTACGATCTCCATATTCTGCGAGCCATACTACTAGGCGCTGGTGCTTCTAGTTGATTTCTTTAAGGAAGAGGAATAACATTTTCCAGATGGAATATGTTAGATTTTGTAGATGTGGAGGTTGTTTGCTTAAGCAAGATGTGTTTCTGTTCTTCTAGCCTCTCAAGTTTTTGCTTGTTTTTCCTCCATGTTTCTAGACCAAAATTCATTTCTTGTTGTAGCTTTTCTAATTTACAAATTTCACCAACAATTTGGTCAAGAGTGAAATTGTCTTTTCTCATCATTCTACAAAAGAAAGAAACTTCTGAATTATCTGATTCTTCATGTTCGGATGCTGGAGTGTTCGGTTCAGGCTGGTCATCCTTAGAGTTATTTTCTACACTTGTTTCATTAGAAAGAATGATGTCTTCAAAATTAGAAGGATAGTCATCCACATATTCATATTCATTATCAAGTCCAGCTTCCTTCACTAGTTGAACTTTTCCTTTGTTTCTTGCCTTATGGTCATCTAGGCATTTATTGGCATAATGATTTTCCTTACAAATATAGTAAGTGGGTTTCCATTTTTTTCTATTCTTGAATTTATCTTTTTTCTTGAAATAACCCTTTTCTTGGGGAACCTTTCCTTTTTATACTTCTTCTGGGAGTTAGAGCAATCATAGCAGGCTTTATCCTTATATTTAGACCTATTACCCTTATGCTCTGAGTACTGAATACCATGAGTAATTTATTTACAAACTGTAGGAGAAATTAAGGGTTTTACCCTTTTCATTTCCTTTTTACTTCTAGCTTCATGGTAGATTTCTTCATTGATTTCAGTTAAAAACTAAACTAATTGAGGAAATGTTACATCCTTTAATTCTAGTTGTTCTGCCACTAGATTTTCCAAGACCCTTTTGTGATAGTATTCTCCTACTATATCACCAAAACTTTTGAGGAAAGTGGTATACATGTATTCTTGGTTCTACTCCTTTCCTAATTGATAAAAGTTTTTATATTGTTCATCATAATATTCTTTGAACAAGGATACATTTTTGCACTTTCCTCTAACAAATTTATTGTAAGCCATCCTTTCTAAGGAATCTGTTCAGCCTACAAACATTCTAATCAACTACCCACATACTTGATCTATCCCTTTGGCTATCAAATCATTCTTGTATGAATCTTCTAAGAGATCCTAGACTCGCTTAGCCACCCCAATTATTGAGTTGAGAGCTTGCCTGATGACATCTTCTTGATTTATTCCTATACTTGTGCAGACATAATTTGTAACCCAATCTCTAATAGCATCAATACTTAGATCATATTCGCAATATCATCAAATGTATCAAAATTAACCAAGGGCGGTATTTCAACTTTAAGATTTTGAAGATTTCTAAAGGGATCATTAGAAGATCCATTGCCATGAGCCATTTTCAATTTCCCTTGGATCTTTTCTTCAGAAGTACCATTTCTCATTGTACCAGTAGTAGGATCCCAAATTTTCTCAATAGTTGGTTCCTATATTTTAGGATTAAAACCTTTTCCTTCATATTGAGCTTCTAGATAACTAGTTGAACTAGTTGGGAAAGAGAACCTTTTGACCACAGTCTGAGAAGGGATCACTATGGCTGGTTGTATAGAATTAGATTCCTAAAGAATAGTGTTTTCAAAATGCAGAGTAGTTTGACTGATATTCTATGTTATATCATTAACTTATTGAACAGTCTTAACTACTGATGCAACATTTGTGCGTATGATCTGCAACTCTTGACTATGAGCATTATAAATTTGTTGTTGAGTTACCCACCATGCTTCTGCTTATTGTTTAAAAATGTTGTAATCAAGGCAGAGTTGAGCAACTTCCTTCTAAATGGTTGATTTCCATTCATCAGTAAGCCTATTTTCTAAGGCTTGAAGCATAGCCAAAACAAAATGCAGATTGGCCTAAGTGCTGGCATAATACTTTTTATTGGCCAGGTTCTTAGCTTGTCACTGGAACTGTTGATCCTGAGATATCAATAACTATTTTCTTAGGCAAAGATTACCCCAGTTTACTAGTTTACTTTGACTAGATACTTGATTTTATCTAACAGGAGAAACATGATGAGGCCAAAATTCAATTTGGAATTTGCTAGTCATATCATATTGCATAAAATCCTAAAATCAAGGAATAATCCCAGGAATAACTGACTGTCTAGAAGGAGTTTGTACAATTTTCTCATCTTGTTGTGAAATATCAGGAACTGGAAAAGATACCATTTTTCGTGACATCATTCTCATGTGCTTAGGAGTAAACACAAAATTGCAATTTTCACGCTTTAGTAAGCCATTATTAATTTATGAGAAATTGACATGTGAGCAACTTTTAGAATTAGGGCCTAGCTTAGGAGATCATAGATCAGGAATACAAGTGCTAGTAGTTGCAATATGAAATTTAAAGAGATGTTCCCATCCACTAGCTGGCTGAATCTTCATGGATTTAGATTTTCCTCCAAGAGAAGTAGATCCAAAGGAAGAGCCAATACTCGCACTTCTATTATAGTAAAAAACCCTTTCAGGTCTCATTGACTGAGTCCTTGTTAATGGAGTATTGGAGAAATTGAGGATACCCTGATCATCAATTTCTTAAATGCTCGCACCTTGCAATTGTGAAGGTTTTTCTACTTGTGCATCTTTGCTCTAGAGTTCAAGTGCCCAAGCTTTTGGTATCTTAATATCCTTATGTTTGACTGTATGGGGAGCCCTGAGCTGAGTAGTTGGACTGGTAGATTTCTAGACTGTTGAGAGAGCTTCCTCAAGAGACACGACTTTTCTTGGATTCAACATTAAAGGCAAAATTTATTATACAATCTATAGTGTATCAAGAAAGTGAGGGTGTGATCTATCGACTTGTCCTTCATGAACATATTCATAGTTTTAAATTCATATGTAAGGACATCATTGAGATTCACATTCTTTAGACTAATTGAATAGTCAAGGGAACAATCTATATAGATAGGACCATTAGTCATTGAGCCACAGGCACTGCCTAATAAAGCATGTGAAGTTTTAGTAATTCTAGCATCTTTGAGCAACATTAGAACAATAATAGATAACCCCTTTCTATAATGACCTAGGATTCCTATTCTTACATAAGAAAGATGCATATATTGATAATTATTTGGATCTACTTTAGCCTTGCATTGCCATTCCCCTATTTCTGTTTGAGTAAAGAGCCATAGATGACCTTCTAACCCATTTGTAACGGTATGTTGTAATTCAGCTACTTTACACTTCTTAATACTTTTATATGCAAAGAACTCTTTTAGCCCTTTCGGAATATCCTTATAGATATCAGAAGCTTTGATTCTAGGAATACATAATTCTATATCACTAAATCTATTATTAACTTCCTCTAGTGCATTGGTAGAACTTTTAGGCATAGATAAACTCTGTTCATTTTGAGCAAAAAAGTTTTATAAAATAGTATTCTTTAGGAATCTAATTCTATATGATCAGCCATAGTGATCCCTTCTCAGACTATGGTCAAAAGGTTCTCTTTCCCAACTAGTTCAACTAGTTATCTGCAAGCTTAGTATGAAGGAAAAGGTTTTAATCCTAAAATATAGGAACCAAGTATTGAAAAAATTTGGGATCCTGCTATTGGTACAATGAGAAATGCTACCCCTGAAGAAAAGAGCCAAGGGAAATTGAAAATGGCTAATGGCAATGGATCTTCTAATGATCCCTTTAAAAATCTTCAAAAGTTTAAAGTTGAAACACTGCCCTTAGTTAATTTTGATACATTTGATGATATTGAGAATATGAGAAGTAATGATGCTATTAGAGCTTGGGTTACAAATTATGTCTCCACAAGTACAAGAATAAATCAAGAAGATGTCATTAGGTAAGCTCTCAACTCAATAACTGGGGTGGCTAAGTGAGTCTGGAATTGCTTAGAAGAATCATACAAGAATGATTTGATAGCCAAAGGGATAGATCAAGTATGTGCTCAGTTGATTAGAATGTTTGTAGGCCAAATAGATTCCTTAGAAAGCATGGCTTACAATAAATTTGTTAGAGGAAAATGCAAAAATCTATCCTTGTTCAAAGAATACTGTGATGAACAGTATAAAAACTTTTATCAATTAGGAAAGGAGCAGAACCAAGAATACATGTATACCACTTTCCTCAAAAGTTTTGGTGATATAGTAGGAGAATACTATCACAAAAGGGTCTTAGAAAATCTAGTGGTAGAACAACTAGAATTAAAGGATGTAACATTTCCTCAATTAGTTTAGTTTTTAACTAAAATCAATGAAGAAATCTTCCATGAAGATAGAAGTAAAAAGGAAATGAAAAGGGTAAAACCCTTAATTTCTCCTATAGTTTGTAAACAAATTACTCATGGTATTTAGTTCTTAGAGCATAAGGGTAATAGGTCTAAATATAAGGATAAAGCTTGCTATGATTGTTCTAACTCCCAGAAGAAGTATAAAAAGAAAAGGTTCCCCAAGCAAAAGGGTTATTTCAAGAAAAAGGATAAATTCAAGAATAGAAAAAAATGGAAACCCACTTGCTATATTTGTAAGGGAGATCATTACGCCAATAAATGCCCAGACCACCATAAGGCAAGAAACAAAGGAAAAGTTTGACTAGTGAAGGAAGTTGGACTTGATAATGAATATGAATGTGTGGATGACTATCCTTTTGATTCTAAAGACATCATTCTTTCTAATGAAACAAGTGCAACAGATAACTCTGAGGATGACCATCCTAAACTGAACACTCCAGCATCTGAACATGAAGAATCAAATAATTCAGAAGTTTCTTTCTTTTGTAGAATGATGAGAAAAGACAATTTCACTCTTAATCAAATTGTTGGTGAAATTTGTAAATTAGAAAAACTACAACAAGAAATGAATTTTGGTCCAGAAACATGAAGGAAAAACAAGCAAAAAATTGAGAGGATAGATGAATAGAAACACATCTTGCTTAAGCAAATAGCCTCCACATCTACAAAATCTAACATATTCCATCCGAAAAAAGCTATTCCTCTTCCTCAAATAAATCAACTAGAAGCACCAGAGCCTAGTAGTATAACTCATAGAATATGGAGATCACAAACAAAATATTTTCTCCAATAAGTAATTTGTCAAGCAAAATTTGAAATTCAAGAATTAGAGGAAGAAGAAAATGAAAATTTAAATGAAGAATTGGCCAAGAACAGAGAACTAGAAACTTGTATTTCTAAGTTCGATTCTGTCTCACCCTTTCAACTTCCCTTAGAAGTTAAGCCCAATGAAGAAACTTGGTTTTCTCAGGAGAAACAGTATAGTCCTCTAATGCAAGCAGCCATTGAAGCAGAAGGTATTGATCCGAATACAGGGACCTCCAGTCAGTGACAGTATAGGGCATTGAGACAACCTCCATCCACACCATGTTCTGGTTTAGAACTTCAAATACATTTCCCAGGTATTAAAGCCCATCCTTTAGGTTTTCTATGGGATACTGGAGCTAACCTCAATGTTTCCAGATACAACTGTTTCCTAGCCAACCAATGGATCAATGGTATTACAAATATTATTTTTGGAAATGGTATGCATACTTCTAATCTCATTTGCAAAGCTCCTATTCAATTTTCTAATGGTCACATTGAAGAACTTACTTTTGTCCATTATGAAATTGATGGTTATGATGGAGTAATTGGTAGTGAGGCCATGAAAAATTGGGAACCGATCCTGATCACTAGAAAAAACCATAAAGTTCTCATTAATAAATATCAAGTTCCTAGGTTGTAAACAAAATTTGCATACACCAGTCAATCATGTCCAGAAAAAAGAAAGAAAGAAAACACAGTATGGTTGGCCAAACAAATTATTGCTTCTCAACCAAACCTAGAAGAATTGAAGCAATAGTTTGCAAAAACAATTATGACAAGAGATCCGAATAAACATCAAAGAAATTTGAGTTGTAATCTTTTACTAAAAAAGGACACTACAGGAAATGACATTCTGCCTAGAGCCAAGGCTAATTATTTCCTCATGAGCACCAAGGAAACACAAATGTGTAAAACTGAAATTGAAGGCTTATTGTACGAAGGAATCATTCAGAATTCTAGTTCTTCTTTCTCCTGTCATGCCATGTATGTTCCTAAGTTTGATCAGAATGGTAAGGAGCTCCCTGAGAAAAGGCTAGTAGTCAATTGTAAGCCTTTAAATGAATGTCTACAAGATCATCATCACCCTCTTCCTAGTAAGGATCATATTTGGCAAAGTATTCAAGGGAGTAATATGTATTCTAAATTTGATCTTACAAAAAGGATTTTGGCAAATCTCTCTCAAGCTTACTGATTACTATAAAACTACTTTCTCAGTTCCACAAGGTATGTATGAATGGAAAGTTTTACCATTTGGAATCAAGACAACTCCATCAATTTTTTAGCAACATATGGATATCCTTTTTCGGCAATATTCCAAGTTTATTATTCCATATATTGATGATATCCTTGTTTTTAGTCAAAATCTAGGAAGTCATATAGAACATTTACAACAGTTCCTTCAAGTTTGTCAACAAAATGGAATGGCTGTGAATCCCCCTAAAAGTGAGTTTGCTCAGACTTCCATAGTCTTCTTGGTATTAAACTTCTTCCAGGTGGGAAAATGGAGGCCCAGGAACATGTTCTATCTAGAATTCAAAATCTCCAAGTTGCAAATCTAAAGGAATTACAAAGGTTTTTGGGTTTGGTAAATTATATTACAGGATTCTATTCCAATATTTCTTAGGATCGCCTTGTACTAAATGAATTACTACAGAAAAATCCACGTCCATGGTCCTCCAAACATGATGCTTGTATAGCCCGGATTAAGGACAAATGTGTTTCTCTACCTGCTCTACATCTCCTAGTTAATGGGGATAAAATTATTGAAACAGATGCGAGTGAAGCTGCATGGACTGGAGTTCTAAAAGAAAAAACCTCAAAAGGCCAAGAAGAAATTGTCAAATATGCATTTGGTAGTTTCAAAATAGTGAATTAAACTACCACATCACACATAAGGAAATTCTTGCAATAGACATTGCATAACTAATAACTAGATGTTGATAGATGACAAAATTTCAATTATAATATAGTTATTTGAAAACATGCCTCAAAGAAATGTGGTCTCATGGAATACCATGACAAGAAGATGCATAGATAAGGACATCACCATGAGACTACATTTCTTTGAGGCATCTTTTCAAACAGCTCACTGCCTTGTCTATGCTACCATATTTTCCATACATGTCTACCAGAGCTTGTTGATCCCCTCCACACTATTCTTCAACAAATTCTCTCTAATAAACTTATCCAATTACCACCAATTAGACCCCAAGACATGACATGAGATAGGGGTACGAGCCTATGACAACTTATATAGCATATGATTGACTCCAACATCATCTAGGTCCCTCCTTTATTGACTCTAAAATTCCCCATGATGGTAATGTCTTCACCATTTCTCATAGCGCATACCAACAAGTTGTTAACTTAAGACACTTCTCCTTAGATTATTTTTTGTCAACCCCTTCTGGTCCACCTCAACCTCATACCAATTCACTCTTTCACCTTTACCTATCTTATGCCTCTAAATGCATTGCTATCCCAACCCCACAACCTCTTTCTATTACTTCACCTACTCCACTAGCTATGCCCCTATCTTCCCCACCATATATCCACCTATTACTACTTCACCTTCCTCATTGACTTTTATCTCCCCTCTAACACCCCTCCAAGATAAAGTAAAAGAAAATTTGTAGGACCTTTCCCCATCCACTTCTAAAAGTAGGCCTAAGAAACTTCCCCAACACTACACCCAACCTACTAACCAACCCATATCTACCCTACCTATTTCCTAATATACCCCTACTAGACGTCCCAGACCTAGTTTGGTTCCAACCCACCCCCTGACAAACCTCAAGACAAAGAAAATGATAAGAAATTTTTAAAATAAGGGTTTTCTTCTCCTATCTAGTATCTTTTGTCCCTCCTATTATCCCACAAACTCTTGATATTCCTCCTTCCCATAAACCCATAAACTTACCTAATGTCTATGTGATTTCTAGTTTAGGCATTGTCCCGTAAACCCACAAACTCTATCTTAGGAATTGTCCTACCTCCATGACTACCAAACAAACAAAAATTTGAGCACAACCCTACCCCACCCGACCACCAACCTAAACCTAAACTAACACCTTCACTCCCTCTCTGACTTCTTAAACCTAAAATTTGATGCTACTATGGTACCTCCTTTGTTGACCCTTATACCACACAATAGTCATGAATCTTCATCTAATTTGTATATATGTGACTTGTGTGCTTTATTGTGTGTACTTCCATGTTTAGGTGAACATGTGTGTATGTTAGGAGCCATGACTTGCATCACTATTATAGTTTTCGTAATTGAATAATGTTGTTTTATTTTCAGATGATGTAGGTTGCAAAGACACCTCCCAATGTTCATAAGGCAATGAAGCATGGTGTGTCCTCTGCGATTCATAGCTCCATGCCTTTGATGGGGGTATGAGGCAGATTAGTAAATTTCAAATTACATTCGTTGTTATAGTTGTTTATTTTTGAAAAATCAAATGATTATTGATTTGAATTTGAATTTGAATTTCTATTTGGATGGTTTCTATAGGACATGACATCACCACAACCTAATCCTGGTACTGAGGCAAATGAGGAGATAGATTTTTGGATAGTGGTAAGTGATTATTTTGTTAAATGTTTCATTGTTTATAATGTAATTTCTATATATTAATGTCTATACTTTTTATAGGATCTATTATATATAGATCCATGAATAACTAAATAGGAGGAGCAGCTCTCAAGTTTGTAGTAGACCACCCTCATACACGTCTCCATCCCCTCAAAGATCAAAGGCTACCCGTGATCTATTCTCTTCACCAGACAGAGGGGAATGACTTTTTATTGTGTTCCTTTGTTGTATGCCTATATGGCATTTAAGCACATATATTTTGTACTGCATATAGTTGACATTGTATGCCTATATGGCATTCTTGTAAGCCTATATGGCTATTTTGTATATATGTTATACTTATATCGACAAATATTGATGTATGCTTATATGGATATTTGGTTAATACAAATCATTTTTGTTGATAATTATGTAATATGGATAGGTGCAGTGTAGATCATTTTTGTATGCCTCTAGGTTTTAAAGTTTAATTGTAAAGAATCCATCCCAATTGATGATAAGAGAATTTGAGTTTTGGGTTGAAAGTTTTAGTCTCTCAAAACTAGACATGCTCGAGAAAATAGAGAAATGAAGATTGGTTAAATGGATAAATGGAAAGCAAGTTTTTTTCTTCACATCATGATCTACATGCTATTACACGAGCTTTCATGTTAGCCTTAGTCACTCACATAGCAATGTACAACATCGTGCATAAGTCCTTGCATCATGTGCCACCTAAACAATGCTACTTGATCCAACACAAAGTTCATGGTTCCTTGCACCATGCATAATTCACATAATGATAGGAATCATTTTGTGTAACTCAAAAGACACCCTATAAATCTTACACAACCCTTTGGATCATGTGCCATTTGCACAACACTAAGGATCATGTCTCATAATTTCACAAACAACTCTATCTAATTTTTCAAGTGACCAAGGGGATATTGCAATAATATTTATATGATAATTTTAGCATGGGACACCCCCATACCATGTGAGTCTAAATGGTCTCTACACTCATTTTAGCTTGGCCTTTATGGCCATTAAACTCATGCAGGACTTGTGTTAGAGCTTGTAAAATGATTTTATTTTGAGTGTATATGCCTAAGTTTTAATATTGTTGTAGAGGACTATATGGGGACTGAAATAAATGTATAAAAACACCTTCTATGGTTTTCCCTACCAATCCCATTTTACATAAATGAAACCATATTTTTTTGGCTATTTCAATGCATCTTTTTTTAGTAGTTTTGTAATTATTGTATTCTATGTTGTTGAACTCTTGTGAAACATCTTTGTGCTTATTGTTTTATTTCAGTGACCAAAAGGCATGACAATACCATGATTTGGTCTTGCTAGTCCAATTTGGGTGCATCATATAACCAAAATAATACTCTACAAATATCTCATGTTGGTATATTGAAAAGAGGTTGATTGTTGTAACATAGATATTTGCAATTCCCTATGTTCCAAAAGGATGTTCTTATGGTTGATCCTTGGTATGCTGATCCATATTCTTTATGAGATGCTCAATTGAAAATATTTCTTAATTCCTTGTTATTATACCATATTGGGATGCAAATAATATGTTTGTTGTCTTGAATAAGATAGTCAAAATCATATGCTTATGAGCAACTAATGACAATTGTGGTTGTTAAATGTAATTCCTCTTATATATATGGTGAGGTTATGAGAGTATATTGAGTCTTACCTAATTTGAGTATGCAACATAACATTGGGGCTATAGGCTTCCATAAGTCATTAGCAATCCCTTTGAGAATGTGGTTAATATTATAAATGTATACTTTGCATCTCACCATGTTAATATGTATCATGTTGTCACATTTACCAATTTGACTCTAATTCCATAAAGCAATTCCCTACCCAAAAACTTGTTAAGCTTGAAAGTCTTGTTACAACATTGTATTAATCTCGCAGAAGGTTGCATACCACTACCCTAACTCATTGCAAGATTACTATGAAATATGATAAGCAAGATAGGTGCAGTGTAGATCATTACATAATGATAGAGCCATGAAGTGTAGAGGGTTTCAAATATCACAGAAGTCTAAGTTCAAGCCTAACAACATAGTGACCTAAAGGTGGAAGAAGATGAGGGTTGATTGTGTTGACTGCTAGAACAAGTATGTTAATAGCCATAAGATGCATGTTGACATGTGAAGACTATAATAGTTATAGCAAAGGCAATGTGTGAGGATACTACCAGTACAATGTAGCTCAGACTATTTTGTCTTGTTTGGGTGTGAAACATGACCATGCCTAGCCTAAACATACCTATCCTAATGTGTTGGAATAGTCAGTTTGGCCGCATGAGGAGTAAAACAAAAATTAGACCCCTTTGCAACTTTACACTGTATGCATCTGACCATTTTTGGGACAGCAGAAAAACTTTCACCATGGGCAAATACCTAAGAGATACAAAAAACTAATAGAGGTTATTGTAGAGGGACCCTGTGTGATCTCGTAGCCTCAGATGAAATGTTTCTAAGTGACACAGTTTCTGAGTAACAACTCATCAAATATTACTCCCCTTTTGCACTTTAGACTCTTCAGGGATATCGTCGGTACAATGTAGCTCGAACTATTTCGACATGTTTGGGTACAAAACAGGTCCATGCCTATTCTAAACAAACCCATATGGATACGTTGGAACTGTCAGTTTGGTCGCATCAGGAGCAGGATGAAAGTTACACCCTTTTGCAACTTTACACTACCTCCTTCTAACGATTTTTGGGGCAGCAGAAAACCTTTCACCACAGGAAAACACCTTAGAGATATCAAAAACTGAGAGAGGTTATTGTAGAGGGGTTCTACATGATTGCATTGCCTTAGATATAATGTTTCTAAGTGTCATGGTTTCTGAGTAACAACTCGTCAAAGATTTCTACCTTTTTACATTTTGGACTCTTCAGGGATATCACTGGTACAATGTAGCTCAAACTATTTCGACATGGTTGGGTACAAAATAGGACCATTCCTAGCCTAAGCATTCTCATCCAAATGTGTTGGAACTATCAGTTTGGTCACATCAGGAGCATGACAAAAGTTACACCCCTTTGCAACTTTATACTACCTCCTTCTGATGATTTTTGGGGCAGCAAAAAACCTTTCACCATGGGAAAATACATCAGAGATATAAAAAATTGAGAGAGGTTATTGTAGAGGGGTTCTACGTGATTGTGTTTCCTTAGACAAAATGTTTCTAAGTGTCATGGTTTCTGAGTAATAACTCATCAAAGATTGTTGCCTCTTTGCACTTTGGACTCTTCAGGGATATCGCTAGTATAGGTGTAAGGTATTAACTTAGATTTTAGAGCAAAGTAAAGACTAGGGTTTTTAGGAGGTTGAGGACTGGATAACCCTAAACATAATACAACCTAAATGCTGAAGACCACATGAAGAACACAGAAGGTTATCTGAGATAGATTAAACAGAGAGTATAACACAAACAAAACTTACCAAACTAGGTCTTTAAAGACAATACACTTAGGGTTTTAAACATAACTAATAACTTTAACTTAAAAACCCTAACTAGTTTTGAATGTTTAAACCTCTGCAGCTATGATATGAACACTGCCACTGTGACATCCTTTAGACTTCCCAAACTTCCAACAACAACCACAACTCATCAATCAACATCAACATGACCTTAACACCATATTTTGTGATCAACATCAACATCATGCGGACACTGACGAAATCTATGGCACATGAAAACATTGAGAACACTGAAGACATGGATCACAAAGAAGCATGAAGACATGAACAAACTCCTATCATGAGGAAGAACCAGTGCTTGAGTGAGCTCTTTACTATTCAAGTTCATGCTTTGTCTTGAAGCACTACAACTCTGTGCATCACATCACATACTCTATGAAGAAGCAAGTGTCTTTATATCACAAAGCCCAACAATATATCCTGAAAGCATAATGGTATCATCAAACAATAGACAACCTATAGACCTGCACAATTATGCATTCCTTACTCAATTACTAACATCCAAGCACTTTGACATCAATGACAAACATATTCATCACAATATTCACTATATATGTGTAAAAATGTAGCAGCAAATAAAAAAATACAAACCTATGTAAACTTACAGATTAATGTGCATACTTACAAATCAATGTAACACGACTTTACAAAATCAATGTGAATACTTACAAATTAATGCAATGAACCATCCGGGTCTACTCTACTCTTTATTGTGTCAAGTATTGCCTCATGGTCAGACTCACACACCTTCCACAAGGTCTTGTTCAAAGGTCTACCCCTTTCCATGCCCGGCCTCACAAAAGTTCCACATATGCTGAACACCTATAATATTATTCCTCTTTCTTAGCCAATAGAAATTCCATGAGTTCTTGAATTGTTATGCATAGTTATTCGACCATATGATATGCTGACTAAACGATATGCCCCTTCTAGCCAAATCATTGTAGAACACCTAAAAGCAACCTTGTATGAACTCTGTAGAATGTGTCCAATCATCACTAATATAAAAATGATTCTCCCTTATGATCTTTCTATCATCCTCTGTACTATCATTCGCATGAATGAATGTGATGTGCACAAATATAGAAACCTGTGTGGAGTTGTAATATTGTGATTGTACCTCACACTGTGGCTGTAGACTATAGTTCTCTGCAAAGTTGATGACTGAAACAATTCTACCAACTAGAAATGTGTCTTTCCATGACTTGAATTACAAGTCCAACCATCGAGCTCTATGGCCATGTCTTGCATACTCATACACTATACTGTTACAAAATATAGGCATAAACTGATACACTGCAATCTTTTGAATAACCAATTCACACCTCTTTGCTTCTTTACCATATTTTGTATTGTATTCCACTATTTTATACTTGTTGAACTCTACTAGTTCATTTCCAACCACATGTGTTCTTTCCATATCTTCACATATTGGCATCCGTTGCAAGCCACCACAATGCTGACATGTGCCATACAAGCATAATTTTGTGTAGAATATTTGACCTCCTCTCTTTCATATTCAATTCTTGATATGAAGTCTTTTGAAGATGTTGGTGGGGCATGTATGTCACAATCATGCAAAACATTGTTAGTATGGAAATCTAAACATATAGACCGATAAACATCAAAATGGTTAGAAAATTCAATATGTAATCTACAACAACAAGTAGTGCATGTGTGATTTATCTTGACATAGAAAGGTTTTAGCATTTCAAAATATCTTTGACAAATTTTAATTTGAGGATACATCTCTATAAATTTACCAAAAAACTGTATTTGAGTCATATCCAAAAAATGCTTTGGATGTGGCTCATGGTTCTGACTACCGATTCTCCTTCTTACCACATCCCTTTGATTCAGAGATACCCTTGTGTAATTCTTCCAAAAGTCTTCATTAGTGATCTCAATGCTTCAACAATTAGTTTATCTTTTCATGGTAGCCTCCCTGAGAACGCCCATAATTCATTGGCATTGGTGTCAATTCTTTGGCACCTTCCAACGGCTCTTGATAAAGTTTTCCTATTAATTCTCAATGCTTGACTTGTCTTTGTAATGAGATGAGCTTTCCTCATTTGAGTACTTACTATAGTCAATGTAATGACACGTCATGTTGCATTACTATCTTTTGTGCATGACGTGTTATCCACACTCTCATATGCACTCATTAGATTCTTGAAAATAGATTTTTCACTTGAAGCCTTTGATGTTCTCAACCCAATAATCTTCATGATGGACCTATACTTTATACTTTGCATCATTTCAATGAATAGTTGACATCTTGCGGTCTCATTTAACTTTTCAAAGAACAATCTCCAAATCTTATGAGCATATCTTCTACAAGTGTGTTTTGGAATCTTACCTTCCATTGGCTACAAAATATTCTCATCAATATCAATCAAATAAGTTTTGGATTTCTATGCAAAATTTTAGGTGGTGTTAAGATAGGCAAATTCATCTCAACATTAGGAATTTCATCAATATTTAAATGAGATGGGCTAGATGGCATACCTTCGATCGAAGATGGAATAGATGACATACCTTGATGTTGAGGTGGGAACAATGGCATACCTCCTTCCTCACATGTGAGTGATGATATGCTCTCAACTTGAGATGCGGTAGATGGTGTCCCTACATGTTGACTTGTGGTAGAGGACGCGTCTCCAACTACGATATTCAAATCTCTCATAGCACGAAGTTTTTTATTCATTCCCTTTGTGTCGCCAATACCATATCTCTTTTTGATGGTTGCAGTTTCTCTTCAATTGGCATGCCTTCATTTATCATGTCCAATTTCATCTTCTCACAAAGTTCCCTCATAGCCGCTACTTTCTTTGCATTCTTAGTTTCTATCTCTTCCTATGTTGGTTTAATTATTGATCGTTTCCTCGACATGACAGAGAATTTATCTGTAGCATGATAAAGAGACAAATATTAGTTCCTAAGAAATGAATCCATACAAATAACTAAAATATATGTCATTCAACCCTTCATACAAAATTTACATACAATCATCATGTAGAAGAGTAAATGTCACTCAACCAAAATAGGTACAAAGCATACAAAGCATTATTGCAACCATACAAAGCATTATTGCACAATGTTATTGCAGCCATATAAAGCATTATGGTACAAAGTTCACTTCAGTCCTATGAGGATAAGGACAAAGGAGAGTCACCTATTGAGACTACAAGTGAAAAGTACACTGGACTTCATGTTGACTATGTAAGGTTGAAGATGTGGGGGAGGCCTTGGTGCTAGTGGCATCAAACTACCTACACTTACTTGCAGATATAGATCATCTCATCACACATGAAGATTGAGCTTGCAGCCATGGGACATAATTTAGGACACATGATACACTTGATTTTCACTTGGAGACATCTCGTGGGCCAACACTTGTTGATAACCATATAGTCATGAAAGGAGAGATGATTGAGATCATGGGAGACATCACACTAGGGCTTGAGGTAAGGACTGATTTTATAATGTGTGACAACAGTCCCTTATCTTCACATTATCATGTTATGACAACTAAGAGGATCAGCCTTAAGGCTTATGATTTTCATGGAGACACTCATGTTGAACTTTGCACTTTGTTGTGACTGAACTAGCTTGGGCCCCCATATCAATTCCATGGCAATGTGACTAATTTGTAGTATTTAACTTGGCACATTGTCATAGATATGGGAATGGAAACATTTGGTATACAAGGTTTGTATGAACTATCAACATGAAGAATAATGTAGCATAGCATGGATCATGATTGGATTAAGCCTATTGGGATTTACTTGTATGATCTTGGCACCTATTCATTTGTATTTTAACTTGTTATAACAAGATAATAGTATTTGATTATGATTAAGGGATTGCATATTTATATGTTGTTACGATTTATTCTTGTATAGTTTGACATCATGGTATGTTAATGTCTGTTTAATTCATTATTGCACATAATTATTAAAGAGCCCAAGTGTAGAAAATATACATGGCACCATGTGATATTGTAGGCTGCTTTGTTGATCGTGATTGTGTCTATTTTAATTAATGTTGACCTTTGAGATATCTTTTAGTATGCATACCATGAATTGATTTAAAACATAGTCTATTATAAGGACATTTGTGTGTGATGACTAAGCTCTTTGGGTAGTAAGAACTATGATGAACTATAAATGCAAAATAGAAGACATGTATGCAAAATGTGGAAGCATAGACAAGGCAGATGAACTATAAAATCAAAAAAGTGAGACTGATATAAACGTAAAATATATAAACCATACAAGTGATATAAACATGTATGATAAAGCATGATAAAGTAATTCAAATAGAATTAAGGAAAATGTAAACAACGTACATGTAAAGACTTGAAATACCTAAAAAATAGAGATTCCAATGGAGAGAGTACCTAATTATGTAGTGTTTTTTCCTTCTTGCATCAAACTCCTCAATAATTTGAGTTTTTCACCACTTGCTTCCTTTTCAACATTAAGTTGAATAACACTCAAATAGAATTTGTAACAACAATACTATTAACCAATCTATAATGTTAAATTCGTACAATTTAATCACAATTAACATTGCAACACTACAAAAATTGAAACTTGAATTGATATATATCAAATTTGATGTGAAAACTATGTTATTTCCTCCTTAAGTTGACAAAGCAGAAAAAGGTGGTGGAAAGTTCATGCAAAGGTGGTAGAATGTGAAAAATGTGCATGTGAACTTCCCAACAACATGAAAATGCTTTTTTTTTCTCAAAATAGTTACATAAACAGAAGAAACAAAGTATGTGGGCCTGGATCAGGGGGGTCTAGGCCTTTTTACCATTTCTATAGCAATCTAAAATGTGCTCACGTTATAACACGAGTGCATTTTGGCCTGTTATAGAAAAATCCATATTATTCATTTCTCCATGTATTTCTTCTATCTCTCACCTATCTCTCTCCCTCACCTCTCTACCTCTCACCTATCTCTCCCCCTCACCTCTCTACCTCTCCCTCAACCTTAAAACTTAATCCCTCAACCCTAAGCCTTAATCCCTTAATTAATTATCCCTAAACCCTAAACCATGATCCCTAAACCCTAAACCCTAATCCCTCAAGGTCCTAAACCCTAATCCCTTATCCCTAAACTCTAAACCCTATCCCTAAACCCTCAACCCTCAACCTTAAACCTTAATCCCTCAACCCTAAACATTAATCCCTCAACCCTCAACCCTAATCCCTAAACCTTAATCCCTCAACCCTAAACCCTAAATGCTATCCCTATTCCTAAACCCTCAACCCTCGACACTATACCTTAAACCCTAATCCCTTATCCCTAAACCCTCAACCCTAAACCCTAATTCCTCAACCCTAAACCTTCAACCCTAAATCCTATCCCTAATCCCTCTACCCTCAACACTCTACCTTAACGCTAATCCCTTGACCCTCAACCCTAATCCCTCAACCCTAAATGATATCCATAAAGCCTCAAACCTAAAACCTAATCCCTCAAGGTCATAAACCCTAATCCCTTATCCCTAAACTCTACACCCTATCCCTCAACCCTCAACCCTCAACCTTAAACCTTAATCCCTCCAACCTAAACCCTAATCCCTCAACCCTCAACCTTAATCTCTTATCCCTCAACCCTAAACCCTAATCCCTCAAACCTAAACCCTAAACACTATCCCTATTCCTAAACCCTCAACTCTCGACACTATAACTTAAAATCTAATCCCTTAATCTTAAACCCTCAACCCTAAACTCTAATCCCTCAACCCTAAACCTTCAGCCCTAAACACCTATCCCTATTCCATCTACCCTCAACACTCTACCTTAACCCTAATCTCTTGACCCTCAACCCTAAACGCTATTCGTAAAGCCTCAACCCTAAACCCTAATCCCTTATCCCTAAACTCTAAACCCTATCCCTAAACCCTCAACCCTAATCCCTTAACCATAAATGCTATCCGTAAAGCTTCAACCCTAAACCCTAATCCCTTAAGATCCTAAACCCTAATCCCTTATCCCTAAACTCTAAACCCTATCCCTAAACCTTCAACCCTCAACCCTCAACCTTAAAACTTAAAATCCATCAACCCTAAACCTTAATCCCTCAAACCTCAACCGTAATCCCTTATCCCTAAACCCTAAACCCTAATCCCTAAACCTTAAACCCTAAACACTATCTCTATTCCTAAACCCTCAACCCTAGACACTATACCTTAAACCCTAATCCCTTATTCCTAAACCTTCAACCCTCAACCCTAATCCCTCAACCCTAAACCTTCAACCCTAAACCCTATCCCTAATCCCTCTACCCTCAACACTCTACCTTAACCCTAATCCCTCGACCCTTAACCCTAATCCCTCAACCCTAAATGTTATCCCTAAATCCTCAACCCTAAACCCTAATCCCTTAAGGTCCTAAACCCTAATCAATTATCCCTAAACTCTAAACCTTATCCCTAAAACCTCAATTCTAATCCCTCAACCCTAAATGCTATCCCTAAAGCCTTAACCCTAAATCGTAAACCCTCAAGGTCCTAAACACTAATCCCTTATCCCTAAACTCTAAACCCTATCCCTAAACACTCAAACCCTCAACCCTCAGCCTTAAACCTTAATCCCTCAACCCTAAACCTTAATCCCTCAACCCTCAAACCTAATATCTTATCCCTATTCTATCTCTATTCCTAAACCCTCAACCCTCGACATTATACCTTAAACCCTAATTTCTTAATCCTAAACAGTCAACCCTAAACCCTAATCCCTCAACCCTAAACCTTATCCCTAATCCCTCTACCCTCAACACTCTACCTTAACCCTAATCCCTCGACCCTCAACCCTAAACAACATCCATAAACCCTCAACCTTAAACCCTAATCCCTCAAGGTCTTAAACCCTAATCCCTTATCCCTAAACTCTAATCCCTATCCCTAAACCCTCAACCCTAAATGCTATCCGTAAGGACTCAACCCTAAACCCTAATCCCTTATCCCTAAACTCTAAACCCTACCCCTAAACCCTCAACCCTCAACCCTAATCCCTTATCCCTAATCCCTAAACCCTAATCCCTCAACCCTAAACCCTGAATACTATCCCTATTCCTAAACCCTCAACCCTTGACACTATACCTTAAACCCTAATCCCTTATCCCTAAACCCTCAACCCTCAACCCTCTCCCTAATCCCTCTACCCTCAACATTCTACCTTAACCCTAATCCCTCGACCCTCAACCCTAATCCCTTAACCCTAAACACTATCCCTAAAGCCTCAACTTGAAACCCTAATCTCTCAAGGTCCTAAACCCTAATCCCTTATCCCTAAACAATAAACCCTATCCCTAAACCCTCAACCCTAAATGCTATCCCTAAAGCCTCAACCCTAAACCCTAATCCATCAAGGTCCTAAACCTTAATCCCTTATCCCTAAACTCTAAAGCCTATCCCTAAACCCTCAACCCTCAACCCTAAACATTAATCCCTCAAACCCTAATCTCTTATCCCTAAACCCTAAACCCTAATCCCTCAACCCTAAACCCTAAACCCTAAATGCTATCCCTATTCCTAAACCCTTAATCCTAGACACCATACCTTAAACCCTAATTCCTTATCCCTAAACACTCAACCCTAAACCCTAATCCCTTACCCCTAAACTTTCAACCCTAAACCCTATCCCTAATCCCTCTACCCTCAACACTCTACCTTAACCCTAATCCCTCAACCCTCAACCCTAAATGTTATCCTTAAAGCCTCGACCCTAAACCCTAATCCCTCAAGGTCTTAAACCCTAATCCATTATCCCTAAACACTAAAACCCTATCCCTAAACCTGCAACCCTAATCCCTCAATCCTAAATGCTATCCCTAAATCCTCAACCCTAAACCCTAATCCCTCAAGGTCCTAAACCCTAATACCTTATCCCTAAACTCTAAACCCTATCCCTAAACACTCAACCCTCAACCCTCGACCTTAAACCTTAATCCCTCAACCGTAAACCTTAATCCCTCAACCCTCAACCCTAATCTCTTATCCCTAAACCCTAAACCCTAATCCCTCAACCCTAAACCCTAAACACTATCCCTATTCCTAAACCCTCAACCCTTGACATTATACCTTAAACCCTAATCCCTTATCCCTAAACCCTCAAGCTTAAACCCTAATCCTTCAACCCTAAACCTTATCCCTAATCCCTCTACCCTCAACACTCTACCTTAACCCTAATCCCTCAACCCTAAACCCCAATCCCTCAAGGTCCTAAACCCTAATATCTTATCCATAAACTCTAAACCCTATTCCTAAACCCTCAACCCTAATCCCTCAACCCTAAATGTTATTTGTAAAGCCTCAACCCTAAACCCTAATCCCTCAAGGTCCTAAACCCTAATCTCTTATCCCTAAACTCTAAACCCTACCCCTAAACCCTCAACCCTCAACCCTAATCCCTTATCCCTAAACCCTAATCCCTCAACCCTAAATCCTAAATGCTAGCCCTATTCCTAAACCCTCAACCCTCGACACTATACCTTAAACCCTAATCCCTTATCACCCTAAACCCTAATCCCTCAACCCTAAATCTTCAACCCTAAACCCTATCCCTAATCCCTCAACCCTCAACACTCTACCTTAACCCTAATCCATCGACCCTCAACCCTAATCCCTCAACCTTAAACACTATCCCTAAAGCCTCAACCCTAAACCCTAATCCCTCAAGGTCATAAACCCTAATCTCTTATCCCTAAACTCTAAACCCTATCCCTAAACCCTCAACCCTAATCCCTCAACCCTAAATGGTATCCCTAAAGCCTCAACCCTAAACCCTAATCCCTTAAGGTCCTAAACCCTAATCCCTTATCCCTAAACTCTAAACCCTATCCCTCAACCCTCAACCCTCAACCCTAAACCTTAATCCCTCAACCCTAAACTCTTATTCCTAAACCCTAAACCCTAATCCCTCAAGCCTAAACCCTAAACGCTATCCCTATTACTAAACCCTCAACCCTAGACACTATACCTTAAACCCTAATCCCTCGGCCCTAAACCTTCAACCCTAAACCCTATCCCTAATCCCTCTACCCTCAACACTCTACCTTAACCCTAGTCCCTCAATCTTTAACCCTAATCCCTCATCCCTAAACGCTATCCCTAAAGCCTCAATCATAAACCCTAATCCGTAATCCATTATCCCTAAACTCTAAACCCTATCCCTAAACCCTCAACCCTAATCCCTCAACCCTAAACGCTATCCCTAAAGCCTCAACCCTAAACCCTAATCTCTTATCCCTAAACTCTAAACACTACCCCTAAACCCTCAACCATAATCCCTCAACCCTAAATTCTATCCGTAAGGCCTCAACCCTAAACCCTAATCCCTTATACCTAAACTCTAAACCCTATCTCTAAACCCTCAACCCTCAACCTTAAACCTTAATCCCTCAACCCTAAACCTTAATCCCTCAACCCTCAACCCTAATCCCTTATTCCTAAACCCTAAACCCTAAATGCTATCCCTATTCCTAAACCCTCAACTCTCGACACTATACCTTAAACCAATATCCCTTATCCCTAAATCCTCAACCCTAAACCTTCAACCCTAAACCCTATCCCTAATCCCTCTACCCTTAACACTCTACCTTAATCCTAATCCCTCGAGCCTCAACCCTAAATGCTATCCCTAAAGGCTCAACCCTAAACCCTAATCCCTCAAGGTCCTAAACCCTAATCCCTTATCCATAAACTCTAAACCCTATCCCTAAACCCTCAACCCTAATCCCTCAACACTAAACACTGTCCCTAAAACCTCAACCCTAAACCCTAATCCATCAAGGTCCTAAACCCTAATTCCTTATCCCTAAACTCTAAACCCTATCCCTTAACCCTCAACCCTCAACCTTAAATACTAATTCCTCAACCCTCAACCCTAAACCCTAATCCCTAAACCCTAAACACTATTCCTATTCCTAAACCCTCAACCCTCTACACTATACCTTAAACCCTAATCCCTTATCCCTAAGCCCTCAACCCTAAACCCTAATCCCTCAACCCTAAACCTTCAACATACATACATACATACAAACATGCATACATATATACATACATACAAGCATGCATACATACATACAACCATACATACATACATACATACATACAAGCATACATATATACATACAAGCATACATATATACATACATACATACAAGAATACATATATACATACATACATACATATAAGTATACATACATATAGGCATACATACATACATACAAGTATACATACATACATGCTTAATAACCTTGAACATAAAAGATTCCAAGGGAGACATAATGCAAACGCGTTATAATGCACTCGGGTTAGAACACACTCACGTTATGTTAAACATGACAAACATCGGGTAAACTTTTGTGAAAAGGAAAAAATACAAAACAAAACATAATGCGAGCGCATTATAACGCGCTTGCATTATATTTTTCTTTGGGAATCCCAAGCCTTAGGCTTGGGATTTGCTTTGGATTTCCAACCCAAAGACTTGGAGTGCCTTCCCAACATCCAAAGACGTGTTTTTTCATATTCTACAAGATTTCACATTATTTCATTCGTGCTAACCCTCAGATTTGCACGTGTTTCAAGGTCAAACAAATCAAACACCTGGGTAATGTTAAAATTTCTCTTAGCTATTTAATGATGTAATTTTTTTCACATTTTGACAATGTTAAGCCTTTCATCTTTAATTTCTTTTGTTTGTGTCCATTTTTGGGCAAAAACTAGTGTTTGGTCTTTTTTTCATTGTAAATTAACCGTTCATTGAAATTTCAAAAAAATTACATTTTTAGAAACTAGATTCCATTCTACACATATTAAAAGAAAATTGATTTTCAATTAGTTTTCAAAATTTATAGGGGTAGCATGACCAAAATTCTATTTTTTAGGATGTGTCCACTTTGAAAATTAGTAAAAAATCAAATATTCATTAAAAAATTATTAGAAAAATTGGGCATAAACTAC
This sequence comes from Cunninghamia lanceolata, assembly GCA_027924645.1. Taxonomy (NCBI): domain Eukaryota; kingdom Viridiplantae; phylum Streptophyta; class Pinopsida; order Cupressales; family Cupressaceae; genus Cunninghamia; species Cunninghamia lanceolata. Next base: position 4,106,656 of record BSBN01000010.1, read on the forward strand.
ATGTTAGCTAATTTCTCATTGAAGTGATTTTAAAAGTACCAAAAAAAAGTTAACCTTTTGAGGGAGCCACAAACATGCTATGTTATGTTTTTTTGACAGAAACAACACCAATTTTTGTGGCTACCTCTTTTGAACCCCTTAATCTATACCATTTTAAAAAAAAAAATAGTAGTTTAGAAAGTAGACTCGGAGCACTACAAACATTGTTTTTGTTGCATCTTAAAATTTTGAGTGTAATTATGCTCAATTTCTCATCCAAGGCTAGCATTTCCTGATTTCAAAAAAATAGTGGCCACTTAAGACCCCTTTTTGGCCCCCCATCTTCTTGCACTTACCCAATAGAGGATATTCATATTCTATTTGATAATAGCTTTGATGGAGTTAGATCACCATCATCTTCTTTGAATGTTATTGTTGATTACAAAGAATACTGAGAGGGGGGGTGAATCAGTATTCTTAAAACCTTTTTATTCATACATTCATTAATCCACTTACCAAATTCAATAACATGAAAGCAAAGTAAACATGAGAAGAGAAGCCATAAATTCATAACACATAGACACCAGGATTTTACGTGGAAAACCCAAAAAGGGAAAAACCACAGTGAGTGTTAGCTCACAATATATTATGTTAGCAATATTGAATTACATAAGGCTCACTACCTTAGGGTTCACTACCCAAGGACTCACTGTCCAAGAAGTACTCACTGCAAAAGGCTCACTGCCAAAAAAATAGAAGAGAAGATAGAAGAAGGAATTGGTCACTGCCAAAAGAAGACTACTACAGGTGCATCTACAAAATGCTGAAGTGTAGTACCATTATGCTCAGTATATAGATTCAAAGGACTTCATACTGTCTACTCTGCTTTACATATACTGGACAGTTTTTTGCCCTTATTATCCTTTTCTGCTATGCAAACTACCTTAGATTATGCATATATCAAATTTGCATATTCTCCACACACCTCATACATCCAACACTGAAATCCATTGAATATATATATCCGCAATAGGATTCATCTCATAATCAGGTCAGCAACCCAGACATGAAACATGTATACAAGTGTTGTACCTTGTTGGCTTGATCTTGTGCTCAAACAGGAATGCGGATCCAAAAATACATATAGTAGTCTTCATATAGGTCGACACCAAACATTCAACCACTTATATTGATTGTTCAAACAATATATCTTCTCTGCAAATAGATCTAACATGTCTATCGGCTTGTCCCTTAAGAACATAATTGACTAGTTCAACTGTCACATCATAACTTCTACTGCAGACTCTATTAGACTCTAAAAATCATATCCAACATTCATCATTGACCTCTTAGCATACCTTCAGAACTGCAAACCAAAATATGCCATAGTGGAGGAATGCAGACCCTTTTACTCTGATACTATGCATTGTTCCTGTCTTTACTTTGTTCACCCAGACTTGGATACTTCACCATATGACTTCCAGAGGAAGTCAGAACTTAATCACTGGAGCATGTGATTACCAAGTATCTATGACTGACATACTTGAACCACATATAATTATCTTCAACTGCGGAGGCATATTGACCCAGTCTCTGTCACTTGCTTTGTATACTGCCCATACTTAGCCATTTGAGCCTTCCAGACCAAAATCCTTTTTCAGACCAAAATGATCTACTAGAGTAAAGTCTCTTTTCCATGCCAGTAGAATCCCTTTGCCTTGTTGCCATCAATGACAACATTCAGTCATTCATCATAGCAGTGTCTCTTGCCAATAGTTATGAGGGCACATTCAGACCCTCTTGTTCTTTCTCTACCTACATATGCCTCTATAGTGAAATATTTTGTAGATATTCATGAGTCCACATATCAAACTCAATCATCATCCATTTTGGCATCCTTCGCAGAAATACTAGATTCTCATTGGTCTAGTTGTATTACCTATGGTGAGCACCATATATCCATGGCTATTGTACCTAAATCTTTTATGGTACCTGATTCATCATATCAATATTTGTCATAGTTTGGCATTGGGTTGGATAGATTTAAGAAGCATTCAAAGACATTATCTTGGGATTCATCATTATCTTTGGATCATGTGCAGAATTCAATTACATTCACACTTCTTCTTACATATTCCTATCTGCAATGAGAATCTATCTTGCACATAGTGTAGTTATGTTTCTTCCCAACGAGAGAAATATTTTTCAGTAATTAGGGATCATTTTTAGGATCCAATGTCAAGAATCTACCAGCACTACAGGAGACAATTTGAGGGGAGGTTGCATGGTTTCTCTTCCCATCTCAATTTTGGGAGGGAGCATTTCCTTGCATGGAGTTCTTTCCTTCTCACTTAATTGGGTGTCGCTTAGACCTTCTCTCTTTATCTCTCCTATGCCTGAGGAACATTTATTGTACATTTTTGCTAGAAGTAGTCCTTGGGTGGTCATATTAAGTGATCCTTCTTTTTTCTTCACTTGTACATTTTTCATGCATCTTCACTTTTGGATGAGTTTTATTTCCCACTAAGTTTTCTCCTTTTCTTTGTGAGAAAAGTTTTTGTACATGGGGACCTAATATGGCCTCATAGCTAGGATCCATCATTATTTGTTTATTCTCCTTAAGTTACACTTAAAGGGGGTGTTATTGTAAATAATGACATTGTACAACTAGTTAGCTTTTAGCCTATCTAGGAGACTCCTATTCTTACTTGTTAAGTCCAAACATTGAGATTTTTACCTTTTTGTCTCACCTCATATGGATGAGACACATGTTCATATTTTTGGTGAAACCTAACTCGTGTACATATTCAACACCTTTATCACACATGTCCTATGCACATGCAAGATGGTTACAATCCACAATTACCTTCTCATCTCACCCCTTCCCTATATAATCAAGGGTTCATATGTAAATTGTAAGCTCTTTTGGGAACACACATATTGTATGAATATTATTGCATTTTAGCTCTATCAAAATCTCTTATAGAAGGCATATCATTGTTTTGTAGCATCTAATAGGTTGTGAGGATCAAATATCAAACTCCAATAGAAGGTATAGTAGTGGCTATGTGTTTCTTCTATTTGGGAGTGCTATTAGTTGGATGAGAAAGAGGTGACCCATAGCTTCTTTGTCCATTACCAGAGCAGAATATATGACTACTACACATGTCTATAAAAAGATAGTTTGGTTACAAAGATTATACTTTGGAGTTGGTTTTGATTGCAATATGGTTCAAATCAAATGTAACAATCATATTATTATTATTTTGGCCCAAAAATGTCATGTACCATGCTCGCACAAAACACAATGGTGTATAATATTACTTTGTTCGCAAGATGGTGGAAAATGGAAAGGTCATACTACATAAGGTTGACACTCTTGTGAATGTTGTAGATTCCCTTACAAAACCAATAAGCACAGAGAAGATCTCTTCGTGCAAGGAGGCCATCGGCCTTGTTTCTTATATCTAATTTATTTCATATTTCTTGATTCTGTCATTGCAATGTAAATGCCAAGTGGGAGAATGTTACGATAATAAGTGTCATTCACCTTGCAATCCTAAAGTCCTATTTTAATTGTAGATAATAAATAATGTGTGTTATCAAAAAATCATGGAGAGAGTGAATGTGGACACCCCTACGTGAGTGGAGATAATTATTTATTATTGTTTTATTCTCCAATGTGTAATTGTAATGGCATTTATCGCAAGAGGTTATGAAAGAAGCCAAACAAGTGTTATGGAGCATCTTTCTCATTATAGGCTATGATAAAGGATTAATTTACCCCCACGGAGCACCATGTATTGAGAAAGTGGGACTATTGAAAAAATACCCACTATGACATCATCTATGATGTGTAACTAGTGTAAGAAGAGTTTCATTCTATTCCAAGGGGTTGACCAAGTGGATATGGGCATTGAATTTTTGCATGAGAATTCATGTGTGCCTAGTTTTAGCCCATAATATTTGTCTCTTGTTTGAAAAAACATTTATGATTTCTTATATCCCCTTACTCTATATATGTTGGAGCTTTGGAATTGTGGTATGATGTATGTCGTGCTATCAAAATGCTATCAAATTGAAGGAACAAATTTGTTGATTATGTACTCTTAGTTTAAAAATTAATAGACTTGTACTCTCTTTAATGGACTAGTTTTTTTTAAAAGAGTTTCTCCATGTACATCTAGTGTTATGTGTTACTCTATTATGGTTTGCTAGTTTTATATGCTAGCTAAATTTCCATTATTTAATTAGTATATTGTTAGAAATGAAGGCAACAACTACCCAAATGGAAATCTGATTACAATATGTTTATGATCTTAAAGTAGTGTAATATAAATAGAGATTGCAAATGGAAATGAAATTACAACACAGGAATAAACACCATAGAAGAATAGACCATTTCAACACCAAATATAATGTGGAGAAAACCCTTTTGCGTAAAAATCTCCACCAAGAAAAGAGGCTCAAGTTGTATTATCTTTAAAATGGAGACATAATACATGCACCTCACTTTCTCTTTCTCTCCTCAATCTGGCATAACATGTGTATAAGAAAACTATATTTTACAACACATGCAAGGCATTGTATTTATAGAGAAATGGCATCTCCCAAAAGATGGTGTCCAATTTTTCTATCCCTAGAAACTCATTAAATGACACACAACAACCTCTGCCATTTGTCACAAGTCAACTATGCAATCTTGGGCATCCATGGACAAGAATAGGCACTTATGGCGTAATAAATGTTGTCATGACTGTCATAGAAATTATGTCATAACAACCCTTGAATAGTACCTCTCCAATATTGATGTAGTAGGGGATGTCAAAACCTTCCAACCTACTCAATAACACACTCACCATTCACCAAAACTAGGGCTTGATAGCAGTTCCTTCAAAACTAGGCTTCTAGCCTTGTAGCCCTTCAAAAAGGTCTGTTAGACCATAAATTTCACTAGGGGCATGATCTCAAAGAAACAAAGACATTCCAGGGTACCCATTAAGCCATTTATTAACATATCAAAAGATGAGGATGGGTTGTTTTAGACGAAACCCCTAAAAAATGCACTATTGTTGTTTGCAATTGGGCCTAATTAGGCCACCTTTTCAAAGGAACCCTATTGTGTTTGCACTCTAAATTTGTCAAACCAATTCTAGACCCTTGTTCACATCACAAATGAGCCAATTTCACTAATTTTGTCACTTGGATCCACTTCTAGGTAACTATTCTACTCAACCTACTACTCTAGGCTTAATACATTGATGATATTAGGCTAGGGTTATGCAAAACTCTGCCCTAACTCCATTTTCTCTCCTACCAATGACAAAATCTTAAAATATACCCTACATGCTTCCATTCCACTGATTTTGAAGAAATCCCACAGGTGGAATGGCCTAATAATCCATGCCCTAGCGTACAAAACCCTACTTTAGGGTTTTTGAATAGTTTTGAGGAAAAACATTATATCTCCCTTCAAATTTGATGGTTTTCCCTCCAATCAACTTTAAATCAAAGGTAACTCACTCTCCTATAGCATTCAATAGGTCTCAGATCATGACAATACTATACAGAGCAGTGGTACAATCTGGAACAACGATTGAACAACAAAAACAGCGGAAAACAAAGTTTTTATTCAAATTTTGCACTTTCCAAGTTCTCCAACCCTTGTCCTTGGGGTATGTGAGATTATTTCAACATGTTTGAGGCAGTTTTCAACAGTTTCACAATTGCCACTCAACTACATGGTCGTTTACCCCTTCTAACAATACATTATTTGTTGAGTTTGCAAAACAAAACTTACAAACCCTTACATTGTATGACCTTATTCAACAAGACATGACTCAAAAACATGAAAATTGGTCCTCATGGACCTTATTACATCCATTTGGGTGATAAAACATCTCCACCCTGCATTTGAACAACATTTGACCATCATAAGGCCAAGATTGCCCTTGGTGCTCCTGCACCAAATATGGGTGCTTAATGCTAAGTAGAGCAACTTACAAGAAATAAGTATTTGACATAAGCTGTCATATTGTAATAGAATCTTATGACAACTTACAGTTGTCATAGATTCTCTTACAACCACTTACCAACTTTATGACAGGTGTCATAACTACCAAAATTAGTATATTCATCCAAGGTGGCACCTACCCTCAATAACTCTCTATTTTCACAATTACCATCAATAAATGTTATTTCATAACTACCAGTGGTAACTCCGAAACTTACTGGAGCATTGCTCAGTAACTCCATAATTACCATCCCCGGGCGATAAATAATTTTTACCACTATTAGTGATACTAACTTGTACATCCCTTATGGGTGATTTACAAACACTATTAGAAATAATAATTACAAGGATTTACAAGGTTAATAGCACCTTAATCCTAACATAAATAAACATGATAATGTTTATGCATTATTTCCTCTCTTTTTGATTGAATGATGTGCAATGAACTCATATTATTTCCATGACACTAGGGTCTTGGGGCATGTCTTTAAATATGAAGACCTATACCCAAATTTGGATGATTTTGGTGCACAAGCCGACAATACAACTATCACATTTTAAAATCACTAACCTCTAAATGTGGTTATTTGAAATTTAAAAGGTAAGGGATGGAATTATAGTGAGAGGATTGCAATTGCAATTTCATCCAAGTTATACAAAAAGATGAAATAATGATGTATACAAATAGATAAAAGAGCTAAAGTAATCAAATGAAAAGATAATCAAAATTTTATTAGATTTCACATTAAATCAACCTAAATTAACTACTAAATTAACATCCTAATAACATGACAAAACTAAATTAATTTTTTTTTAAAACAGAAAAAATTTGCACTTTCTTCTCTATAGAGCTATTACAATTTAATATAGAAATTGACGGGTTGCCTTAGTATAGCGACCTAGAGGAAAATTACCTTTACAATCTTTTATTCCTCATAAACTTCATCTTTATCTTATAGTTTGCTCTTCTCTAGAAATTGTATTAACAAAATCAATAAGGGAAAGGATCCAATAGATAAGCATGTCACAATAACACTTAGACCCCTAGTTAAATATAATAAAATAATAGTAGTTGAGAAATAATATACTAATAAAAATTCAATAAAGAACCAATATATGTGCACATATACATCCCGTAACAATACACTACACATGTCACATCTAAAAAACAACCAATCTTATGGTAACACATAAGGCAATCAGTAATAGGTACCTTGGTGCACATGTTTTGGTCTAACTTTATTTTTGGGTGTTATGAGAAAACTCGGCCAAGATGTAGCTGATTAGGCTACATATTGATACCCATAACCCCAAACAATAGTGTTAAGCTCTTAACCCAATAAAGAGATGTGCTGGAATTTTCATGAAAATTATACCATTTAAAAGCTTGATGTGTCCCAGAATTTAGGGTGTGGAGTAATAAGTCCTCTTCCCATATTAGGGGAATCATTAATTCCTCCCCTCATCACACAAACAACCTGATGAATCAAATCAATTAGCTTTACGAAATTCATCATAAGAACAATAAGATCCGATGGCTATTCTTAAATATCATCCACTTCAATAGTTAAAAGCAATTTTAGCGAATAAAATTAAGACAAATATTTACCACTTTTTATTGTAAATGAGGTGTAAAATTACTATTGACCATTTTGGATGATATTTAAATAGAGTAGGATCCCTCTTAGTCAATGCAATTTAATATTATCGTTAACTCAATAATATGTGCAGTACACAGATTGCTTATTCTTCTTGCTAATGTCAATGCAAATTATACTATCATTAACTTAATAATATCTGCAGTCCGTATCTATATCTTTATTGACATGCAAGTCTGCAAAGCAACAGAGACATTCAAGATGAATGTATTGGAGTTGCATTGGTTGCTTGTTTCATATGTTGCAGAGCGTCTGCGCAATCCTGGCAAAGCTGCTGTGGGTCAGGGATTACATCTTCCGATACTAATGCAACCAGCTTTCCTTTTCCACCGTAGCTCACGAAATGTACTACCATCGACTGCACAAATATGGGAACAATCGCTTTTAAATGGTAGGTATATATAATTTCTCAAACATTTCTCAATAAAAAGTTGTAACAGAGAATGAGAATACTGACAGCATAGTTAACGTGAGTCGTAGGAATAATGTGAGTAATGGGGTTATCACCGAATTGGATCTCTTCCACCGGTCCCATCACATTGGAGAAGGCCAGTGTAGTGCTCGCAGCTACCTTACTCCAAAGGTATGCCATCAACTGCAATTTCATTAAAATAATTGTAATTTTCAAATGAGAAATCACAAATCAATTTGATCTTGTTTTGTTTTTTTGTCCTCTTCAGAAATTATTGGCTCCTCCTAGCTTGAACAGATGTGTCATAAGCGCATAAAAAGTACTGAAAAAACCTTTATTAGGCAAATAAAACAACAAAACAACCCGTTGGCTTGGGTAACGGAAGAGCTTAAACATCCGTACGTTGTACAGAAATTTTGTCGAAACCTGATCGATCAATTTTCATTCAAAATCCTATTTACTTCTTCTGTCTAAAACATGGAGGACAGTGGATTGAACCAATCGAAGAAGAAGTCGAAATATTTGGAAGTCAAAAATGCAGAAAAACAGTCAACATGTAGGCTGTTGAGGTGAGGCGTTGGCTAACCAGGCCACTCAAAGATGTTGTTGCGGTTAATAAATCTATAATTATCATAATATTTTGAATTCGTTTGGTTTTCAAAATATTTGTTTAAATTATTTTAATTAACATTTCAGATCATGCTGAATAATTTATAATCTCTTTTCATTATTTTTATAGTGAATTACACAATTATTTCTACAAACATACTAAATCAATAATAGACATCAGATTTCCACAGTCCATGATAATATGTTCTTGAGAGCTTCAGGATTTAACTCTGTAAGTTTTTATCTCAACATTTCGGATCACACTCGGTAATCCATCATTAGGAGAGCTAGAAAGAAGATTGAGAAAAATGACCCTGAAGCTCTCAAGAAAATACTAAATCAATAAATAAGTGTTAATTTATACGCAAGAAATATCACCTTAGTTGGTACGTATTTGGCTATGCCGTATGTCACTTCAGCCTCGAAAGATAACTTCTTCAGCCTGGTCATCTTTCTTGTAACACGGCAGTATTGAAGGGGATCTCCATAGTGGAAGATCGGAAACGGAAACATCCAGAAACCTACTTTATTACCCCACATAGCTTTCGATGGATTCTTCATGTTCCTATCCAGATCCTGCCCATACTCATTCTTGATATTAAACGAAAGTCTTTGAACATTAAGCTGAGAGAATATAATAATAATAAAAAAAAAACATGGACCTATTACTTTGAGCACGGTAGAACGCCTTAGGTTTACTGCAACCATTGCTCGAAGTCTTATGTCTGACGGAAGATGCTGCTCTGCACTTGCATTTGGATCGTTACCTGTGTTAAAGATATTTAAGCAATCAGAAAAACAGAGACAGTAATTATACATGGACATTAAGAGTTATTTGTTTGACCATTGAAGTGGATAATATTTAAGTAGAGTGGGTTCACCATAATAGGTTACATCCACGGAAAAACAGGGTAATATCTCTTATTACTTGCAGCAACAAATTACAAAGTTTCTGTAAATCCTAAAAATAGAATTGAGAAACAGCAAAGAACAGCAATATTAAAACAAGAACACAGAATGAAAGAAATAGGACAGCATACACAGAGCAACAAGACAATTTAATGTGGTTCGCCAATGTTGGCTACATCCACAACGAAGGGTGATCTTATTATCCACAATACATCTCTCTCTCTCACTCCATGTTACAGAGTATCCCATACATCACAGTACATGACTTTATATCTTAACAGCAGCAATGCAAGTTCCTGCTATATCCTCTCACCAACAGTCTCATATGTTTTCTTCTACAGATAGATAGGTCCAACCGTTGCCAAGAAGATGGCAGTTATAACAGCGGTTGCCAGAAGGGAATATGACTGAGGATACAGAAGAGAATAAGTCTGAGGATACAGAAGAACTGCAGATCGGTTACACATTGGGCTTCACCTAGATGCCACGTGCCCAACAGTTTCATCAATCAATCCAAGTGATTGAGTTCCAATTTTATAATGCACTCTTCAAGGCAGATGAAGAGTCTGAAGAATGGAAAATTGGAAAGTCATGATGATTGGATTTCACAACCAAACAACCTATAATCATTTTCCTGGAACTGAGACATTTTTAACTTGAATAAGGTAGAAGAAAAAGATAATTAGTAACACATTAGATTTTTGTGGATATTGTACATTTATATATATGAAATATTAAAAAAATATATATATAAAAAAAATTTAAAAGCATTGATATTTTTAAATAGTTTTACTTCATGGACTGGAAAACTTATACCTCCTATTGTCAATAGATTTTTAAGCAAAGTGAAGTAATTTGTTACCAAACGTACCATTTCGTCGCCTGCTCATATAACGCCTAAATCCAGCAGAAAGCGCTCCCATAATCACATCGTTCAATGTCTGCCATAAACTTTTCTGTAAGACTTTGGAAAACTTTCTAGTACGATACAATATGATCAGGACATTGAAGTGGGCCCTATCTAATCCCATCGATAATTCATTCACTATAAAATACACATTAAGGTTTTCACGTACCCCATTAACTGCCTTTTTAACCAAGCAAATATCTTCAATGCTGAGAGTCACATGAGCCAGACGCTTTGAACCACCTGTTGCTATGCGCTCTCCTCTCAATAAATTCTTGTCCCGCTTCCATAGCAGAGTAACCCCATACTGGAGCAGATTTAGGAATGTGAGCCAAAGCCCTGCAACCACATTGTAGACAATTTGTAGAAAGCTTGTGGATCTCTGGTTAGATGACGTATGCTGTGGGATGGTGGGTGACACGTTAGGATGAGCAGCTTTGCTTGTGGAATTTACTATGAGGGAAAGCATAGAAACACAATCTCCCAATGAATGATGGATTCTGAATACAAGGCTGGCTGCTGCATCTCCAGAAGAAACATTTAACACATGGACTTCCCACAGAGGCCTGCATGGGTCAAGAGGAGGAGCAGTCACAAGAGAGCTTGTATACTCATTTACAAAGTTGGGATTCCCGGATCACGTGATTGTAGAGAATCCCAACTTTGTAAATGAGTATACAAGCTCTCAGAACCCACTTCAGATTGTTGTGCCTGTCCTTTACCTGCACTCCACAGTTCATTTCACATAATCATTCAACATATACTTCAAACCAGACAGAATCAATACCTGTATAACCAATGTACAGATATACATCTAGCTAGGTCACATTGAATGAGCTTAGGTGAGCATTTCATAGTGAAGATCCATAGAGCAATCTTCACAAGTCATGTCATAACATATATTCATACATATAAATTTGCTAAGTAAAATATAATATTTATTTTAGTGTTTTCACACAAAATATAGGAGGCATTCACTTTGTAAGTTGAATGTTTCACAATTCAACTGAGTTAGTTTTAATAGAACCATATTTAGGAAATAGTAGTTTATAACAATCTATCTCCCATGAATATGAATAACAAAAGAGATATGAATATTTATTTTTAGTGTTCTACGTTTTTATTTTATTATTTTAGGTGATAAGTTTTTTTTGGGTATTGAATGATGCCTGAAAAGAGGATCTGCAAAATGAAGAAACCGGCAACAAAAACAACAGAAGGGACAGCAACAACAAATACATAATAATATCATAAATAATAATTCATAAGAACCTATCTCATAAACTTAAACATTTAATAATATTATAGGTGAGATGATCCACTAGTTGAGCACCCTAATTTCAAGCCTCTCTAAATTATATGGGCAATTTCAAATCACTCCAAATTTTTACAACAGCTTACTTGGCAAGGCCCATGCTTAAAACTAAGGTTTCATGTCCACATCATCAAATATGATGCCACATCACATGCTTTTTGTTGAGGTGTCCAAAAAGACCCCAAAAAAAGGTGGACAAATAGTTATGCATTAAGTCATGTTTTGTTGGTATGTTGATGTGGCATTGTATGATGGGTTGCTTTTTAGATCTAAAGATCATATTTCATTCAATTACAAGTACTTATAGTCAACACTAACAACCTTAAAGTCACAACTACTAGTGCTAAACTTTTTAAAATATTGGGTCTTGAATCCACAAATACTATCACAACTATTGAAACATGCTCAGCAATTAAATCCTCTCTCCTAAATAATAATTTATAAAAACCCATCTCTCATAAACCTAAACATAAATATTTTTAAATGTTTTGAAACACAAATCAGAACCTACCAACGTTTAAGCTATGACAAATTTAGGTCTAACATATCCAATAGACAATGTCAATTCACCAAGAAATACCCTCAGTCCTAACACCTAAGATGAGGAACACCCCAGTACAGAAATTTAGTAATATGTACAGTCCATGAAAACACGTAGATCCAATAACGTTGTTCATTGCATACTTAAATTGTTATTAAAAAAAAAACAATGTAACACAGGTCAGAAATGGAAAAGGAAGAGAATGCTAACGACAACGCTTGAAAATCTTTGGTGCTCCGCCAGATTTTTTCGCAGTAAAATTTTCAAGGACTTGACGTCGATTTCTTTCTTGAATCCCACAATGGTTAAGATGTAAATATCCATCAATGTATCGGAGGCGAGGCATGCGCCTGGACTCAAGGGTTCTTCATCGTTGGATATATTGACCATGTAGCTTACACCATCTTACGCTCTTCAAATCCATCACCATGATCATGATCATGGCCCTTTTGCTTAGAAACAATCTGGCGTTTTGCTACTGAGTTGGCCGTCTTCATTCTTCCCCACAGGACGCTCCAGATCCTCCTTTGGAAGCTTATATGCTACTGCGCTTGGGAGGTAATAAGGATAAGTGAGACAAGAACAAATATTTTAAATGGGGGCACCATCTAAGATGGAAGAACAATTATGCGGTAATTATTACACCGAAAGGGTGCAGGTAACAGTTATTGTTGATATAGCCGCACCTCCAAGAACGCTCAATTTATCTGTAAAACCATTTCCCTCTTAAAGCTGTCGAGATCTCTAAGAATGCTGGACCTTGAGCAGGTGATCGAGAACGAGAGAGGCGAAGGTCGAGGAATGTGCTAATAAATGACCATATTTTTGCAATCAATTCTTCCATCCTCAACAAAGATGTAGGGTATACGAGTCAATAGTTGAACAGGGTCCAATTGTTGTTACAGTACTGGTGGGCTGTTCTTAAATATCATCTACTTTAACAATCAAAGGTCAATTTTGGCCAATAAAAATAGGACAAATATTTACCACTTTTTATTGTGAATGAGGTGTAAAATTGCTATTGGTTGTTGACTATTGAAGTGGATTATATTTAAGTAGAGTGGTACTGGTGGGTATAAGAGCTAGTAGTTGAAGTTGAACACCCTATCTACTATATATTGTCAATGATTATTCTATATGTAAAACAAACACAAGTACTTATAATTGAATGAAATTTCTAAAAAGCAACAAATCATGTGATGCCACATCTACACACCAATAAAACATGACTTAATGCAAAACTATTGGTCCTCCCTTTTTCTTGGTCTTTTTGGACACCTCAATAAGAAGCATGCTGATATAACATCATATTTAATGATGTGGACCTGAAACTGTAGTTTTAAACAATAGCCTTACTAAATAAATTGCTGTAAAAATTTCAAAATAATTTGAAAATCAATTTTAAGAGGCTCAAAATTAAAATGTTCAACTACCAACTCTGCTCCCTAAGCAATTTAAGTTGGAGTAACTGCCGTAGAAACGGTAGAAAGACAGACCTCCTTCTGGACAAATAGTCGGGTGAAGAATTGTTCATCGTACGCTTATATTAATTTTACAAGGTCCGTTTGCAAGAAGGACAGCGTACCAATCCACTATCACCACATTTATACCAAAAAAAATAATAATAAATACTAACATTTATTTTTAATCATTAGGTAAATCTTTTAATTTAAAAAAATTCTAAAATTGTGATAATTCAGTAACTGTTAAGAAGTATGGTTTATTTAAAAGATAAAAACTTAAAATGTATATTTTGTACCATTAAAATAAATTCTCTTTATATAGAAAGATAGAATTTGATTAATCATATTATTCTTGACTGTTAGAAACAATCACTACTCCAATTACCAATATTTTTTAATTTAAAAAAAAAAAAACCTTTAAAACTGTATCAATAACTGTTGAGAAGTATGGTTTATTTAAAAGATAAAAACTCAAAATGTATGCTTATTGTGTACCATTAAAATAAATTCTCTTTATATTGAAAGATAGAATTTGGTTAATCATATTATTCCTAACTGTTAGAAACAATCACTACTCCAACTACCAACATTTATAATATCAAAGTGATTCATTCTCATTTCGAGAGATCCTTGTCACACTATCATGTGAGAGTGGATGTAACCCACTTCAATTTCTTTTAAAAGATAAAAACTTAAATGCATGCTTGTTTTGTGCTATTAAAATAAATTCTCTTTATATTGAAAGATTGGTTTTATAGTATCAAAGTGATTCATTCTCATTTGGAGAGATCCTTGTCACACTATCATGTCAAAGTGTATGTAACCTACTTCAGTTTCTTTTAAAAGATAAAAACTCAAAATGTATAGTTGTTTTGTGCCATTAAAATAAATTCTCTTTATATTGAAAGATTGGTTTAGGTTAATCATATTATTCTAGTTGTGCCATTAAAATAAATTCTCTTTATATTGAAAAAAGATTGGTTTAGGTTAATCATATTATTCTAGTTGTGCCATTAAAATAAATTCTCTTTATATTGAAAGATTGGTTTAGGTTAATCATATTATTCTTGACTGTTAGAAATAATTACTACAACAACAACCAACATTTATAATATCAAAGTGATTCATTCTCATTTGGAGAGATTCTTGTCATACGATCATGTCCACAAATTAGGTTTCTGGGTTTTCGGCTATTAACGAGCACATTACCTACTTTTGACATAAGTGCCCATATTTTTAATAAAGATAGCATTTGGTTTTATTACCTTCTTTTCATCATATTTTTTATCATATTTTATGATTTATCTACCTATGTTCTTATCTTCATGCTTTCTTGTGCCAATTGTGATCATTGCTGTAGCTGTTGAGCCCATGCATGGCTTTTCAGTCTTCATTCGGAGAAACAATCCAATGTATTGTTCTTTTTCTTGGCCAAGTTGGGCCTAGACTATGTACTGTTTTTCCACTGGTCTAGTTACGCTTGGTTTTAAGTTTATTGCTTTGTTTACTTATGTTATGTTGGTGAGTTTTTTTATTTTATTTTTAATTTTTAAATTTTGTATGAGGTAGTCTCTCTGCCATGTTGCTTTGTTTCGTATTCTATTATTTGTATATATTGAAAAAAAATTAAAACACAGTCAATTTATATTTAAAAAAATTAAAAGTATAAAATAACTTTTAAGTAAATAAAATAAACAAATTCTTATGTAAATAAAAATAAAAATAAAATAATGTTTAAATAGTTCTAAATAAAATAAAATAAGTATTACTTAAATAAATAAAATAACATTTAATAAACTAGCATACTGCTTGTTTTAATAATTTTGTAATTTTAAATTTTATAATTTTATATTTTTTCAAATTTATTAATTTTTTTAATTTTGTAATTGTATTAATTTTATAAGTTTATTTATTTTATTAGTTTTATAATTTTATAATTTTATATGTTTAATTAATTTTTTTTGCTAACACTTAATTATTATGTAATATAGTAAATAATTATGTAATTATTAAATAAAAACATAATATAAGTGATATAGTTTATAGTTTATAATTAAATTAGTGAGTAATGTTTTTGAAATAATTATTTATTTTAGAAGAGTTAAACTTTCAATAGTAAAAAAATAAAAAAATAAAAAAATATTTTAATTTTGATTTTATGGGTTATTTGAAGATCATTTTTAATTTATTTTTATTTTTATGGAAGAGGAAAGATGAATTTTTATTTACTTAAAAGTTTTTTTAGAATTATTTTATTTACTAGACTCGCTATGTTTTAGTTTTTATTATTTTTTTTTGCAAGTGGTCTCTTTAAACTCTATGCTATTGTAGGCATAATAAAAATAGCTCTTCAAATAAATAAAAATATAAGAATTTTTGAATACTTCTAAAGCTATAGTTTAACTAAACATACATATAAAATAATTTATACAAAATTAAAATACCAATTAATTAACTTCAAAATGAGTCAACCTTGCTCCTAATGTTAAGAATACAAAACATGTAATATTTGGGTTATAAAATAGAACTTTGGCCAAAATAAATATTCCAAATTGTTTAGCATTAATTCCCAAATGTCTAGCAAGTAGATCTCTTTAAACTCTACAATTTAAAGAAAAGCCAAATGGCATCCGGGATCAAAAGTTATGGCCTCAAGAAGTTCGGCCCTCCATATTGGAAATACAAAAACATCTATGACACATAAAAGAGTTGTAAGAGGGAATTAAACTTGTTGACTACACATCATAAAACATTTTTCAATGGAGATAATAGAGCCAAAATGTAGTGCCCAAGGTGGTGAGTGGATTATGATGAGTTTATGATAGGTGGATGAAATATACTATTTTTAGTCTATGGACTCATCTTGGGATTTGGGTATTAGACTTTTAATTAGGGTTTGAGCATCACATTTTGGGTGGTTTTACCTCATGGTTTTTAATTATGATTTGATGTTTTCATGTATTGTCTCTCCTATTTATTGGGTGCTTGAGATGGAGGCTTTAATAGTGAGTTTTGTAGGTACTTTAATGCTGCAAGAATTCCAAGTCTCTTATACTCTTATAAAGGCTTAAACTTTACAAGTGTATTGTAACCTTTAATTATTAAATAATACATTGAGTTGCTTTGGGGTGTGGATTTTTCTCGTGAAAGGATACCTTCTCTTATAGATTAGTGTAGAAAGTGTATCCTCATCTATGCTTCCTTTCAAAATCAATCAAAATAAAATTAAAAAAAAACATAAATGTGAAATATAATATATTAAAATAAAATCATGATTAAACAAAACAATTTAATTAAATATTAAAACAAATGAAATATCAACTAATACAATATTTTATATTATAATATAAAAATTAATATCATATCACATATTAAATAAATGAATGTTTATAAAATTAATATGAAAAATAAAATTTATTAGAGTAGCTCGAGTGTTATGGTCGTCTCCTCCAGATGTGATTGGTCATCTATTCTAGGTTTGATTCTCTTGTATTAGACAGTGGGACCTCTTCAAGTCATCCACTTTAAAGTTATAAGAGCTTTCCCTATCTAAATCACCCGGTGAAATTACTTTCCCTATCTAAATCACCCGGTGAAATTACTACCTCCAAATACTTCCAGATCTAGATCATTAAACTGCCAATTCCTTTTATAACCAAAAAAAACTAAAATTAAATATAATAAATAATTATATTTCAACTTTATATATATGGAAAATGGTGCTTTGTACTTGCACTCGCAACCTTAAAATGTAGCAGAATTCGAATCTTCCCCCTGCAAGCACTCCCGCCAATTTGCAAAAATAGGATAGCGTATCGAAGTAGATCTATCTTCGGAGGTTCTCCCTGATTCATTGATGTTGGAAGAAATCACTATGCATTCCAGATTCATTGTTCCTAAAAAATCTTGAGAAGCAATCGAAATTTGGGCGAAAGAAAATTGGAAGTTCGATTTTGCTCTAAATTTTTTCTGAGAGGTTTCTTTGTGGCAATTTTCATGAATCAGGAGGACCGTGATAGCATCCTTTCCTGTGCGTCGTGGCGATCTTGAGAAGATGTGATGTTCATTAAAAAATGGTGCCCTAATTTTAATCCGATGACCACCAATTCGGTGTCGTTTGTTGTATGGCTTCGATTGTATAATCTGCCAGTGGAATTTTGGTCAGAAGAATGCCTCAAGAAGATAGGTAACTCTCTTGGAATGGTCATGGAAATTGACATTAATCTTTTGGAAGGCAACTCTTATCTGTATACCTGAATGAAGGTGGCATCCATTATAGATATTCCAGAGGAGATTTTTCTTGCTTCGGCTGCAGGCAAATGGGCTCAACAAATTGAGATCGAAGAGGTGATTTTTAATGCTTGAAATGCCACCGAAGGGATCATGATACAATCAACTGCACCTTGCATCCTTCCACACCTGTTAGGAGATGGACCCTTATGAAGAAGGTTGTTGAGGAGACACTTCCGAAGGAGCAGGAGATTAACCCTCCCACCAAAGCCCTGGACAAACCTGATGTTGTCTCAATGCCAATTTTGCCCCGATCAGACAGAAAAGATCCTTCCTAACCAGTTTCAAGAGGAGTCTAACCCCAATATGGAAGTGGAAGAGGAGGAATCGGATTGGTCAAGAGATGAATCCATGGGAGAAGATGAGATTGACATTATTGAATCCAGGATCATTGATCAAATGGCTTCCAAAATTTCCAAACCAAATGCTCATTCAATGAAGAAAAAGGGAAGGAAAACCAACACACAAAGAAGGGAAACTGATGCTGATGTGAGTGGCCAAGTCTCAATTAACAATATTTTTCTGAACTCCAAGGGAGGGAGACCCTCCCTTGAGAAGCCATGAAGCTCACAACATGGAATGTTAGGGGATTGAATGCCCCTAACAAATGACGCTTGTTAAGAGTCAAATCTAAGTAATGAATTCATATATTACTCTCATTCAAGAATCAAAACTCAAGGATGAGGAATCAAAATTTTTTCTTATCACATTGGGTTGACTGGAAGGGCTACTTTGTTCCAGTGATTGGTGCCTCTGGTGGTCTTGGAATCATTTAGAGGTCATCTAGAGTCCAAGTGGTGACTATCTCCGAAGACCCAAATTTGATGGTTGTGGAAGTTTGTTGCTTGTCTTCCAAGCTCTCCTTTCACCTTTTCAATATTTACGGCCTTGTTAAAACATAAGAGAAAGTAAAGGTATGGAAAGATTTGTTCAATTTCATTTCTTTTAAAATTTAGATCTATACATTTTGAGAGGAGATTTCAACACCATCCTCGCACACATGGAAAAGCGAGGAGGCTGCTCTCAAGTCAATAAGTCTCAGAGAGACTTCCAAGACTGTGTTGATTCTTCTTGGTCTCCTAGATTTAGCCCTAAAAATGGATGTTATACCTAGACCAATAGAAGGCGAGGCTTCACCAACATTGCAGAGCAACTAGACTAGTTTCTCCATTTCCCAAATTGGCTCAACAAACCATTGATGCTTGAGTCTTCTATTGCCCCCATTTTAGGTTCTGATCACTATCTGGTGAACCTGTCAATTTCGAATGACCATGCCCCTACAAAGTGTCCATTCAAGTTTGAAAAAATGTGGCTTAGACATGAGAGCCTCCCTTATCTAATGGCATAATGGTGGGACTCTACAATGCAAGTGCAGGAGGGCACCAAGATGTTCATGATGGCCAAGAAGCTCATAGCCATTAAAAATCATCTTAAGAGATAGAATAAGGAAACTTTCAAGAACATTTTTGAGGAGAAGGAGAGAATCGAAAGTGAATAGGAAGCCCTAAACCATGTCATTCTGGATAATGGGATGACACATGTTGAGTTCGACAAGGAAAGGGAGCTGCTAAATGAATATCATGAGGTGCTAGCCAGGGAGGAGGTCTACTAGAAATCTATCTAGAGAGCTCTGGCTTAAGGAGGGTGACCTGCACACGAAATATTTCCACAATTCAATGAAGGCTAGAAGAGAACAAAATAAAATCTCATATCTCAAGCTTGATGATGGCTTCATCATTTCCGATCCAATGGATATTCAACATGAGATTGTCAATTATTTTTAGAATTTGCTCGCTTGCACAGAGGCATCCAATGTGGTTAGTCAAAATTTCTTCCTTAACTTAATACCTCAAGTCATGAGTGAGGAAGATAACTAGATGTTGTACACACCTATCACTATGGAGGAAGTTAAAGATGTTTTCCAAATGCACTTGGGCAAGGCCTTGAGCCCGGATGGTTTCCCTGCTGGCTTCTATTACCATTTCTAAAACATCCTTGGCCATGATGTTTGAAGATGGTGGAGGAATTGAGATGCTCGAGGCAAATCCTCAAGGACCTAAACTCTACTCGCATTGCCCTAATTCCCAAAAAGAATGAATCGGTCACACTATCATACTTCATGCCAATTTCTTTGTGTAACACCTTCTACAAGATCATTTCTAAAATTATGGTCAACCAGCTCAAATTAGTCATGCCCAAACTCATTTTTGAAGAACATAGTGGCTTTACTCCGAGTAGGTCGATCACTAATGAAATCATTATAGGTCATGAGGCAATCCATTTTATCTCCTCAACAAGCAGGAGTCTTTTATGGTTGCCAAGTTGGATGTAAGTAAAGCCTACGACCGAGTGGACTAATGCTTCCTCCTTACCATCCTCATAAAATTTGTCTTTAGCCCTCTCTAGCTCCAATGGATCTACAACTGCATTTCATCTATTTGCTACTCTATCCTAATCAACGAAAGTCCCACGGGTCTTTTTGAACCTACAAGGGGGCTCTGGCAAGGTGATCCCATTTCACTCTTCCTTTTCGTCATCATGGCTAAAGCGCTTAGGAGTGCCATAAGAGCTCAGGTGGTGGGAGACCTGTGGGCTAGTGTCCATATTACTGATGACTTTCCTGCCATTTCTCATTAATAGTTCAAGATGTAGAACAAATTTCTGGACAAGTATGTGTTTGCCTTTGGTTAGCAATTAAACAAGAATAAATCTTGCATTTTGTTAAATTCAATACCAAGGGCACTATTAGGTGAAGGATTGCTTCTCTACTAGAATTCAATATTGAAACATTACTAGGAAAATACCTTGGAGTCCCACTCTTTAGGGGATCAATGAGGACAAAATTATGGGAAGAAACTATGGATAAGTACAAGTTGAAGGCCTCCTCGTTTAAAGGAAAATGGCTAATGCTTTCCAGCAAAATTACGATGATGAAGGCGGTGCTCTTGGCCATCCCAGTTTACCTCTTGTCAAATACACAAATCACTGGAAGAGAAAATTGCCTCATGGAAGGAATTTTTAAGAAATTTCTTTGGGAAGGCTTGGAGGACTCAAGGAGAATTCCACTAATTAGCTGGGAGACTGCATGCAAGCATAAAAGTGTGAGTGGCCTAGGCCTTAGGAAGAGAAAGATGTAGAACAAAGCCCTGAGGGTAAAACTAATTTGGAAGATGTTTGAGGAGCCCAATGCCTAGTGGTGTCACCTACTGTAGTGTAAATACCTAGATTTGGAGGAGCCAAAATAAATCCTTACCACTCCCTATAAAGTACTAAAAATTCACATCACTTGAAACTAGAGTAAAACCTAGATTTACTGAAAGTAAAATCGAATATGGTAAAATAACTTCTACTCATCATTCCAAAGGAAATATAATAAGATAACCTTCAAGAGTCCAAGCCAGTTTTCAGATTCATAAGTAAAAGTACAACTATAATTACAATGTGTATATAAATACATCTGAAGTCATTTATAGAGTATGTAGAAATAATATTACAAGTGTCGAATAATGGCATCAAGCCTTACAATCATTTGAATACAAGAAGTACAATTGTCATTACTGTCAAATAAATCTATCAAGGAGTCCTCGACCGCCATCGACCAACCGGCCATCTGTTGCATCAAAGGACAAGAACATGGTTTAGGCACTTTTTTCGCCCAACCACGAAGCTTGCGCTTCCCCAGTATCCTTCAAACTAAAGGATGCCCGACCCCACTCGAAGAGCCTAGCAACCTAGAAACATATGCAGAGTGGAATCTGGTATGTGCCTATCAATATACATGCATCACTAATCTGAATGCAGCATCTCATCAATAGGATATGGTAGGGAAAATATACAATGTATAGCTACGAAAAAGTCCATCTATTTCAATGGTGCATGTCTATTTCAACATTCTATCCGCTTTGGCCAAAGTATTTATCCGTTGTAACAGCATGCAAGTTTTGAAAAAGAAAACTCACTTCCCTATTTAACCCACATTCAATACCCGTCCTGGAAGGCAATCTTTCCGAAAGCACAAAATCAAAAGAAACGATTTAACTACTTCCACAGTTTATGACAGAAATGAAAACCCCTATCCCACTAACACGCATACAAGAAAAGAGAATTATAAACTAGAGAGCATGGTAATTGTTTGTTTCATAATTAGATCATTTTTAATCTTCTTCACATGTGAATGTCATTCAAGTTTTATTTCATTCTTATGTAAGCGATAAAGTATTCCTAGTATGTTGTTTGTCACTAAGGTATACACTTGTAAGTATATATAAAAAAAAACTAATTTTAGTTAAGAATTCATTTCTGTTGAAGTATGCATTTAACATGGAATAAAATCATCTAAAGGCTATTTTAGAGGAAGTTTTGGTCTACAAGAGGATTTTAAATTCGTTTATAATTTAGTTCTTTTGCACATTTCAAAGGTCAAACAGTCAATAACAATTTCTTTACACCTAAGACAAAATAGATTTACCTATTATACTAGCCTGCAGTAAATGGTCAACAGTACATTCAATTTCCAGTACTCTTATCAAAATATTTCTAACTGTTTCCAAATTCAATAATGCAATCTAGAAAGAAAAAAACTAACTTCAGCACCATAAGGTTGGTGTATAGAAGGAAGATTTATAATGTAATGACGGCTTAAGGTGAAGGAACGTCTCTGTGCTTACTAGACAGTGACCATTAGGATCAACAAATAAGCAATAAGACTAGTTTCCATGGTAATGGCAGACACATTCTACAACATTGCTAGGCAATTCAAATAGGTTTGAAGACGAACTTCTTTACACGCTTGGGAGCTAACTTCACTGCTTCTGGCCACAATAGTAACACAAGAATTGCTACTGGTGATTATCACAGCCCTCCGCTGTTCAAAGGATGAGAGTAAGGGCCAATTAAACGTGCATTAACTTTACAAAGTCTAGGGGAAACTGAAGGATTCAAAAACTGAGGATATGAGAATGCAAACTAGATGAGAACTTCATGAAATTAACAAACAAAACCACATAAGATAGTGCTAACATTAGATCGCTATCAGAAACAGCGAAAGATTCTCACTTAATCAGTGCTTGAGATCATTTCACATGGAGACGGTGATCTATGCAGAGATCTAACAAAATGGTGTTTAGCTACATTTGCTAATAGTGTTTGATAAACAAAACAAGGTAGATGCCCTTCTAGGAAGATAGATGAGTGTTATACGATATTTTGAAATCAGCTTAACTACAGAAAAATGACATTCAGATAATCTACAGTCTGTATAATTTACATTGCATGCAAAATTACAATCGACATCTACAGAAAATAGCATTTGAATAAATCATAGTCGGCACAGTAAATATTGCAAAGGATATACTAAGCGTTGCAAGGTATAAATCATATAGGAATGTCATATTTATAGGATTTCATCAGCATAAAAGTACCACGGAGGAGGTTTTTGCATTACTTGTTGAATGTTCTAAGGATACAGATAGATCAGTGTGCTATACACAGTAAGTCGACGGCATACAATTAAATCAAGTGGTATTCACCATACCTATCAATGTCATTCCAAAGCATTGATCTATAAAGAAAATACAGTGCAGAATGGGTTTCGCATCATAGATTAGCATTTAATTAAATCAAACACCTTTCATTTAAATAGAGAATGGCATATAATTCATAGAAAACCAACATACATTACACATTAAAAGACTTTCAATCTCAGAAGACAACATAGTTTTTAAGAGACTGTAGGAACAGATTTAGTTATGAGGAAAACTACGATCCTAGGCCAAGCTGTTAACTCATAAGACAAGAATATGAAGGAGTAATTATTTACACTCTAAGAAAAGAACCTGATTTGATAATGAGAGATCTCTGGATCTGGTCCGTTGCTGTGTAGTCACCTCCTTTCCCTTTGGTTTTCTTCTGTGTAAAAAAATATATATCTGCCCCTTCCTATTCTCCTTTCCTGCCTTTTAAAAACCTAATCTCCCTTACGACTGGCAGTTTCCTCCTTCCTTAAACATGCAAAATTCTTTATTTGCTATTTTTCTTAACCTCCAATACATGCGTCGCATGCTTTCTCTAACTGTTTAAAACAAGACTCTCTCTCTCTCTCTCTCGTAAACTAAATAAAAAAAATACTAAATATCTGAGAATATACATTGGTTTTTGTTTACTATTAAGTATATTTACTTTCTTTTCCTATTTTGTCGAAATAGAATTTATTTTATATTTTAAAACCTTCATAACTATCGAAGTTGTATAAAGATTTTATTTAATTTATCACATGCAAGGAAAATAAGGATTAACTTTCATTTTTTTTTTTAATAAATAGAAACAATTATTGGAATGAGGTTGATATTCTATTTTAATTTAAACAATATATATTTTTTTAATTTCTTTCATCTATTAAGATTCTGACTTATTGTTTTTGATGCACAAACAGGTATCGAGTTCCATTGTATGATAATCAAAGACATTCATAGCTATTCCAATTAGATGAAAACATCAACATCCTTTCAATAATCATGCAAACACAATCATGAATTAAACATGCAAGCATTACTCGTCAAAAACACATGCAATGCAATGCAAGATAAATCACTACGTGAGTGTGTGGGATTCCCAGATAAAGCCTGTCAGATGTTGCCATGAAGCTAGGACTCCCCTACCTAAACCATGCTCTTGTCGTCGACAAGACTGCAAAAGTCAAACTCATAAGACCATCAATAAGTTAGTCCCAATATAGCCGAAGCAAATAAAATAGCCGAAGCGATCAATTTAACCTATCAATGTAATTAATCAATGTAATTATTGCATTTTAACCATTCAATCAAGTACGAAAAGTATGAGACGTGACATCCTTCCCCAGTTGGAAGAGACATCGTCTCGATGTCTTATTACATCACGTAACAAATAAATCTAAAACAATAATCTATCATCATCTAAGTATCATAATATCTAAACATGCATGTAAATAAACATCTAATCTAATTTCCCAAATGTGGAAATGATCTATCAATATCAGAAGCATCCTCCCAAGTGGCACTGTCCATTGAATACTAGTCCCATTGGACCTTATACTGCACTATGTCTCGATTACACAACTTAACGTTGCGCTTCTCCAAGACTTGAATGGGCTCCACTAGCACCACTCTTGGATCCTGTACCTGTAGAGCATGCCAATCGAGAATATGCAAAATGTCAAGATGATAAGGTTTGAGCAATGACACATGAAAAACATTATGGATTTTGGTGAGAGCTGGTGGCAATGCAAGTCTGTATGCAATTGGATTGATCACTTCAAGAACGTCGAAAGGTCCTACAAATCTTGGAGCTAGTTTGGATGCCTTGCCAAACGATATTGAACTCTTATGTGGCTTGACCTTTAAGAACACTTTGTCACCCACGGAGAATTGCCTAAAAGTCCTATTCTTGTCTGCATAACTCTTCTGTCTATCCGAGGCTTGTTTTAATTTTTCTTTGATTAGCTTCATCTGATCTTCCATTTCCTTCAACATATCAGGTCCAACTACTATTCGGTCTTCTATCCTATCCCAACTGATTGGAGTTCTACACCTGCGACCATAAAGAGCCTCGAAAGGTGCCATACCTAAGGATGCATGGTAGGAATTATTATAAGCAAACTCTACCAAGGGTAGATATTCCTCCCATTTGTACTGCTGGTCCATACAGTACATCCTCAGAAGATCCTCTACAACCTAGTTGACTCTCTCTGTCTGACCATCTATTTCAGGGTGATAAGTTGTACTAAAGTTTAACTTAGTCCCCAAAGCTGCATTAAGTGTGATCTAGAACCTAGAGGTCATATGAGTGTCACGATCTGAAATGATCGTCTCTGGGGCTCCATGTAGTCAAAAGATCTCTTGTACAAACTTCTTTGCTAAAGTCAACGACCCATCCGTGAGATTTCTCGGAATGAAATGAGCCAATTTCGTTAGTTTGTCAACCACCACTAAGATGACATCATGCCGATTCTTTGACATGGGCAATCCCTGAATAAAGTCCATGCTAATCACCTGCCACTTGTACTTAGGTATGCTATGTGGGTAAAGCAATCCTCCAGGATGGACATGTTCTGCCTTAACACGCTGACACTCTAAACATCAAGCTATAAACTCTATCACATCCTTCTTAAGCTTAGGCCAAAAATACAATGGCCTCAATCCTTCCATAGTTTTAGTCACTCGAGGGTGTCTAGAATATGGAGCACTGTGAATCTCCTCAAGAACTAACTTCCTCAATTCGCTTGAATCTGGGATATACATTCTCCCCTGATATCTCAGAAGCCCATCTGATTCAATTGCATATCCATCAAATCGATGATCTATAAGGTCTACTTCTAATGCTTGTTTAACCCTTTCATAGTGCTCATCTCCTTGCAAGTTCTAGATTACCTGCTATCTGAAATTAGATCTGGAAGTCACTATGGTTGACAGATGTCATCTTCTGCTGAGAGCATTTGCAACCCTATTCTCTTTACCTTTTATGTACTTGATTCTGAAATCATATTCACTAAGGAATTCTAACCACCTTCTCTGTCGAGCATTGAGATTAGGCTGGGTGAACATATATTTGAGCCCTAAATGATCTGTCTTAAGCTCAAAAGGCTTACCCAAGAGATAGTGCCTCCACATCTGAAGTGCGTGAACAATGGCAGACAACTCAAGATCATGAGGTGCATAATTTAACTCATGTTGCTTCAGTTTCCTCGATTTGTATGCCACTACTTTTCCTTGCTGCATCAACACTCCTCCCACACCTTCACCAGATGCATCTGTAATCACTATGAAATGACCATTAGGATCAGGTATGGTCAGAATAGGTGCTGATGTTAGTCTTTCTTTCAACAATTGAAAAGCTTGTTCAAATTTATCCGTCCATTCGAACTTCTTACCTTTCTTCTGCAACGAGGTTATGGGTGCTGCAACTGTCGAGAATCCTTCTACAAATTTCCTGTAATATCCTGCCAGCCCCATAAAGCTTCTTACCTTAGTCACAGTCTGTGGTGTGGGCCATTCCATTATTGCCTTGATCTTTTCAGGGTCTACTGCTATCCGATCTGCTGAAATTACGTGGCCAAGATAGTGCACTTTACTCTGATAGAATGTACACTTAGATAACTTACCAAAAAGTTTTCTTTCCCTCAAACACTGCAAGACTATTCTCAAGTGTCTTTCATGCTCCTCCAATGACTTAGAATAAATTAGAATGTCATCAAGAAAGACCAGAACAAAATCATCAAGGCAATCCCTAAATACACTGTTCATTAAATTCATGAATGCTGTTGGAGCATTAGTTAACCCGAATGGTACTACGGTGAATTCATAGTGACCATATCGTGTTCTGAATGCTGTTTTAGAAATATCCTCATCCTTAATCCATAACTAATGATATCCAGATCTAAGGTCTATTTTAGAGAATACCTTTGCACCTTTCATCTGGTCGAACAATTCATCAATCCTTGGAAGTGGATATTTGTTTTTGATTGTTGCCTTGTTGAGCATTCTGTAATCAATGCACAACCTCAATGTTCCATCCTTCTTCTTAACGAAGATTACTGGTGCTCCCCAAGGTGACACACTAGGCCTGATAAACCCTTGTTTTAACAATTCCTCTAGTTGTGCCTTAAGTTCATATAGTTCTATTGTTGTCACCCTGTAAGGTGCTTTGGACTGTGGCTCTATTCCTGGCATAAGATCTATAGAGAAATCAAATTCTCTTTTAGGTGGTAGTTCAGTCAACTCATTAGGAAAGACATCTTTAAATTCTCTAAGGATAGGATACTAATCAAAAGATGGTTCTTGATTATCTAGATCTCGTATCTTCACTGCATAGATAGAACAACCCTTTCTCTTAGCCTTTTTCAATTGCATGGCTGAAATATGTCATAACTTAAGGGGTGTTCGTGATCCATGAATTTCTACCGAGTTCCCAAAATCATCAAGACATTTCACTACTTTCTCTTCGCAATCTACTAAAGACTTATGCTCTGACAGCCAATTACTTCCTAGAATCACATCATAAGATCCTAGAGGTGCAACATAAAGATTGACTTGAGTTTGGAAAGTGGGAAGATCTATTTCACTGCATACTAGACATGAGTCTACCCTTCTCTCTGCATTGTTATCATACTGCACCATCCATGAGTTTTCCATGTATCCAGGTTTAATAGTTAACTTAGCTACAAATTTTGGATCAACAAAACATTCTGTAGCTCCTGTATCAATTAAAATAGAAATTGGAAGGCCAAAGAGCTTACCAGACATTTGAATGGGTGTAGCTTGGAAATCCACTTGACGATGATCCACTGCTACATGAATCTGGTGTTGTGGAGCTCTCTGTCGATTTCCATCTCTCTGATTCTCTACTCGACGAGGACATGCGCTAGCATAGTGCTCTCCTCCACAAGTGTAACATCCATCTCTGGGTGCCTTGTGCCTAGCTAGATTGTCTCTCCGATTATTGTTACCATTGTTACCATTGTTACCATAACTACCTCTCTTATTGTTATTTCCACCTTGGTTTCCATTGTTCTTTTCCTGGTAGTTGTTGCCCTTCTTGAGATTCCTTATCTGGCGTTTACTATTTCCTTGGTTGCCACTATCATTCTGATACCTTTTGTTTCCATTCTTCATATCCTGATTCTTGCGGTAATTTGAGATCTGTTGCAGTTTCTATTCCTGCTTGGTAGCCTTTTCAAACACTTCATCCATGGTTAATGGATTATGCATATCAACATCTGATCCAATCTGCGGCCTTAAACCCAAAATGAATTTACGAATTCTGAACCTTTCATCAAGCTGATATTGTGGAACATATTTCAATAAGTGAGAAAATTTCTCCCAATACTAAGCCACAGTCATACCTCCCTGAGTGAGGTTTTGAAATTCTGTCATTTTCTTGTCAAAGTAGAGTTGTGGTAACCACCTCTTTTGGAAGAGCTCAAGAAAACAATCCCATGTGACCTCTCCTGGAAGCAGTATCTTCTCAGCTTTCTCATTGTCCCACCAAGCAGCTGCTTCCCCTGTAAGCTGATAAGATCCCCAAATAGCTTTAGTTTCAACAGAAAAATCACGGAGATCAAAGTATTTTTCCATGTCAATGATCCATGCTTCAGCACCATCACCAATAGTCTTACCATCAAACTTAGGAGGTGTAACCTTTTTAAGGTCCTTTCCTAATTCTTCAGCAATCTTATTTCTATTGTTTCCATTCACTTCTCCTTCTGGACCTTGAGCTTCTTCTCTTCTTTCCTCATTCCTATTTCCCCTTTTGCCTCTGATTTCTTCTTCCATGGTATTCATTTTGATTCCCTGTTGAGTCAGAAGAGCTAAGATTTGGTTCAATTGATTATTCTGTCCCTCACCATTCTATCCAGCATTGTTATTATTTCCCTCATTGTTTCTAGCATTAGCCCCTCCTACATCAGTGCCAACATTGTTTCCAACATTGCCTTCTTCATTTCTACCAGTATCGGGGTTACTGCTAGATCCTAGGGTTGCTCCCCTATGTCCAGAGTTCCTAGTGTTCATGATGAACTATCTGCAAGAGTTTACAACCTTTAGCTTAATGGTTCCATAAAGTCCTAGAGTAGAACCATCGCTCTAATACCAAATGTAAGTACTAAAAATTCACATCACTTGAAACTAGAGTAAAACCTAGATTTACTGAAAGTAAAATCGAATATGGTAAAATAACTTCTACTCATCATTCCAAAGGAAATATAATAAGATAACCTTCAAGAGTCCAAGCCAGTTTTCAGATTCATAAGTAAAAGTACAACTATAATTACAATGTGTATATAAATACATCTGAAGTCATTTACAGAGTATGTAGAAATAATATTACAAGTGTCGAATAATGGCATCAAGCCTTATAATCATTTGAATACAAGAAGTACAATTGCCATTACTATCAAATAAATCTATCAAGGAGTCCTCGACCGCCATCGACCAACCGGCCATCTACTGCGTCGAAGGACAAGAACATTGTTCAGGCACTTTTTCCGCCCAACCACGAAGCTTGCACTTCCCCGGTATCCTTCAAACTGAAGGATACCTGACCCTGCTCGAAGAGCCTAGCAACCTAGAAACACATGCAGAGTGGAATCTGGTATGTGCCTATC
This sequence comes from Cunninghamia lanceolata, assembly GCA_027924645.1. Taxonomy (NCBI): domain Eukaryota; kingdom Viridiplantae; phylum Streptophyta; class Pinopsida; order Cupressales; family Cupressaceae; genus Cunninghamia; species Cunninghamia lanceolata. Next base: position 4,136,885 of record BSBN01000010.1, read on the forward strand.
AATCTACATGCATCACTAATCTGAATGCAACATCTCATCAATAGGATATGGTAGGGAAAATATACAATGTATAGCTAGGAAAAAGTCCATCTCTTTCAATGGTGCATGTCCATTTCAACATTCTATCCGCTTTGGCCAAAGCATTTATCAGTTGTAATGGCATGCAAGTTTTGAAAAAGAAAACTCACTTCCCTATTTAATCCACATTCAATACCCATCCCGGAAGGCAATCTTTCTGAAAGCACAAAATCAAAAGAAACGATTTAACTACTTCCACAGTTTATAACAGAAATGAAAACCCCCATCCCACTAACATGCATACAAGAAAAGAGAATTATAAACTAGAGAGCATGGTAATTGTTTGTTTCATAATTAGATCATTTTTAATCTTCTTCACATGTGAATGTCATTCAAGTTTTATTTCATTCTTATGTAAGCGATAAAGTATTCCTAGTATGTTATTTGTCACTAAGGTGTACACTTGTAAGTATATATATAAAAAAAACTAATTTTAGTTAAGAATTCATTTCTATTGAAGTATGCATTTAACATGGAATAAAATCATCTAAAGGCTATTTTAGAGGAAGTTTTGGTCTACAAGAGGATTTTAAATTCATTTATAATTTAGTTCTTTTGCATGTTTCAAAGGTCAAACAATCAATAACAATTTCTTTACACCTTAGACAAAATAGATTTACCTATTATACTAGCCTATAGTAAATGGTCAACAGAACATTCAATTTCCACTACTCTTATCAAAATATTTCTAACTGTTTCCAAATTCAATAATGCAATCTAGAAAGAAAAGAACTAACTTCAGCACCGTAAGGTTGGTGTATAGAAGGAAGCTTTATAATGTAATGACGGCTTAAGGTGAAGGAACATCTCTGTGCTTACTAGACAGTGACCATTAGGATCAACAAATAAGCAATAAGACTAGTTTCCATGGTAATGGCAGACACATTCTACAACATTGCTAGGCAATTCAAATAGGTTTGAAGATGAACTTCTTTACATGCTTGGGAGCTAACTTCACTGCTTCTGGCCACAATAGTAACACAAAAATTGCTACTGGCGATTATCACAGCCCTCTGCTATTCAAAGGATGGGAGTAAGGGCCAATTAAACATGTATTAACTTTACAAAGTCCAGGGGAAATCGAAGGATTCAAAAACTTAGGATATGAGAATGCAAACTAGATGAGAACTTCATGAAATCAACAAACAAAACCACGTAAGATAGTGCTAACATCAGATCACTATCAGAAACAGCGAAAGATTCTCACTTAATCAGTGCTTGAGATCATTTCACATTGAGACAGTGATCTATGCAGAGATCTAACAAAATGGTGTTCAGCTACATTTGCTAATAGTGTTCGATAAACAAAACAAGGTAGATGCCCTTCTAGGAAGATAGACGAGTGTTATACGATATTTTGAAATTAGCTTAACTACAGAAAAATGACATTCGGATAATCTACAGTCTATATAATTTACATTGCATGCAAAACTACAGTCGGCATCTACAGAAAATGGCATTTGAATAAACCACAGTCGGCACAGTAAATATTGCAAAGGATATACTAAGCATTGCAAGGTATAAATCATACAGGAACATCATATTTATAGGATTTCATCAGCATAAAAGTACCACGGAGGAGGTTTTTACATTACTCGTTGAATGTTCTAAAGATACAGATAGATCGATGTGTTGTACACAGTAAGTCGACGGCATATAATTAAATCAAGCGGTATTCACCATACCTAACAACGTCATTCCAAAGCATTGATCTATAAAGAAAATACAGTGCAGAATGGGTTTCGCATCATGGATCGGCATACAATTAAATCAAACGCCTTTCATTTAAATAGAGAATGGCATATAATTCATAGAAAACCAACATACATTACACATTAAAAGACTTTCAATCTTAGAAGACAACATAGTTTTTAAGAGACTGTAGGAACAGATTTAGTTATGAGGCAAACTATGATCCTAGGCCAAGCTGTTAACTCATAAGACAAGAATATGAAGGAGTAATTATTTACGCTCTAAGAAAAGAACCTGATTTGATAATGAGAGATCTCTGGATCTGGTCCGTTGCTGTGTAGTCGCCTCCTTTCCCTTTGGTTTTCTTCTGTGTAAAAAAATATATATCTGCCCCTTCCTATTCTCCTTTCCTGCCTTTTAAAAACCTAATCTCCCTTACGACTGGCAGTTTCCTCCTTCCTTAAACATGCAAAATTCTTTATTTGCTATTTTTCTTAACCTCCAATGCATGTGTCACATGCTTTCTCTAACTGTTTAAAACAAGACTCTCTCTCTCTCTCTCGTAAACTAAATAAAAAAAATACTAAATATCTCAGAATATACATTGGTTTTTGTTTACTATTAAGTATATTTACTTTCTTTTCCTATTTTGTTGAAATAGAATTTATTTTATATTTTAAAACCTTCATAACTATCGAAGTTGTATAAAGATTTTATTTAATTTATCACATGCAAGGAAAATAAGGATTAACTTTCATTTTTTTTTTTTTTAATAAATAGAAACAATTATTGGAATGAGGTTGATATTCTATTTTAATTTGAACAATATATATATTTTTAATTTCTTTCATCTATTAAGATTCTGACTTATTGTTTTTGATGCACAAACAGGTATCGAGTTCCATTGTATGATAATCAAAGACATTCATAGCTATTCCAATTAGATGAAAACATCAACATCCTTTCAATAATCATGCAAACACAATCATGAATTAAACATGCAAGCATTACTCGTTGAAAACACACGCAATGCAATGCAAGATAAATCACTACATGAGTGTGTGGGATTCCTAGATAAAACCCGTTAGATGTTGCCACGAAGCTAGGACTCCCCTACCTGAACCATGCTCTTGTCGTCGACAAGACTGCAAAAGTCAAACTCATAAGACCATCAATAAGTTAGTCCCAATATAGCCGAAGTAAATAAAATAGCCGAAGTGATCAATTTAACCTATCAATGTAATTAATCAATGTAATTATTGCATTTTAACCATTCAATCAAGTACGAAAAGTATGAGACGTGACACTCCCAATCCCCCGATGGTTTGCATATATGGAACTTCATGATTCAGTATTGACCTTTAATTGCAGATCACCTATATTGGGTGATTAACAATGGGTAGTCTACATCCTTTTGGAAGGACTCATGGAATGGACAACCACACTTGATCGCTTGGATCAAATGCTCTAGAATTATATGGAAGTTCTCACCAACTTATGGGGGGACCCATGTAGCTGATTATCTTGCTCTTGCAGAGAATGGTGATCAAGGAGATTGGAGATGGAAATGCTGAGTCAACTTGCATACCAATTGACCAAAAAGCACTACTACAATAGGCTTTTGCCATGTGGAATATTTTCATTAACAAAAAAGAGGACAAGATAGTGTGTACGGGAGTGAAGTTAGGCACATACTAGATTAGGCTAGACTACAAATTACAAATTATAGAAGCAAGCAACAAGGATTGGCCAAATAAGCTATGCTAGAGCCAATGGTGTCTTCCCAAGACTGGAGCCTTTGCATGGATGACACTACATAAAATAATCCTAAAAGGTGATATAATGAGGACCATAGGAATCATGGGGCCTTCTAGGTGTGTTTTGTGTAGGAAGGATAAGGAAGATGTGGACCATCTTCTTTTGAATTGTGAATTTGCAATGCGATGTTGGGAGTGGTTCATCAGTTGCATAGGCTAGAGTGGGGCCTTTCCAAATGATCTCCTAGATCTGTTTTGCAACTAGCCCAAGTTGAGGAACTCTTTATGGGAAGGTATTTGGATCACTGATCCATCCTTGGTCATATAGAACATCTGGAAGGAATGTAACAGTAGAATCTTCAAGGAAGTGGAATCCTCGATGGAAGCTATAATAAATAAAATAGAGGTGAAGATATGTGAGACTATTATGTCCAAGAAATACTCTTCCAAATCTCTCCCAAGACCTTTCACCAATTGGGATGAGAAGATTATGAGGAAATGGTCTCTCCTCAAGGCATCACCTTCATACTGTGTGGGTAGCCCTTATTTGGTCAAAATGATCAAACAAGCTTCCATTAAGTGGTACCAGCCCCCTAGAGGCCAGCTCAAACTAAATTTTGATGGTGTAGCCAAGGGTAACCCCAAGATTTCTAGCACAAGGTGTATCATTAGGGATGAAGATGGAAGGTTTGTTTGGGTTTGTCCAAGAAGCTGGCATTAGGGGCCAATAATGAAGTTGAGTTCCAAGCCCTCCTAACTAGACTCAGACTATGCAAGGAGAAAAACCTAACCAATATTGACATTGAAGGAGACTCTCTTATATGCATGTAAAAGTTTAGAAATGTGTCGCACTTTTATATAGGAAATGCCCAACACAAACATATTTTTCTAACTTAAATGTCAAAAAAGTCATATGTATGTTTTGAATTTTAAAATGACATAAACTAATGAAATGTAGAATTTTTAATGTAGTTTATGCTTATATTTTTTTATAAATTTAATTGATGAATTTTAAATGCTAATATTTTTCAAAAAAAAATGACATCGATGGGACGTCAAGAAAAATATAGCAAAATTAATTTTTTCTTTAATTTTTTTTCCTAATTAGCCAACTCAAATATCTAGTGCATGGAAAAGAAAAATTAAATTAATTTTTGATAAATAATTTTTTTTTATAATTTTTTAAAGTCAAATTTAATTAGAACATACCAGTTTCCATGGGACGTCAACTTTTTTACAATATATAATTTTTTTTTAAAAATATCCTCTTGGAGAGGATTCCCTCCTCTAGTGCGCCATATATTTTTCAATATTTTTGAATATGTTTTGCCTATTTATTTTTAATTTCTAATCAGCTTCATGTTTGATGGGAAAAACCTACTTACAATAAATTTAAAATATATATAATAAAATTAATCAAAATATAAAAAAAATTCTAGAATCTACATTTTGACCACTACAAAAGGGTATTCGACATTTTTTTAAAATGTATTTTGATGGGAGAAATGTATTTTTTGAAAAGGTAATTTGTGATGGGGAACAAAAGGAGTAGGTCAAGGTTGTTTGATTGAAGAAGGTTTGATGAATAAAAATCTAAGAAGAAGAAATGAGAGAGATTCAACTTTAGAAGGATTAGTTCAACATAGTCAAGAAGAACAAGTTCAAATTACTAATGAACATGAGGAAGAACATGTTGGGTTTGAACAAATTGAACAAGGTGCAAAAAAAATTGTGACCAAGGAGGAAATTGACGACACAACTTATTTTAACGATATGGAAAATCTAGTGGATTTAGATGAAGATGTTCTTTTTAGTAAGATTTTACTTGAGGACATGTTACCTAAAAGTACAATAAAATTGCATTGTAAAAGAATTTGGGATGAATTTTTTGAAGACAAATCTCTAATTGGAAGAGCACAATTATGTGCTAAGTTATTTAGGCAAAAAGAAATGACCTCTATTTTAGAGTTGCTAGGGGTTGATAATATGGAGAAAAAAACAAATATAGCAAAACAAATAATAGTTGACAACTTGCAAAAAACTTTGAACTCTATTGAAAGGACAAGTTAAACAAGTGATTTAAGTATCAATTATGACAATATTATTATTTTTAAATGTATTTTGATGGGAGAAATTTGTAGCAGAAGATGAAGCTTTTGGAAAATTGTGGGGAGGGGGGGGGGGGTTGGACTGCCACATAGACAGTTCCGCCAGGAATCTTACTGAGTGGTACCTTCCCACCCGGTAAGGTTTTGGGAGTAACTATCCAAGGTGGGTTTAATAGGGGCAAAACCTTATTAGGTGATAAGGTTCCACTCAGATCAATATTATATAATTAATTTTATAAAGTAATTATTTTTTGGTATAGTGAACGAAGGATGGTACAGTACAATAGAATTAAAAAATACAACACAACAGTATAGTAAAAAATAAAGAATTAACATGTAATTCTAAAAAAAAAATTACATAATAATAATATGAATCAATTTAATCTTATTTTTGTTTTAATTGATATTTGTTAATTTTAGGGTTTGATTAAATTTTTTAATTAGGGTTTAATTGATTTTTTTAATTAGGGTTTGATTGATTTTTTAAAATTAGGGTTTGACTGATTTTTTTAAAATTAGGGTTTATAAATATTGATTTTTTTAATTAGGGTTTGATTGAATTTTGTTAATTAGGGTTTATAAAAATTGATTCACTATGGAAAAAGATTCCTAGATTAATAATAAAAAATATGCAATACAAAGGTTTTGACAAGAAAGAACATATACACAACTAAATCAATTAGAATGAATAAGATCCAAAAGACTAGAAGATTTATGACATCTAGAATAAAACTAAACATGATTTTATTTTCTATAAAAATAAAGATCACAAAAAATAAACTTAAAAGAACAATTAAAAATCTTATCTACATCACCCATGTACCTTCACACAAATGTGTTTCTAAGTGTCAAAGGCATGTCATGCATCCTCTTAAAAAGACTTATCAAAATCATAAAATTTAACATTTTTCTTCTTTTTCTCATCCTTGTAGTCCATCTTGCTAGAGTTTCAATATTATTCATGTATATACTTCTTTTGAAATCAATAAAAACCACACACATCTCATTAAGAAAACACTAGTTACCAAACAACAACTATAAAATTGATCAAGTAATCAAGAAACGAGAAAGACAAGCATTTATTTATCAATTTCATTTAGAAAATTAGCAAGTTGTATTTTTTTAATTATTTTATGAATTTATGTATTTTTCAAGTTAATGAAAGTTGAAAAGTGGCTATGTTAATTAGAATTTATTCATTTACATGATTGAAATTTCATTACATGTCAAGTTTCATTTAGAAAATTAGCTCAAGTTGTATTTTTGAAAATTAGCAAGTTGTATTTTTGTATATTATATGTTGTAAATTATTTTGTATATTAAGTTACACTATTAATTTATTGATGTTTGTTTATGTGAACTTCCCAAGTCCATATCCTCATATGCTCTTTCCTCACATCATAACATGATCTTGGAAATCAGAAACGGTGTGGATTTTTATTTTTTATTTTTTAGGGGTTTAAGTGACTTGGATTTCATCACCAAGTGCTTGGCCAAAGCCCGTGTTCTGACTAGCTATATAAATTCCAAGGAGGAGTTGTTGTTCTTTGGCTAAGCGGTTGTGTGTTTTAAGCGCACCGTGAAGTGAGGAGGTTTCATCCCACCAACACCCAGGCCTCAAACATCACCCTTGTATCACAGATTTAGGCCTCACGTACCACAAGGTACATTGAGGACTCCCTTAGTTGAGTCTCGTTTAAACCTAGATTAGGAAGCCATTGGCCATTTGTAACTTGTGATGCACTGGTAAGTAGTTAGCCCCGAGAAGTTACCCCATGCATTCTTTGAGATGATATAGTGGGATATGGACCTACGGTCCCAATCTTTCATAGTTAGCACTCTAAAACATTGGGTTGACACTATATACGAATAGGATTAGCATATTGGTGAGCTCACAGACCAAACACTCCCACCTAAGTAGTATAAGTTGTTTTTCTTATCTCTCCCTTTGTGTAAAAGAGTTATATATACAAAATTGAAAAACCAAAACCTAAATCTAATACATATTCCTCATCCAATCCTATCATTCATCCTTATCCTAAACATCTTTCATCCATTTGTTACCCATAATCCACATCAAAATTCACTATACTAATCCTTTCCTAATCATCTCTCATCCATTTTTTCTCCATTTAATCCACATCATAATCCATCCTCCATCCATTTTCCGTCCATAATCCACTATTCCAATCCAATTTCATGGACATCATCCTATATATAAATCAAACTCCATCCACATCCAATCAAAATCCCCATCCAAGCCATCACCTAATCCCATATCCAACACCCACATACAAACATCAAAGCTAGTTTGATAAATTCATTATTGAACCTAGAACATCTATGTCCCCTCCTTTGTGTGAAGTTTATGTCCCAAACCTAAATTTATACTAAAAGGAGCTCTTCAAATTGACAATCCCAATCTCAATATTAGACACCTTTTCTAAGTTTAATTTGTCATTACACGTGAGTGCACCATTCAAGAAGTTTATCAAAACTTAGATAAAGACCATTCATTTTATTTAAATCCATATGTTAAATCAAGCAACGTGTCAACCAAAAATGACTATTTATTCATCTAATTTAGAATTGCGTTGTGAAGTAGTTGTACAACCATTCCACCTAACTTCAAGAATCATGTAGAAATATTAGAACTCTCCTAACTTTAATTTGTCCTTATACATGAGTGTGTAACATTCAAATAGTTTATTGAAACTCTTAGATAAAGACCATTCATTGTATTAGTTAAACAATAATATACAAGCTATAAGTTTACCACTTGGACACTAGTTAACCTTGACCTCACATATACATATTTATGCATGTGAATTAAAAGGTAATTTGTGATGGGGAACAAAAGGATTAGGTCAAGGTTGTTTGATCGAAGAAGGTTTGATAAAGATAAAAATCTAAGAAGAAGAAATGAGAGAAATTCAACTTTAGAAGGATTCGTTCAACATAGTCAAGAAGAACAAGTTCAAATTACTAATGAACAAGAGGAAGAACATGTCAGGTTTGAACAAATTGAAGAATAAATTGAACAAGGTGCTAAAAAGATTGTGACCGAGGAGGAAATTAACGACACAACTTATTTTAATGATATGGAAAATCTAGTGGATTTAGATGAAGATGTTTTTTTAGTAAGATTTTACCTGAGGACATGTTACCTGAAAGTACAATAAAATTGCATTCTAAAAGAATTTGGGATGAATTTTTTGAAGAAAAATCTCTAATTGGAAGAGCACAATTATGTGCTAAGTTATTCAGGCAAAAAGAAATGACCCCTATTTTGGAGTTGCTATGGGTTGATAATAGGGAGAAAAAAAAAATCTAGCAAAATAGATAATAGTTGACAACTTGCAAGAATCTTTGAACTCTATTCAAAGTACAAGTTAAATAAGTGATTTAAGTGTGGCACACAGGGCATTGATGATTGTGATTTAAAGTACAAAGTTATCACATATGAGATAGGTGAAATCAATTTGAAAGTTACTGCATGTATCCAAGAGAATTGTTTGAAGATATATTTCAAAGAGAAATAAGCTTGATGAAAACATAGAAAATAATTGGATAAATATTTTTAGGGTTCATAGAAAAGATAGAATTCTAGAAGATGTGAAGAAACAAGTCATTGAATATTGGATCAACCACTCTTGTGTTGTCTCTAATAGAAGGGATACTATACAAGTAATAGGTGAAGATGGTAAAAAGTATCCTCATCTAAAACATTTTGTAGATACAACACAGAGTGAATGTTTTGAAGCATTCAAACAAGAATTTTCATAGGTAAAGATATCTCAAAGGGTGTTTGAAAATTTACGTCCATGTTTTGTACGCATAAATAAAGTGCGTGAAACTTGTCAGAATCATGTTGAATTTCATCTACAACTTCAATCATATAAAAAATTTATGGCAATGACTCATCCATGCAAATACAACACAATTTATGAAGTCCATTTTATGTGAAAAAATAGAAGGTTTCGATGATTTCAATGTGTAGTGTATAAAAAATAATTGTGTAAATTGTGGAGATTTGAAGAAGCTTGCTTTGATTGAAAATATTGATCATTCAATGGAAATTATGTGGAAGAGTTTTGAATATGAGAATTACAAAACTAGGTTAGGGGTTGAATCCAAAAAAAATGTTTTGAAAGAAAGTGAATTGCCCTGCAATGAGTTTTTGAACAAATTTTATAGTACCATATATCTACATATCCAACATTGTCATGATGCAAGATGATAGGAAAATCAGTTTAATGAGTCAAAGAATTGTTTTCCACAAGTTTATAATATTTCAGTTGTGGATTTTGCCGAGAACTATACATTTAGTCCTCAAACAGAGATTCAGAGTCAATATTATCATTCAAAGCATGTCACAATCTCCATACATGTTTGTTATAGACATGCTGAATTTAAAGTGGATGGTGTACAAAGTAGCCCGCATGAATGAATTATCATCAAAGAGGTTCATTTTTATATCAGTAATGATACTGGTCATGGCAGAAGCTGTGTAGCCTATTGTTTTGGAATGTTTTTTGATGATTTGAGACAACATGGCATACATGCTTCAAGTCACTGAATTTGGTCAAATGGATGTGTTGGTTAGTGTTGAATTTATTTTCTTTCAAATTTTATAAATCATTTGTAACTTTTAAATAATTTAATTTATATATTCATAACCTTTATGTAATCTAATGGTTTTAATGCTCATTTGTTTACTTTATAGGAGAATTCAAATCTACAAAAGCATTTAATTGGTTAAGCCAACAACATGCGAGATGTACCATAAAATTTGTGTGGATTTTTTTTGAAAGTGGACATGGAAAAGGTGAGCATGACGGAGCTAGTGCACATGTGAAGCATGCACTTTGCCAACATGAGCTTTCTGGTAACACCATATGTAGTGCAAATAAAATTGTTGAATGGTGCAAGACTCATTTTGGGGCTCGTGAAGGAAAAAGTGGCTCAATAAGTACCAAACGCTATTTTTGGGAAGTCAAAGGTTTTTAAAACATATCGAAAACTTTAATATTTGTAGAGCACACAAATCTTGTAATTCTTGCATCTACATTTATTTATGTTTAGTACATGTACATGTTTTGAATACAAATTTAAATTTCCATGATTGTAGATATTGATCGCTCAAATCCTTATAATTGTCAAAAAATTGTCGATATTAGAAGACTTCATCAAGTGATGACTACTACACATAGAAAAACCACTTGCAATTCAAATGAGAGAAAAAACATGTTTTTGTGTTGACTGTATTGAGAATAATGCAAATGCTCTACAATGTCAACATATTATTGATGGATATGTTTCACAATGGAAAATGAAATAATTAGTTTCAATGCCTCCTTATGAAGATAATGATAATATAGATCTCCATGATCCTTTATATTCAGCTGATTTTGAACATGTATCTGATCTAGTTGTTGTAGGTAAATGTTATTTACATGTATATTTATTATTTTAGTGAAATTGCCTTTGTCTAAGTAACTAAGTATTTGAATTGACTTTCGAATCTTTGTATTTTTTGTAGCAGATATCTTTGCCATGATTGCAGATCTTGATAATACCGAAGGTGTAGATTACTATCTACTTAGATGCACACAACCAAAATGCAAGTTGACATACTCTGTGATAGATGGTCATGTACAAGAGTATCCCACAGGGTCAGTTTTTGTTGAAGCTACTTATTATCAACAAATGAAGATAGATAAAAGTGGTATTATATTTGTTGATTATTTGCCAAGAAAAAAGTTTCTACATTAGAGTCACTTAGTTATAGCAACACCGTTAAATGTGGAAACTTTATGAAAAATAGGACGTAGCCAACAAAAATGGAAGTTGAGTATTCAAAACCATGAAAAGATTTTAGAGATAATAAATGATAGAGAGGATCTAGTTATATGTACCAAGAGCTAAGTTAAATGTATGTAAATTAATTGTATCTCTCATCATCAAAAACATATTTCTATTTATAGATTGAATATATTTATTCTCTCATTTTTTGGTCTCTTTATATGCTTTCATTGAAGATCTTTGATCATCCTATACTAGTTGTATTAATTAGCAAGTCCTTGTCAAGAAAGACATCATTTATGTTGTGCATCAATGTATTACATATGCTCACAATAGTGAAGAGCTTACAATTTCTAAATATTCGTACATGCTTTAAATGAAGCTGTTTGATGATCCTAGACTAATTGTATTAATTAGCAAGTCCTTGTAAGGATTTACATGTCAAGAAAGATATCATTTATGTTGTGCATCAATATATTAAATATGTTCACAATAGTGAAGAGGTTACAATTTATAGAGATTCATACATTCTTTCATTGAAGCTCTTTGATCATGTTGGGTCTCAAAACTGCAGGTTACAAATCCTAAGAGGATGCCAGGCTCTATGATCAGACTTGCAACCTTTTTGAACCAACTAACAGAGTTAACCTAAATGATCAATGACTCCCTGCACTTCAGGCTCCGCTAAACCTAGGCGGGAGTACCTTGAGAGCTAAAGCAGATTGAATGGATATGTTTGAGTTGATGGATCTATCCACAGTGGCAAAGGGTGTGGAATAGATGAGAGCTTGCTAATTACTTCTATTTGATTGGGATCTTATGCAATTCTAAAAAGGAATTGGTATATTTCTAATTTGGTATAAATTATATAAACAATATCAAGGTAGATTGAGTGAATATGTTCAACTTAGTGAAATGAATAAGACCAATGCCTAAATCTATTGGGCTAATGGAGTCGATGGATAATGGATGGATAATGGATACTATATGTATGATTGGTTAACTCACTACTCAGCTTAACTCTAACAGTTGGGCACTTGAGATGTCTGCACCTTGTGCAAATGTGCAAATTTGTCAGTTACAGTACTCTTCATACTAATCCCAGTGCTATTCTCCAATATTACTGTGACATCATGAAAGGATATTTAATTCTTAACTTTGAGAGAAACCAATCAAAATAATCATCTCAAAAGGATTTAAATCTCATGGAACCAATTAAGTCAAATTACTCGAAATGAATTTAATTCACTCGAAGTATGAAACCAATCACCAAATCCCACAACAACAGCAAATGTGTTCTAATGAATTATATATTCAAATAATAAAGGAAAACCACTCTAGAGATAGGACAATAACCTTTAAGATTTGATTTAAACACAACAGTTGAATACTGGAAGTAAAATTACCACATGAAAATATTCTGCTCCATTATATTTCAAATAATATGCATTACAATATTTTTTGAGATGGAATGGAGGGGTGAATGGATGCAATCTATCCTCTACTGGTGATCATTTTTTCTATCCTACTACTACTCCCACTTACTCTCTTGGATTTCATCTGGCACATATACTGCATATTTTTTAGGGTTGTGACCCTTCACCTGATATTCTTCTCAGGTGCATCTCTTTGTTTTAATTAATTAATTATTAATTAATCTTCTTTGGGTTCCCACGAGAATACAATATTTCTCCATACTTTAATATTTATCCAATTTTTCTTTTCACCTCTATTTGGAGCAAAATAATTATTTGGGTGAAGATTATACCCTTTCTTTATCTCCTAGGTGAAAGATATTTCACTGGTCAATATAACGTATTTTCACATAGGAATGTTCTCTAGGTAAAATAATTACCTCACTTGATTAACCCCTTGAAATATCTTAACTCAGAATGAAATCATTCTTAAACTCTTTCCTTTGGTAAAAAATACTTCATTCTTCCATGAAATAATTCTTATTTTGCACTATTCATTTTAATATTTCACCCAGCCAAATGTAATTTTTATCATTAGCAAACTTAATGACATTTTCCCAATAATATTTATCAGCTTGAATGGAATGATATTTTGCCTCATACTCCTTGTGATTTTGTTTTTTGTCCCAACTTTATCGTTGTATCAGTGGGACTGAGAATTTGGTCACCCCGATGCACCTTAATTCCACCAATATGTGTTATACATCTGATCCGTGGCTATATCGGGCCATTGGCGGAATGCAAATATTTATCCCACCGATGCTTATATCTTACACTGATTCACTTGATTCAACTTTTGCTTTGCAGTGCCATTTTAGGGTTTCATACATCCCAAAGCTCGGCTCTGGCACAACTGTGAGGATCCTAGCGAAGGTTATGGATTCTAGTTTTACACTCGCCATATGCATTTGCTTGAGAATTTCAATGACTTCATTCTGTTCACATCTTGTTATCATTACGTTTTATGAGATTACATCTCTTAATGCAATCTATTAAAATGATTCTGAGTTTTATCTTTGCCTCTAGCATTCGAATATATGATCATCACTATTTTCTCCTACTCAAAAAATTTCCTCATCATCCTACTCTTGTGAATGACAGTGGAAGTATTGGTATTGCTGGCATAGATTTTTGTAGTGAGAGAAGGCTAGAATGATGAGAGTACATGCTATAAAGAGAAGAATGATCCAACACAACTCAACATAGACAGACTTGGCCACTGCCCTTATCTAATGCTTTCACATCTTGTATACATGTCTGTGCATCTTCAAACTATGATATTAGGCAATGATAATTATTTTATGATGTATTCAAGGGATTTTTGGATACTGCCTTGAAGTTTAAAACCTTTTCAACAATTCCATTTCATGCATAGCCTACAATCATTACAATCAATGAGATGGCATCTCATTAATATATTCGCTAAATATGGCCACCAGCACACACTCTGAAGTTCTCAACAAGTTCAATAGTTGCTTTGGGGATATACTTAAACAAACCAAATGCAATTTCATTTGAGAATATGGGTCTACAATAATTGAAAATATACAGAGTTATCTTTAGGGAAGTTGTGTTTATGTGCAATGCCTCTTTCAATTGGTCCTCTCTGCATAATGTTCTGAGATTGAGATGAGAAACAAATGAAAATGATTGTTTGATTTTGAAATTGTTTTGTATAATCTGCAATCTTAGACAAATGGGTATGACTAAAATCTTGTGCATGCTCAACACTCATTGATAACTTTTCCATTAAATTTATGAGCTGATATCTTCTTTCCAGGTTATCATTTCTACAGAGAGCAGGAACCACAACATCTAGAGTAAAAGCATTTGAAAACATCTGCCTCTCACCCATCATGTAGTCATCATATTCCATGAAACTATATCTCTTCAAGTTTTTTTTATCAAACAGTTCATTTGGCTTTCTCTTTGCTACTCACGGTTCGTAAGCAGAGTATTAGCATCTACAAAGGTTTTTATATTGTTATGCATTAGTGGATATCTTAACCTTTCTTTCAATAGGAATCAGAATGATAGTGAAATTCATATTAGGGACCTTATTTTCCCATACAAACTTGGTAATCCTTCCTTGCTATCCACATTCTTTCCAACTTCATAACTGTGTGAAACATGTTGGGTCCCTTGTGGACCTAACTAAAAAAAAATTCATTTTCAAACAAGTTTTTTCTCTTGAATTTACTTTAGACTACCTTAACATGCTTCTAGAGTGAAGATTTGAAATGGGCAATCATTGGAATCCACCTTCTGATACTTTGCACAATGATTAAAATAGGCCAAGTATCCTTCAGAATCAATCTAGGAAATTGATCAAAACTTCTCCCAGAGCCATGAAAATGCACCAGTATGTTGAGTTATGATAGGGGAGTATGGTTGCAGAATGGTTTGGTGTGAAGTTATTAGGATTAAAAGATGCTCGCAATCAAATTAGCTCATTCAACATGTTTTTGTGTCTGTTAAACTCAACTGAAACTTGCTAGCTTGCCTCTTTGAAAAAATATAAAACCTGATTTTGAGGAGCTGCCATCCTAGAAGATTTAGTTCGTTTAGGCTTTATGAGAGTGTGTGCAAGAGGAATTTTTGTCAGTTATCTTTCTTCACAAAAATATCAAGGGTTAAAGTTGACCTTACAACTGAAACTGTGAAATTAGGACCAAGTGCATTTGCTTTTGATTTTGAAAAAATAGCAAACGAGATGCTGGAGCCTTGAAACCAGACATAGAAGTAGATTTTAATAGGGTGAATCAGAAACATAAATTAGTCCATCATGAACATTATCCATCTATAAGATATTAGACTCCCAAGTTGGCCTCTCAGACTGATTTTACATTGTGCAAACAACAAAACTTTTCAAAACCCTTGAACTTGACTCCTCAAAACTTAGTCAAATCTCATCATAGGAAGCCAAGATCAAACATGTGCACTCACATATGATAGGAAAGCATGCTTGCAAAGTGATTTGGTATGAAAATGAACAAGGTTGGAGTTATAACCCTTCAAAGTAGGCCACTTGACCATATTGTGCAGGTGCATTTTTTAGTACTAAAATTGATTTTTTCACACAGAAACCTAATTGTTTTGCAAAAAATGGTTGGAAATTTCCAGTTCCAACAGTGGCTCTATCTAGGGATGTATGCCTCTTATGGGCATAGCAAGATCCCAGATCTCTAGGGAGTAGACTGGTGCCTACTCCATTGGGTGATAGAGTTTAATTGTTATTTTTGTCCTAAAATGACATGGTTTGAAAAACCACATCATAACAGATGAACCAAGTCCAATAGGATCCTCTTTTTGATGCAGAGGCATCCACACTATAACCTTCACATATAGCATGAATGTCTGCAGACCAACCTCATCATCATCATCTTCGCCATCATCATCATATTCCCTAAAACTACCAACAGCATCATCATGTTCTGCGTTACACAGTCAGCATCATCATATTTCGGACGATCGCAAACATCCGCCTGCCGACTACTGTTCATCTCCGCTTTCCTTCTAACATCATCATCATGATGTTCAGCGGGCGCACACATCCTCCTGTTCCGCTGTTCATCGGGCTCGAGACACTATCGTCATCATCATGACCTTCGACACTACCTTCGTCAGCAGGATATTCAACATCCGGTTGCTCAAATATCCTGATGACGATCACCTTCAGCAGCTTACCTTCGACGCTCCGCTACCCGACGACACTAACAGCATCATGATATAATTCATCCGGTTCCCTCGAAACCTCCTGATGATGCTAACACAGCCTTCTACCACGGACTTCCGCCGATACCTTAGCACTTAACGACGGCAGGATAAACTCGCATAAGGGGGATATCTCAATATCCTGATGACGATAACGTCATATCCTGATGACGATGACGTCACCCAATATCCTGATGACCTTCTCAATACTTAGTCAAAAATCCGAACTTTCTCTCCCGCATCTACTCGCGATATGTGGATGTTTGGCACTCCCAATATGATGATCCTGATGCCGATACACTCCTTGGCTCCTCCTGCTGATGATCACCCCGACGCACTTGCACATCATGCGCTCAACTGCATCATGTTCATCTTCACTTATCAGGATGATGATGCCTAACCCGACTGCAGGATATTTGCAGAAATATCCTGATGATGCTGTTTTCGCGAACTTCTTCACTTAGCGAAATCTCCCTTCGCCGATCCTCCAGGGATGACCCGATCCCATCTCAGGGTGATCTTCCAACTCAAACTTCTCAACTTGACCTAGCACATGAGGATGCTAGGGTCTTCAACATCCCTTGACCGCGATCCTGCACACCTGCATGCAAACAGAAAACAACCTACAATCTAACCTACTGTACTTTGCCATTCCACCGATCAGATGAGTCAACCGGTGGAATGGATCAGTATATCCATGAAAACCTTTCAAACCAGCAATCGATCAAGCAATGGAATGCAACAGAGGATGAACACAAACAGGAATACTTTATTCGATTTCAAAAGATGCAACTACAATATGATGTTCCTCTCGCTCTGTCTCACTCTCGCAAAGTCTGATCGATGATTTACAATCAACCGATCCCATGCTTATAAAGATTTCCCTATGAGTACTACTGACCCGACTCCAAGTGGCTAGGAACTCTCCAGGCGGCTGGGAGATCCCACCGAACATACATCATGACAGCTGTTATAACTAACTATCTAAAAATAGCAAAAGCCCGGTCAGCATGATCTTATCATGATCAGCGTGACATTATTACATGCAATTGGTCTAACAGACCTTCTTGGAAACACAAACAAGACCTAAACTACTAACTGCCTCATCCAGACCAGCTGTCAGGTAGGTGCTCCTGCACCATACTCCCCAACAGAAAAGAACTCATGTCCCATGAGTTTAGCATGTGGAAGTCCTCCACCGTTACACTTTGCTTTGTCAGTCTTCTGACCTGCTCCAGCTTTATCTGCTGCTGTCTCTTGGCTGCTCCAAGACTTCTGAACTGTAACTTGCTTTCTGGCAAGTAAATCATCATGCCTGTTGATGTAGGCCTTCTTCTCACATACCCTGTGTTTGTCAGGTTGCCTAACCAGAACCTCTGGCTGAACTACCTCTTGAACTTCTGAAGTGTTCAAGTCTATCTTCCTTTCAACTCCTATAGGACAAACAATAGTCCCAACTATGACAACATCCTTGTCATTCTTCTGAACTGGTGGCTGTTTGCACCCCTGTTTCTGAACCTGCTGCTGACCTCTGTCAGTCACAACTGAAACTTTCTTCAGCTTGTTGTCTATAACAACTCCTTTCTCTGCAGTGTCCTGAACTGCCTTCATGCCTGCTCCTCTAGGCATCTGCACATACTCCTTCTTTCCCATTAAAATGATTTGAGCTGCCTTCTGTACTGCAGCTTTTGCCTGCAATGGCATCAACTTAATAATCTTCCCATCCTTCTTGATGGTGTAGGTATTAGCATACCCATCATACAGTACCCTTCTGTCAAATTGCCATGGTCTACCTAGCAGTAGGTGACAACATTCCATAGGCAAAATATCACACAAAATTCTATCCTGATATGGTCCAATCTGGAAATCCACATATGCCTGTTCAGAGACAAAAAGTGATTGCCTATCACTCACCCAAGATGCCTTGTAAGGGTGTGGATGTGGAATCCTTTCCAGCTTCAGTTTATCAACCATCTCCTGAGATACCATGTTGTCTGTTGAACCAGTATCAATGACAACCTTACATACCTTACCTTTGCTCTTACATGTGGTTTTGAAAAGAGCTCTTCTTTGCATCATATCCTGTGATGCCTGCCAACTTGTTTTCCTTAACATCAATGATTCTCCACTCTCTGGATATCCAACATTATCAGGTTCTCTGTTTGAACTCTGTGCACTTTCTTCTACTTTCTCTTCTTGTACCAATTGTACTCTCTTATCATTTGTTCTATCATTTCTGGATGATGAACCTTTGTTTTCTGGACATTTGAAAGATGGATGACCAAACTCTCCACAGGTGTAACACTTTCCTGAAAATGTAGCAGAACCTCTACCACCTCCAAATCTTCCTCTATTACCTTTCCATCCACCTCTGAAATCAGACTGTCCCTGTCCTTTACCAGTGTCTTCTTGACCCTCATTGGTTTGCTTTTGTGCAGGGGCTGCTCCTCTTCCCCTATTGTTTCCTCTTCCTCTCATGGACTTATCATGTCCTCTATTTAGCTTTTCTTCAATCCTGATTGCCATTTGATAACAATCCTCCACATTCTTAGGGTTAGCTAACACTAACTCATCCTGTATGTTAAACCTCAAGCCAGCCAAGTACCTAGCCACCTTTTCTACCTCATTCTCATGATGACCAGATCTCATACTCAACAGCTAAAATTCCTCAGTATAGGCTTTCACATCCCTGTCTTTCTGCTTTAAAAATTGCAGCTTCTTAAACATCTGGATTTCATAATCCCTTGGCAAGAATTTCCCCTTGATCCTTGCTACCATCTTATCCCATGAAGTGATCTTAGACTTCCCTTGTTTCCTTCTCTCAGATTGTACATAATCCCACCATACCAAAGCATGACCTCCTAACTTGGTCTTTGCAATCTTTACCTTCTGATCCTCAGCAACATCTTCACATTCAAAGTGATTATCCAGTGCAGCAATCCAGTCCAACAACTCATCTTCATTCAAGCTTCCAGTATATTTGGAAACATCAACCTTTACCTTAGGTTTTTCACTCTGCACTGCCTTTAACAGTTTTGCCAACCTCTGGTCTTCAGCATCCAGATCTTCAGCTACCTCTTCATACTCTTCAATAGTATCTGCATCTTCTTCAGACTCACTGTCTTCCACTTCCCTCTTTTTGTTCTTTTCCAGGGCTGTCAGCCTGGCTTGAAGTGCTTCAGCAAGCTCCTTCATCTTCCTCATCTCTCTAGCATGTTTCTCCTTCATCTCCTGCAATTCCCTTGTAGTACCACTACCTTTAGGAGGCATTTTGTCAACCTCTCAATCAACACACAACACAATCAACTCTATCTCTACCTCTGCCCTTTCGGTGACAGAATCAACACACAACAGCCCAGACCTTTTGCTGAGCTCTGATACCACTATGATGCAGAGGCATCCACACTATAACCTTCGCATATAGCATGAATGTCTGCAGACCAACCTCATCATCATCATCTTCGCCATCATCATCATATTCCCTAAAACTACCAACAGCATCATCATGTTCTGCGTTACACAGTCAGCATCATCATATTTCAGACGATCGCAAACATCCGCCTGCCGACTACTGTTCATCTCCGCTTTCCTTCTAACATCATCATCATGATGTTCAGCGGGCGCACACATCCTCCTGTTCCGCTGTTCATCGGGCTCGAGACACTATCGTCATCATCATGACCTTCGACACTACCTTCGTCAGCAGGATATTCAACATCCGGTTGCTCAAATATCCTGATGACGATCACCTTCAGCAGCTTACCTTCGACGCTCCGCTACCCGACGACACTAACAGCATCATGATATAATTCATCCGGTTCCCTCGAAACCTCCTGATGATGCTAACACAGCCTTCTACCACGGACTTCCGCCGATACCTTAGCACTTAACGACGGCAGGATAAACTCGCATAAGGGGGATATCTCAATATCCTGATGACGATAACGTCATATCCTGATGACGATGACGTCACCCAATATCCTGATGACCTTCTCAATACTTAGTCAAAAATCCAAACTTTCTCTCCCGCATCTACTCGCGATATGCGGATGTTTGGCACTCCCAATATGATGATCCTGATGCCGATACACTCCTTGGCTCCTCCTGCTGATGATCACCCCGACGCACTTGCACATCATGCACTCAACTGCATCATGTTCATCTTCACTTATCAGGATGATGATGCCTAACCCGACTGCAGGATATTTGCAGAAATATCCTGATGATGCTATTTTCGCGAACTTCTTCACTTAGCGAAATCTCCCTTCGCCGATCCTCCAGGGATGACCCGATCCCGTCTCAGGGTGATCTTCCAACTCAAACTTCTCAACTTGACCTAGCACATGAGGATGCTAGGGTCTTCAACATCCCTTGACCGCGATCCTGCACACCTGCATGCAAACAGAAAGCAACCTACAATCTAACCTACTGTACTTTGCCATTCCACCGATCAGATGAGTCAACCGGTGGAATGGATCAGTATATCCATGAAAACCTCTCAAACCAGCAATCGATCAAGCAATGGAATGCAACAGAGGATGAACACAAACAGGAATACTTTATTCGATTTCAAAAGATGCAACTACAATATGATGTTCCTCTCGCTCTGTCTCACTCTCGCAAAGTCTGATCGATGATTTACAATCAACCGATCCCATGCTTATAAAGATTTCCCTATGAGTACTACTGACCCGACTCCAAGCGGCTGGGAACTCTCCAGGCGGCTGGGAGATCCCACCGAACATACATCATGACAGCTGTTATAACTAACTATCTAAAAATAGCAAAAGCCCGGTCAGCATGATCTTATCATGATCAGCGTGACATTATTACATGCAATTGGTCTAACAGACCTTCTTGGAAACACAAACAAGACCTAAACTACTAACTGCCTCATCCAGACCAGCTGTCAGGTAGGTGCTCCTGCACCACTTTTTGCCTCTATCATATACTTTATTCTGTTTTGACTTCATCAAACTCCACTTGAAGAAATTTATTAAATCCTCATTTCGGTCACTGTCATGCACCATGGAATAATCTTCAAACTGAACTGAAAGCCATAAATATTTATAATCCATCACATTACTGCTATTGTATTTTTTACTTTTCTCACTATCACTGCAATACTCATAATTTTTAGGGAATGAAATATCAGATGAATTTATTTTACAATCATTTGCCCTACAAATTGATGCATCCTCCTAATTGTTTGAAAATGCTTTATCTTCAAGATGACATGGATTTGAACACACATGAAATTTATTTTCTAAAACACCCTAGCAAAATTTCATTTGTTCTCCTTTTGTTATTTCATCATTTAATGGGTTTGAATAAATCCAAAAATTATTTTCTGATGTGCACACTTCTTTTTCCTCAAATTGCTGATTTAGGTGTTGAGATGGGTGGGATGGGATAAAAGGAACATCAACATTTTGAAGAATATTCTTATTTTCTGAAATATGTTGGGGCTCTAAGTCTCGTGCAAAATCATATGTCTCATCTATTGGTTGCATTGTTTGATCGGTCTCTTCATATTTGTCCATGCCATTATCTGTGTTGGTAGATTTATTATTGCCATTATGCTCATACCTAATTTCCTCTATGAAACCAATCATTTCATACACTTGGTCAAAAGTAATTGGTTTTTGTGACTCAGGCCATTTGTCTGAATGAGGCACATATAATTTCATAAATGTTTCAATGCAGATGGATTTATCAGGCCTAACATTAATAGGTATTTGCACATAGATGTCCAATGTTCTTTTGAACAAAGAAAATCCAGATTCCCCAAATTTACTTTGACTTCCCTTTTGAAAATACTCATCATTTTTCTCTTTAAATTGGCAGATGAATTTATTTGCAAGTTCATTCCATGAAGTTATGCAAAGCATAGGAAGGTTGTAAAACCAATCTTTAGCAGCATTTTCTAATGTTTTCACAAATAGCTTCATGATAATGTCTTCTCCACTGATTTGCCAATTCATCACTATATCAATGAATTGTTGTAGGTGCATATCTGCTGATTCCCATTTACATCCATTAAATTTTGGCAAATGATTTGCAACATTAAAGGGGGAGGAAGATTTGGGTAACCCTGAATGTCTCTGAAATCAATTGGTTTGTATATTTCAAGATCTATTACCCTCTGTTGGAAAAGTAGTTGCTTCCATCTTATTTCTTCTTGTAGACTTTGATTGACCCGAGGGCTAACATTGCTTTGCATATTTTGACATGGGATTTGGTATTGATAATGCCCCATATACTGGTTATATTCATGATCTTGGTAGCCCACAAATCTTTGGCCAGGTGGGACTAGATAGACGTTTATTTGATTTGGGAATTGTAGTGTAGAAATGTCCTGTTGTGTTTGATATGCACCGCTTCCATTCCCAAGCTTCCAAACTATGCCATAATGTATATATGGTAAATAAAAATTGTTATGCATACTTCAGCCTAGAAATATTGTAGTTTTAGATGTCCTTTGCATTTTTTTATCAATTTTGTTTTCAGATTCGCCAACTCTTGTGAGAAATAGGAATAATTTAATCTTTTTAGGTCCTTGCAAGCAAAGTTACCAATTTATGTTTGAATTTAAAACTTCATTGACTTTGTAATGAGATGATCTTTAATTAGATTCTGGATTACTCCCCACCAGAGTTGCCATTTTTTTGGGTCTCAAAAATGCAGGTTACAAATCCTAAGAGGATGCCAGGCTCTATGATCAGGCTTGCAACGTTTTTGAACCAACTAACGGAGTTAACCTAGATGATTGATGACTCCCTGCACTTCAGGCTCCACTAAACCTAGGCGGGTGTACCTTGAGAGCTAAAGTAAATTGAATGGATATGTTTGAGTTGATGGATCTATCCACAGTGGCAAAGGGTGTGGAATAGATGAGAGCTTACCACTTACTTCTATTTGAATGAGATCTTATGGAATTCTAAAAAGGAATTGGTATATTTCTAATTTGGTATAAATTGTATAAGCAATATCAAGGTAAATTGAGTGAATATGTTCAACTTAGTGAAATGAATAAGACCAGTGCCTAAATCTATTGAGCTAATGGAGTTGATGGATAATGGATACATATATGTATGATTGGTTAACTCACTCCTCAGCTTAACTCTAATAGTTGGGCACTTGAGATGTCTGCACCTTGTGCAAACGTACAAATTTGTTAGTTACAGTACTCTTCTTACTAATCCCAGTGCTATTCTCCAATATTACTGTGATGTCATGAAAGGATATTTAATTCTTAACTTTAAGAGAAACCAATCAAAATAATAATCTCAAAAGGATTTTAATCTCATGGAACCAATTAAGTCAAATTACTCAAAATGAATTTAATTCACTCGAAGTATGAAACCAATCACAAAATCCCACAACAACATCAAATGTGTTCTGATGAATTATATATTCAAATAATAAAGGAAACCCACTCGGGAGACAGTATAATAACCTTTAAGATTTGATTTAAACACAACAGTTGAATACTAGAAGTAAATTACCACATGAAAATATTCTACTCCATTATATTTCAAATAATATGCATTACAATATTTTCTGAGATGGAATGGATGGGTGAATGGATGCAATCTATCCTCTACTGGTGATCATGTCTTCTATCCTACTATTACTCACCCTTTCTCTCTTGGATTTCATCTGGCACATATACTGCATATTTTTTAGGGTTGTGACCCTTCTCTCAACACTCTTCTCAGGTGTATCTCTTTGTTTTATTTAATTAATTATTAATTAATCTTCTTTGGGTTCCCACGAGAATACGATATTTCTCCATACTTTAATATTTATCCAATTTTTCTTTTCACCTCTATTTGGAGAAAAATAATTATTTGGGTGAAGATTATTACCCTTTCTTTATCTCCTAGGTGAAAGATATTTCACTGGTCATTATAACACATTTTCACATAGGAATGTTCTCTAGGTAAAATAATTACCTCACTTGATTAACCCCTTGAAATATCTTACCTCAGAATGATAACATTCTTAAAATCTTTCCTTGGGTAAAAAATACTTCATTCTTCCATGAAATAATTCTTATTTTGCACTATTCATTTTAATATTTCACCTAGCCGAATGTAATTTTCATCATTAGCAAACTTAATGACATTTTCCCAACAATATTTATCAGCTTGAATGGAATGATATTTTGCCTCATACTCCCTATGATTTTGTTTTTTGTCCCAACTATATCATTGTATCGGTGGGTCTGAGAATTTGGTCACCTCGATGCACCTTAATTCCACCGATATATGTTATACATCTGATCCGTGGCTATATCAGGCCATTGATGGAATGCAAATATTTATTCCACCGATGCTTATGTGTTACAACAATGCATTTGATTTATCTTTTGCTGTGCAGTGCCATTTTAGGGTTTCATACGTCCCAAAGCTCAGCTCTAGCACAACTGCGAGGATCCTGGCGAAGGTTATGGATTCTAGTTTTACACCTGCCATATGCATTTTCTTGAGAGTTTCAATGACTTCATTATGTTCACATCTTACTATCATTACATTTTATGAGATTACATCTCTTAATGGAATATATTAAAATGTTTTTGAGTTTTGTCTTTGCCTCTAGCATTCGAATATCTGATCATCACTATTTTCTCTTACTCAAAAAATTTCCTCATCATCCTACTCTTGTGAATGACAATGGAAGTATTGGTATTGCTGGCATAGCTTTTTGTAGTGAGAGAAGGCTAGAATGATGAGAGTACATGCTATAAAGAGAAGAATGCTCCAATACAACTCAACACAGACGAACTTAGCCACTACCCTTATCTAATGCATTCACATCTTGTATACATATCTGTGCATCTTCAAACTATGATATTAGGCAATGATAATCATTTTATGATGTATTCGAGGGATGTCTAGGTACTACCTTGAACTTTAAAACCTTTTCAACAATTCCATTTCGTGCATAGCCCACAATCATTGCAATCAATGAGATGGCATCTCATTAATATATTCACCAAATATGGCCGCTAGCACACACTCTGAAGTTCTCATCGACTTCAATAGTTGCTTTGGGGATATACTTAAACAAACTAAATGCAATTTCATTTGAGAATACGGGTCTAGAATAATTGAAAATATACAGAGTTATCTTTAGGGAAGTTGTGTTTATGTGGAGCGCCTCTTTCAACCGGTCCTCTCTGCATAATGTTGTGAGATTGAGATGAGAAATAGACAAAAATGATTGTTTGATTTTGAAATTATTCTGTATAATTTGCAATCTGAGAAAAATGGGTATGACCAAAATCTCGTGCATGCTCAACACTCATTGATAACTTTTCAATTAAATTTATGCGCTGATATGTTCTTTCTAGGTTATCATTTCTACAAAGAGTAGGAACCACAATATCTAGAGTAAAAGTATTTGGAAACATCTACCTCTCACCCATCATGCAGTCATAATATTCCATGAAACTATATCTCTTCAAGGTTTTTTATCAAATAGTTCATTTGCCTTTCTCTTTGCTACTCACGGTTCGCAGGCAGAGTATTAGCATCTACAAAGGTTTTTATATTGTTATGCATTAGTGGATATCTTAACCTTTCTTTCAATAGGAATTAGAATGATAGTGAAAGTCATATTAGGGACCTCATTTTCCCACACAAACTTGGAAATCCTTCCTTACTATCCACATTCTTTCCAACTTCATAACTGTGCGAAACATGTTGGGTCCCTTGTGGGCCCGATTAAAAAAAAATTCATTTTCAAATAAGTTTGTTCTTTTGAATTGACTTTAGACTGCCTTAACATTCTTCTAGAGTGAAGATTTGAAATGGGTAATCATTGGAATCTACCTTCTGATGCTTTGCACAATGCGCAAAATAGGCCAAGTAGCCTTCAGAATCAGTCTGGGAAACTGATCAAAACTTCTCCCAGAGCCACGAAAATGCACCAGTATGTTGAGTTATGATAGGGAGTATGGTTGTGGAATGGTTTGGTGTGAATTTAATAGGATTAAAAGTTGCTCGCAATCAAATTAGCTCATTCAACATGTTTTTGTGCCTGTTAAACTCGACTGAAACTTGCCATCTTGCCTCTTTGAAAAAATATAAAAACTGATTTTGAGGAGCTGCCATCCTGGAGGATTTAGTTTGTTTAGGCTTTATGAGAGTGTGTTCAAGAGGATTTTTTGTCAGTTATCCTTCTTCACGAAAATATCAAGGGTCAAAGTTGACCTTACAACTGAAACTGTGAAGTTAGGACCAAATGCATTTGCTTTTGATTTTGAAAAAATAGCAAACGAGATGCTGGAGCCTTGAAACCGGACATAGAAGTAGATTTTCATAGGGTGAATCAGGAACATCAATCGGTATATCATGAACATTATCCATCTACAAGAAATTAGACTCCCAAGATGGCCTCTCAGACTAATTTTACATTGTGCAAACAACAAAACTTTTCAAAACCCTTGAACTTGACTCCTCAAAACTTAGTCAAATCTCATCATAAGAAGCCAAGATCAAACATGTGCACTCACATATGATAGGAAAGCATGCTTACAAAGTGATTTGGTATGAAAATGAACAGGCTTGGAGTTATAACCCTTCAAAGTAGGCCACTTGAGCATATTGTGCAGTGCATTTATGAGTACTGAAATTGATTTTTTCACACAGAAACCTAAATTTTTTGCAAAAAATGGTTGGAAATTTCCAGCTCCAACAGATCATCCTAGACTAGTTGTATTAATTAGCAAGTCCTTGTAAGGATTTACATGTCAAGAAAGACATCATTTATGTTGTGCATCAATGTATTAAATATGTTCACAGTAAGTGAAGAGGTTACAATTTCGACAGATTCGTACATGCTTTTAATATAATTAAGTCATTTTACTATAAATACTTTTATATATATTACAAGCATAATGACAAGAAAATGAAGAAAATATGCAACAATTTATAATTTCCAAAGGGCTTACAATGATTAGCACCAAGATTAATTATATGTAGATTTGTATTATAAAGCAATTGAAGAATCTACAAGGCCAAAAGAAGCACAAGTGGCACAAACTACAATTCATAAATTGGGGAGATTGGATCAATTTAGGGAGGATTGTTCCAACATCATTGGTGGATACTTTATGCTTTTGTTGTTTTAATGTGTGTGTTGTTTTTCATGTTCTTAGTTTGAATTTGGATTTATGCTATTATTTCTATTATTAACCAATTTGGGAGTAACTAGTTTTATATTAGAAAAGCATGAAAATATATAAGCACAAACATGTAAATTTTAGATAAGAAAAGTTTGAATTACAATTTAAATTTTGTCAATTTTCAATTTAGATTCATGCATTATTGTCATTTTTTAAATATATCTTACACTTGTAATTATAGCATGTTGTTGTATCCCATATTTATAATAAATACAAAGGTGTGTTTATATTGATTAAACTAACCACCTAAAATATTTAGTTTGTATCTCTCAATTGTATACTAATTGTTTGGTGAAGTTATAAGTTATATAAGGAGGAGTATTTAAGTTGCAAATTTTATTTTGACTTGGACTATTAATATTGCAATTTTAATAAAGTCATTTAACTATTATAATTAATAATGTCCAACTAAATTCATAAACAAAGAATTTCACAATGTTTGTCATCTTATAATATTTGGAAGTCCTAAATCTATACTTATTCCAAAATTTTTTTAAAAAAAGATAAAACAAAAGCTCTAATAGTTTATGATCCTTCAAAATGTGACATTAAACTAATTCCAAATGTTCACATATTAGAATCTTAAAATAATCATAATTCTTCTTCTCATCTCATAAGACCTCACTCGCCTTAGTCTTTGATTCAAGACTCTAATTTGGAGACTTATTTTCTTACCAAAGGGACTAGAAGTCAACAAATTATTGAATTAGGACATTAATGAAGACATATTTAATTTTCAACTATGTCAATTTAAATATCATTTTTGGAAAAAATTAAAAAAAATTATTGAAAGATATATTAAAAGATATATATTACAAGCACAATGTATATATATACTATTAGACTTAGGCATACAACTGAGAGGGGGGGGGGTGAATCAGTTGTACAAAACTTTCTCCAATTAAACACTTAAGTCTTCTTAGTGATTAGTTGTATATTAATCATAAACCATAATGCATTCAAATTAAGAGTAGAAAACATATCAACACATAAGACCCCAAGATTTTGACGTGGAAAACCCGGTTAAGGGAAAAACCATAGGGTGATTAACCCAAGATTGTATTCTCTATCAGAAGAATAGAAAGAACAAAATGGCACATGCCAATTAGGGTTCACGGCCCAAGCACACTACTCACAAGAGGCTCACTGCCTACAAGAGACACACTGTCTACAAAGAAATAAGTATCACATACATGAACTGGAGAATAGCATCTTCACCATGCTTGAATCAGTTCCATTTAAGCCTGATACTTCTGCTCTGCCTTTCGCTCTCCTCCTAGCTACCACACACTCATCGCCAAAAACACACTTTGGAAAGACTTCACAATCCCTTATTTATACAAGGCATCAACTTAGGAATAATCATCTAAGTCGGCAAACATCTAAAAAAACATCCGCAATATGTGTAATACATCTGGTCGGCCAGTCTCAGGAAGAACATCATCATCCAGTGGTTATTCTTCAAATGCACATTCTAACTTCAATGCGGACCACCAACATGAAATTGATATGATCCAAGGATCACCACAACCTTTTCTGAATCACTTAAGAACATCCACACTTCATCTGCTTGTTGGAATTCTTCTCTCCTTCATCCATAGCTTTAAGAACACAGTCTATCAGTACTGTCACAAAGGAATAGGTTCTTCAAGACCTTCAAACCATGAACCAATTGAGTTGACACTTCACACAGACGTCCTCAACACTCCCTCAAATCCACAGAATGGGATAATGCATTTCTAGATCTCACCAGACCTATCTATGTCACTCTGTCACCTCTGAACATCGGCTAGAGCCAGTTCTACTTGAGCGGCCATAACTTCTTCAGATCTTCATGCGGACCTCTGAAAACTTGACTCGATCATCTCAAGACTCATATCTACAAACCCTTTGAACCGCAACCTATGATCTACATCTTAGCTGGGATCTCCACTTCACTGTCTCCATTGCTCCTCTCTGCTCATCCAATCCTTCTCATCAATGCAACATGAGTATGTTGACATCAATGACAACACCGGTTAGGCCCATACTTGCAACAATATCCCCCTTTGTCATTGATGGCAACATATGATGTGAAAAACCATCAAGACAAGAAGTTCTCCTTACTGTCACAACTCCCCCTATCAGTAACAACCATTCACATGTCTTCTATTCCTTTACTGCTCCCCCTTTGATCATCAACCACTTATTTTTCACATGTCTTCTCTCCCCCTTTAACATCAATGGCAAAGGGCTCATACTTGTAACTCCAATACTTTAGAATCATACCTGCTGCCCCCCCTGAGTAGCAGCTCCCATCAATCCGGATCACAAGATATGACTGTGATATCCACTGGACTGATGCACCTCAGTGCACCTTAGTTCATCACCGGAGGGGCAATAACCCCTAACTTCTCCCTGAGATACTCAAAAGAGTCCTTAGGTAGAGGTTTATTAAAGATATCTACAATCTGATCCTTGGAGGGCACAAACTCCAATCTGACTTCATTCTTGTTCACTTGCTCTCTCAAAAATTGAAACTTGATAGATATATGTTTAGTCTTAGAATGCAACACCAAATTCTTAGATATATTTATTGCACTTGAATTATCATAGAAGATTGTGATAGGCTCCTCATACTCTACTTTAATATCTCTTAGCATCTGCTTCATCCACAAAACTTGAGTGCAACTACCTGCTACTGCAATGTATTCTGCTTCAGTTGTAGATAGAGATATTGCCTCTTGTTTCTTGCTTAGCCAAGAAACCAATCTCTTCCCCAAAAAGAATGCTCCACCACTGGTACTCTTCCGGTCATCCACATCTCTTGCCCAATCTGCATCTGTATATGCATGAAGAGAGAAATCATGATCTCTAGGATACCACAAACCATACTCAATTGTTCCTTTTAGATATCTAAAAATCCTCTTGATTACCATGACATGAGATTCTCTGGGATCAGCCTGGAATCTCACAACAAGACCAATAGCCTGCATTATATCTGGTCTAGTTTGAGTGAGATACAACAATCCCCCAATCATTGATCTGTACTTTGTCTAGTCTGCCTTAGGAGAGTCATCATACTTGTTCAACTTACATCCGGTTGCCATGGGAGTATTCATTGGCTTTGAATCTTCCATCCCAAATTTTCTCAATAATTCTTTCACATATTTGGTCTGAGAAATAAAGATTCCTTTCTTTGTTTGAGTAATTTGCAGACCCAAGAAGAAATTCATTTCACCAAGCATAGACATCTCAAACTCACTTTTCATTTGATTTGTAAAAGTTTTACACATACTATCTCTTCCTCCAAAGATGATATCATCAACAAATACTTCAACAATCAAGATGTTTTCATGATCAATTTTGAAATATAAGTTACTGTCAGTAGTACCTTTGTTGAAACCAATCTTCAAAAGATGCTTATCCAATCTTTCATACCAGGCTCTTGGGGCTTGCTTTAATCCATACAATGCCTTCTTCAACTTGCAGACCATATCACCATGATCAGACAACTGAAATCCATCCGGTTGCTCTATATACACTTCTTCTTCGAAGTCACCGTTTAGAAAGGTAGACTTGACATCCATCTAATATACCTTGAAATCCTTGAAGGCAACAAAGGCAAGAAATAATCTGACTGCTTCAATTCTTGCCACCGGAGCAAAAGTTTCTTTAAAATCAATTCCTTCTATTTGAGAGTAGCCCTTGCAGACCAATCTAGCTTTATTTCTGATTACTTCACCAACTTCATTTAGTTTGTTCCATAAGACCCATTTGGTTCCAATCACATTCTTGTTTCTAGGTCTGGGAACAAGATCCCAAGTGTAATTTTTCTCTATTTGTACCAACTCTTCCTCCATTGCTTTAGTCCAGTTTTCATCATTGCAAGCTTCATTCACTGTCTTAGGTTCAATCTTTGAAATCAAACAATACTCTTCTGAATCTTGAGCAATTCTCCTTCTTGTCAGTACCCCTTTGCTTTTATCACCTATGATCTGATCTTCAGAGTGGTTCAGTCTTACATACCTAGGAACTTTAGGAATTTCCTACACTTCGGATTCTTGATCAGGTTCATTGAAACTTATTTCTTCTTCCTGGTTTACCGGATTAGCTTGAATCTGACTAACAGATGATGCTTGGGCTCCTTGAGTCAAAACACCATTCTGATCATCTTCATCATATTCATAAAACCTTGAGGGTTTCTCAATTCCCTCATCAACCTTCACATTTGTACTTTCTATCATCTTTCTCGGTCTTTTGTTATAACACTGGTATGCTTTTCTTTGAGTAGAGTAACCCAAGAATATTCCTTCATCACTTATAGCATCAAACTTTCCTAGATCTTCATCTCTTTTAATGTAACATGTGCAACCAAAAACTTTGAAATACCTTATAGTAGGAGTGATGCCAAACTAAAGTTCATAAGGAGTCTTACCAGTATTGCTTCTGATTTGAACCTGATTTAGAGTAAAGACTGCAGTGCTAACAATTTCTCTCCAATAGATATGAGGAACATTTGCTTCCATCATCATGGTTCTAGAAGCTTCCTATATGGTCCGGTTCTTTCTCTCCACTACTCCATTCTGCTGTGGAGTCCTAGGAGTAGACAATTGTCTCTTTATTCCATGTTTCTCATAGAACTCTATGAATTCACCGGATGTGAATTCTCCACCTCTATTAGACCTCAGATATTTCAATTTCAATCTGGTTTCATTCTCTACCATAGCCTTGAATATTTTGAATTTCTCAAAAGCTTCTGATTTCTTTTTTAGAAAAGTTACCCACATCATCTAGGAATAGTCATCAATTAGTAACATGAAGTATCTATCACCTTGCATACTCCTGATTCTTGATGGGCCACAAAGGTCACTATAGACTAAGTCTAATAATCTGGTAGAAGATAGTTCCTTGCTCTTGAATGTGATTCTGCTTAGCTTACCCAACTGACATTCTTTGCACAAGCTATTGGTAGGTTTCACCAATTTTGGAAGATCTCTTACAGCCTGAGTATTTCTTATCTTGATGATATTATCAAAATTCACATGACACATTCTCCTATGCCATAACCAACTCTGATCAACTTGAACAAATAAGCAACTTTTACCAGTGCCAACCAAGTGGAAGATATTACCTTTAGTTTGGGTACCGGATGCAATCTCTATTCCGGAGCTTTCAAAGATCTTGCATTTTCCATTCTTGAACCGGAGATCATAGCCTTTGTCCAGCAACTGTCCAACACTGAGAAGATTGTGCTTCAATCCTTCAACATATAGAACATTACTGGTTTTGTTCCTTCCATCAAAAGAAATAGTTCCTCTTCCTTTGATTCTACCAATAGAATTATCACCAAACTTCACCACTCCTCCTTCATACCTTTCCAAATCTATGAACTTATTTTTGTCACCTGTCATATGGTGAGAGAAACCACTATCAATAACCCAATCATCCTTTTCTTCAACTTGGGCAGCTAGGGCTCTTTCTACAACTTTATGATTGACAGATACAGAGGATATTGGTTCTTCTTCCTTGATGGCAATAAACACCCATTCACTTCCGGATTTGTTTTCAGTCTTTGATTCATCATCTGTTACTCCTTCATTATCATCTTCTTCATGAACATAGTAACAATTCTTTTGGAACCTTGATCTGTTAGAATTTGGCCTTGAAAATCTTTCAAGACATTTTGAGGCAAAATGACCAATCTTATTGCAGTTAAAACACTTAAAAGGCAATTTTCCTTCATACTTACTGGATCCTCTTGGCAGTCTCTTTGCAATAAGGGCTTCAAGTTGAGCAGTTTCTACTTCTTCTTCCAGGTCTTTTCTTGCTTTTTCATACCATGACAATTTCCTTGATGAGTTCTCTCCCGGATCAAACCTTTGTTTACCTTTTACAGAGGCATTGGCTTTAAATGCAGATTCAATCTTGGGGGGATCATCTCCAGACTCGGTCATTTCAAATGTAGCCAATTTGCCAGCCAATTGGTCTCTTGTGATAGTTGTATGGGCTCTGAATTCATCAATGGCAGCAACCTTGATTTTGTAAGAGGTAGGAAGGGATCTGAGAATTTTGCCAACAATCTCATTTTCATCCAAGACTCCACCAACATTTCTAATTCCACAAACAAGCTCATTTACTCTTGGCATAAAAGAAGTAATATTTTCATCATCTCTCATCTTCAATTTTTCAAATTTCCCTTTCAGACTCTGTAACCTTGCACATTTAACGTACTGGTCTCCTTCATGTAAAAGTTTCAATTTTTTCCAAATATCAAAAGCAGTTGGAAGGTTAATAACATTTGAGAGCTCTGAATCAAATAATGTGCTTAGAAGAGCTTCTCTAGTCTGCAGATTGTTTTTAGCATCTGTGATTTCATTTACAGCTTTTGGACAACCCTGTGGAGGTACATACTGTGTTGTAACCATGGTCCAGTACGCTATTCCCATGCATTGCAAGTGACACTTCATGCGACCTTTCCATAGATTGAAATTGGTTCCATCAAACTTCAGACTATCCTTCTTGTAGGACGACATCTTGGATCTCCTCAAGCGGTTAAGCTCTTTTCGAGGAACTTAGCTCTGACACCAATTGTTAGACTTAGGGCATACAACTGAGAGGGTGGGTGAATCAGTTGTACAAAACTTTCTCCAATTAAACACTTAAGTCTTCTTAGTGATTAGCTGTATATTAATCATAAACCATAATGCATTTAAATTAAGAGCAAAAAACATATCAACACATAAGACACTAAGATTTTGACGTGGAAAACCTAGTTAAGGGAAAAACCACGAGGTGATTAACCCAAGATTGTATCCTCTGTTAGAAGAATAGAAAGAACAAAATGGCACATGCCAATTAGGGCTCACTACTCGAGCACACTACTCACAAGAGGCTCACTGCCTACAAGAGACACACTATCTACAAAGAAATAAGTATCACATACATGAACTAGAGAATAACATCTTCACCATGCTTGAATTAGTTCCATTTAAGCCCAATACTTCTACTCTACCTTTTGCTCTCCTCCTCGCTACCACACACTCATTGCCAAAAACACACTTTGGAAAGACTTCACAATCCCTTATTTATACAAGGCATCAACTTAGGAATAATCATCTAAGTCTGCAAACATTTAAAAGAACATCCGCAAGATGTATAATACATCCGGTCGGCCAGTCTCAGGAAGAACACCATCATCCAGTGGTTATTCTTCAAATGCGCATTCTAACTTCAATGTGGACCACCAACATGAACTGGATACGATCCAAGGATCACCACAACCTTTGTTGAATCACTTAAGAACATCCACACTTCATCTACTTGCTGGAATTCTTCTCTCCGTCATCCGGAGCTTTAAGAACATAGTCTGTCATTACTGTCACAAAGGAATAGGTTCTTCCGGACCTTCAAACCATGAACCAATCAAGTTGACACTTCACACGGACATCCTCAACACTCCCTCAAATCCACAGAATGGGATAATGCATTACCGGATCTCACCGGACTTATCTGTGTCACTCTGTCACCTCTGAACACTTGCCAGAGCCGGTTCTACTTGAGCAGCCATAACTTCTTTAGATCTTCATGCGGACCTCTGAAAACTTGACTGGATCATCTCAAGACTCATATCTACAAACCCTTTGAACTGTAACCTATGATCTGCATCTTGGATGGGATCTCCACTTCACCATCTCCATTGCTCCTCTCTGCTCATCCAATCCTTCTGATCAATGCAACATGAGTATGTTGACATCAATGACAACACCGGATAGGCCCATACTTGCAACATATACATGTTAATAGATAATATTGAAATAAATTGATCAATATTCAAATTTCATTTTTGGCATAAACAAAAATTTTAAATTTTAAATATCTATATTAATTTCTTAAATTGTACATGTCAAATTAATTTTGAATCAATTTAATTTGTATATTGTGCTATATCATAAATTATATTGGAACATACATAAACAACACACACACAGACACACATATATAAATTATCAAATAAAAACTCAATTGCAATAGCATAACTCTATAACTAAACATCTAAATGTGCATATGTATCATATATAAAGAAATGTTGGACATGCTACATATAGTGTATAGATCACATGTGACAAATAACAAACAAAATATAACATACCTATAACTAACCATGTAAATGCAAGTATGTATGATATAAAGACATGCCACATGCTACATAATATAAATAAGTATGGTTCAGATATAAACACGTATAGATGCATGATCTAAATAACAAACAAATAGTCTAACAACATCATGAGCACCTCCTATGGGTAGAATGGGCCTCACTTAGCTAGGACTAAAATCATGTGTTGAGCCCTGTCCTAAGCCTGTCCTGAACCATGTGTAGATCCCATCCATCTATGAATATCTAACTCATGTGTAGATCCATGCACATAAAAATTATCTCTATGATTATATATTAAAAATATGAAATCTAGTACTTGTTCAAATTTTATATAAAATACTTTACCTCACATTCCTCAACCACATCATGTGTCTGCTGCAAAGTGTCATGTCCCACCACTCTAGTCAGTCCCTAATGTAAGATTGATTTTAAGAGTCAACACACATGATGTAAAACTGAATTTCATAATTTAAATATATAATTTATAACAAATTTAAACTAGATTAAACACAAATAATTAACATATAGCTCATCATCGACAACCTGTGTAGCTCCATGGATGACCCTCCCAATCCCACTAAGGTCGAATGAATTGAGGGTCATCACAAGATCATCAAACCGAAGTCCACGAAATGATCATGGTGGAAAAGGTGGACTAATAGTATCATGTTGATGTAGGAGCATCCCTGGTTCAAGAGCAATCTTGCATCAACCAAAACATTTGCATTTCATTTTGTTTGCAGTTTAGTTTGTTTCTTTTCAATTCAGTTCAGGCAGTTTAGTTAGAAGCAAATTCTGTATATTTGGTCCAGTAGCATTTTAGATCCTGAGGAGCTGGATTTAGCACCTACATTCATTCATTTACATCATATCCAAAATTCAGAGATCCACATGTTAATACTGGCAAGATATCGCTATTAGAAGTTGACTATTTATCAAAGCATAGCATCTTGATATTCACTGGCAACTAGTTGAAAGAGAAAATTGCAGAAGCTTTTCCCAATCTTTGGAGCCTAATGACATCATTCAATGTTCTTTGGTTCATGGTTGACCTTCCTCAGAGATCCGCACATCATTCCATTCATTTACTAGAAGTTTTCTACATATTTAGGTCCGACCTATCTGTGTACACATGTTGCATCTCTTCCTTGGAATTTGTGATCTTCCCCAGCCGACGCGGAGGAATCTATTTGTTTGGATTTGATATATAATGATGTAATAGATCCTTAGGAAATAAGTTAATAAATTAACCATAGTTCATAACATAGTGATAGCTGATAGTTTAGATTTTGTGTGAAGGAGCTTCAAAGCTTTATCTTGTGCATGTATGTAATCAGGCTTGTGATCCCTAATTGTAAGCGCGCATGATGCCAGCCAATCTCTATTTGAATTCTATGATATACTGAATGACTAAATCTGCATTTGCTTTATTTCTTTGAGTTGTTTCCGTTGTGTTTACTCTTGCTGCATGGTCCGAATTGTTTATTCTGTGAACCCTCCTACCGTGACTGCACCAAGTGGTATTAGAGCAAAAGTTTGAATCTTTGGGAGTGAATTGAGCAAAGTTGGTGAAGGAATTCTGTAAGATCTTGTGGTGGACAGATCACCGAATTGAGGTAGGTTACTTGTGTGCAATCGATCGTTGAATGTGAGGCAATTGTCACCTTGTAGCCTGATCGCCAAACCTGAGGTAGTTTACATTTGATCCTAAGAAGAATGCCACAGAGGAGAGTTGTTACTGTTGGAACAATGTCTAATAGAATGGATGAAATGATGGAATTGATGAGAGCAATACGAATTCGTTTGGATGTTGTCGAGGAAGGTAGGTGAAGAGGATTGACACCTAGGCCTAATGTTGAAAGTGATGATGAAGAGGAATTGAAATCTACTGAACAAACTGGTGAAACCCTAGAAGGCAAGGAAGAAGAAGAATCAGATCAAATAAAGATGTTGCGAGCTATTTCAAAGATTGGAAAGAGACCTAGAGTTAATGTGCCAAACTATACTGGTAATTTGAACCCTGAAGAATTGATTGACTGGATAAATGACATGGAAGAATACTTTGAATAGAAGGAAATTAAAGATCTAGAGAAGGTGAAATTTGCAAAGACAAAGTTGAAAGGACATGCTGCTATATGGTGGAAAGAAGTTCAGTTGGAAAGAAATAGAAGAGGAAAATAAAAGATTACAAAATGGGATAGGATGGTGACAAAGTTGAAGAATCAGTTTATACATGTTGACTATGAGTTGGAACTATTGAAGAGATTGCCAAACCTAAGACAAAAGGAGAAATCTATGGAGTATATTGAAGAGTTTCATAAGATGATCATAAGAACAGGACATAGTGAAGTAAGCAAGAAGAAAGTGGCTAGATACATCAATGGACTAAGATTAAACATTCAAGAGGAGCTAAGCTTGGTAAGGATGACATCTTTGGAAGAAGCATATCAGTTTGCCCTGAAAGTTGAAGAGAAGCTGAATAAGAGGCATGATCAGAGAAAGAGAGGGAGAGGAGGTAAATTTCAGAGAGGTAGGACTTATTCTAGAGGAGACAGATCATATCTGGAGCAGAACAAGTTTGACAGCCCAGTTAAGAAGGATGAAAAAGATAACAATACTTACTAGAGAAATGATAGAAACTTTCATCCCAGAGGCAACTATAATTCATACCAGAGTGAAGGATATAGAAGAGAAGGAAGAGGATTTGATAAGAAGACATTCAGAGGCACTTGTTTCAAGTGTGGAGGTGAAGGACATAGAGCATTTGAATGTAATTAGGGTAGTACAAGTAAGAGGATAGAGAATAATTGAAGAACAACCTATGTTGAAGAAGAACCTCTTGAACTAGGTGATCCTTGTTTTGTTGGTAAACTAGAAAAAAAGAGAATCACTTATGATGAGAAGAACACTATTTCAAGAAGAGACAAATGAGGAACCACCGCAGAGCAAGAGTTTGTTCAGGACAAGATGCAAATCTAGAGGTAAGTGTTGTAAAATCGTGATTGATAGTAATAGTTCAGATAACCTAGTTTTAGAAGAGATGGTGACTAAGCTAAAGTTGGAAAGATTGAAACACCCTAAGCCATATCAGATAGCATGGATTCAAGATGATCATAAGGTACTGGAATGTGAACAATGTTTGGTAAATTTCATATTGGATCTTATCATGATGAAGTCTTGTGTGATATTATGCCTATGGATATTTGTCATATCTTATTGGGTAGACCTTGGCAGTATGATAGAAAGGCTATACATGATGGGAGAAGGAATACATATACTATAATAGCAAATGGAAAGAGAATTACTTTGATTCCTTTAGAAGATGATCCTAAGAGTGAAGTATGTGGGAATGCTATAATCTGTTTGGTAGATGGAAGAAAATTTCTTGATAGTTTGAGACATGAGAATATGTGTTATGCCTTGATTCCTAAGAAGCCTGAAGCATTGAAGAAAGAGATTGAATAATCACAAGCTGAGGAGATAAGAGAGTTGTTGACAAAGTATGAAGACATTATATCAGATAATGTACTTGCTGGATTACCACCTATAAGGAGTATCATTCATCACATGGATTTTATACCAGGAGCAAGCTTTCCTAACAAAGCAGCACATAGAATGACACTAGTAGAGAATGAAGAATTGAATAGACATATACAAGAGTTGTTGAGGAAAGGCTTGAGTCCTTGTGTAGTACTTATAGTTTTGGCACTAAAGAAGGATGGAGAATAGAGAATGTGTACTGATTCTAGAGCAATAAACAAGATCATATTTAAGTATAGATTTCCTTTACCTAGGATGGATGATATCATGGATTGTTTGAGTGGAGCAAGATATTTCACAAAGATAGACTTGAAGAGTTGATACCATCAGATCAGAATCAGAGAAGGTGATGAATGGAAGACTACTTTTAAGACAAATGAAGGATTTTATGAGTGGTTGGTGATGCCTTTTGGATTGACAAATGCACCAAGTACTTTCATGAGGTTGATTTATGAAGTCTTGAAGAGATTCTTAGGTAAGTTTGTGATTGTATACTTGGATGATATTCTGATTTTCAGTAAAACAAAAGAAGAGCATTTGTGGCATATTAGACAAGTTTTGCAGAGACTAAGAGAAGAGAAATTGTTGATAAACATCAAGAAGTGTAGTTTCATGAAAGAAGAGTTGGTATATTTGGGATTTGTGATTTCTACAGAAGGATTGAAGATGGACCCTGAGAAAGTGAGAGCAATAGTTGAATGGCCTACACTGGAGAGCATTGGAGAGGTTAGATCATTTCATGGATTGCCTAGTTTCTACTAGAAGTTCATCAGAAATTTTAGTTCAGTTTGTAACCCTATGATAGAGACAATGAGAGGTGACAGAAAGGATTTTAAGTGGACAACAGGAGCAGATAAAAGTTTTGAATTGTTGAAGGAGAAGGTGAGAGAGCAACCTGTTTTGTCATTACTAGATTTCAATAAGGTATTTCAAGTTGATTGTGATGCAAGTGGAAATGTGATTGAAGTAGTGTTAAGTCAAGATGGTAGACCTATAGGTTATTTCAGTGAGAAGTTGAATGATACAAGGAGAAGATATTCAGTTTATGATCAGGAGTTCTATGCCATAATTCAAGCCTTGAAGAAGTGGAGACATTACTTGTTGCCTAAGGAGTTTGTATTGTATACAGATCATCAAGCTTTACAATATTTGAATAGTCAATGTAAGTTGAAATAGAGACATATGAGATGGGTAGAGTTCATGTAGAGTTATACTTTTGTGTTGAAGCATAGGAGTGGAAAATCAAACAAAGCTGCCAATGCCTTGAGTAGAAGAAGAAACTTGTTGACAGAGATGAGAGTTGAAGTGTTGGGTTTTGATGACTTGAAGAACATGTATGAGGGATACACTGATTTTACAGAACCTTGGAAAGCATGTAAGGAACCTATTGTGACAGATTGGAGTAAGTGTTTGGACTATTTCATTCAATAAGATATGTTGTTCAAAGGAAGTCAGTTGTGCATACCTAGAAGTTCAATGAGAGATAATTTGATCAAGGAGAAGCATAGTGGTGGATTGGCAGGACATTTTGGCATTGATAAGATAGTGAATTTGGTGAGTGAAAACTATTTTTGGCCTCAGATAAATAAGGATGTTCAGAGATTTGTGCATAGTTGTAGAGTTTGTCAAGTTACAAAAGGGAGTAGTCAGAATACTGGATTGTATAAACCTTTAACAGTACCAGAGAGACCTTGGGAAGACATAAGCATGGATTTTGTGATGGGATTACCTAAGACATAGAGAGGACATGATTCAATATTTGTAGTGGTTGACAAATTTTCAAAGATGGCTCATTTCATACCTTGTAAAAAGACAACTGATGCAGTGCATGTAGCTGACCTATTTTTCAAGGAGATTGTGAGATTGCATGGATTACCTAAGAGTATAGTTTCAGACAGAGATACAAAGTTTGTTGGATACTTTTGGAGGACACTTTGGAAGAAGATGAAGACAGATTTGAAATTTAGTTCAACTTTTCATCCACAGACAGATGGACAGACAGAGGTAGTGAATAGGAGTTTGGGAAACTTGTTGAGATGTTTGGTTGGAGAGAAAACCAGAAGTTGGGATTTGATTCTTTCACAAGCAAAGTTTGCATACATTAATTCAGTAAATAGAAGTATTGGAAGAACACCTTTTGAGATTGTTACTGGAGTGAATCCTAGAGGAGTTGCAAAATTGAGAGACATCAGTACAAAGGAAAAGAGAAGTGCAGAAGTAGAAGAATTTGTAGATCATATGAAGACAGTGCATAATCAGTTGAAGAAGCATTTGGATGATATGAACAGTAAGAACAAAGAGACGGTAGATGAGAAGAGAAGACATAAGGAATTTGAAGAGGGAGATGAAGTAATGGTGTACTTGAGAAAAGAAAGATTTCCAGTTGGGACATATAACAAGTTGAAGATGAAGAAGTTTGGACCTTGTAAGATACTTAGGAAATTTGATTCAGGAAATGCATATGAAGTGGAATTACCAGAGACATTGGGTATATCACCTATTTTTAACATTGCAGATCTATATCAGTATCATGAAGTAGAGTTCAGTGACAACATGGGAGAAGAATTGAAGAAGTAGTTACCACAACAAGCACCAGAGCAAATTGAAGACATTTTGGACACCAGAGTTGGACGCAACACTAGATGAAGATAATACAAAGAATCTCTTGTGAAGTGGCAAGGTAAACTAGAAGAAGATTCATGATGGATTTCTCAGGCTGAGGTGGACTATCATGGTTCCCCCCTAGCCTTGACAAAGTGAGGGACTCACTTTTTCAATAACCCTAGATGTCTGATGCAGGAGCATCCCTGGTTCAAGAGCAATTTTGCATCAACCAAAACATTTGCATTTCATTTTGTTTGCAATTTAGTTTGTTTCTTTTCAGTTCAATCCAGGCAGTTTAGTCAGAAGTAGATTCTGTATTTTTGGTCCAGTAGCATTTTAGATCCTAAGGAGCTAGATTTAGTACCTACATTCATTCATTTACATCATATCCAGAATTTAGAGATCTACATGTTAATACCGGAAAGATGTCACTATCAAAAGTTGACTATTTCTTAGAGAAAAGCATCCTGATATTCACTGGCAACTAGTTGAAGGAGAAGCTTTTCCTGATCTTTGGAGCCTAATGACATATCATTCAATGTTCTTTGGTTCATGGCCAACCTTCCTCGGAGATCCGCACATCATTCCATTCATTTACCAGAAGTGGTTTATGCATTTAGGTCTGACCTATCTGTGTACACATGTTACATCTCTTCCTTGGAATTTGTGATCTTCCCCAGCTGACACAGAGGAATCTATTGGTTTGGATTTGATATATAATGATGTAATTGATCCTTAGGAAAGAAGTTAAGAAGTTAAGCATAGTTCAAAACATAGTGATAGCTGATAGTTTAGATTTCTTTCAAAGGATCTTCAAAGCTTTATCTTGCGCATGTATGTAATCAAGCCTATGAGCCCTAATTGTAAGCCTGCATGATGTCGACTGATCTCTATTTCAATTCTATGATATACTAAATGATTGATTCTGCATTTACTTTATTTCTTTGAGTTGTTGTCATTGTGTTTACTCTTGCTGCACAATCTAGATTGTTCATTCTGTGAACCCTCCTACCGTGACTACACCACATGTTGTGGTGGAATCTATTGTGAAGGCACTATAGACTGACCTCCTAGATCAACCTGATCTCCCCTATGCCTTGTGTGGTTGTGTGACTATGTGTATCTCAGTGATTAGTATGGTGCTCGACATGTGCGACCACAATGTCAAGAGGGATCTTGTACTCTGCACTAATAAACTCATACGCATCTAATAGATCCTGTGTGAGACATGTACTTAATCTATGAAGCACATGGGCTCTAGTAGTCTATGCCACATCACATGGTGAAATTATGTCAATGCAGATGAAAGGATTTAAACTCATGGAAGTGGAATCAATTGAAGGAATTC
Source organism: Cunninghamia lanceolata (assembly GCA_027924645.1). Classification (NCBI taxonomy): domain Eukaryota; kingdom Viridiplantae; phylum Streptophyta; class Pinopsida; order Cupressales; family Cupressaceae; genus Cunninghamia; species Cunninghamia lanceolata. Next base: position 4,180,340 of record BSBN01000010.1, read on the forward strand.
TGGTGCGTAGGCGTAAGATGTATCTACCAACACGGTCAGATGCCAAGTGATCAATCTCACTAGAAATAGTACCTAAACTATGAAAAATGACCTTTCTGGATGATGCAAGTGTCATCTTAGCTGCTGATCCTAGATTCAACCTTTTGGGAAGCACCAAAAGGTTGGGACCGACTAATGCCCTCTTATCAATGGGTGGTGGCAGCTTAGGATGTCTGAATTAAGGTTTATCAGAAAAACTCCCTCTTCCCTATCCAACATGTGTAGGGATAGATGTGTAATCAATATCAAAATCTAAATGAACTTGTGCATATAATTATTTACAAAAATATAATGGCAACTCATCATTATGTGGCCATAGATGATGTGTTGCCAATCACTTAGGGTATATAAGTGGTCTAACAACAAGATCTGTGCACTAGGTCACGAGATAGTCTTGAACTCTATCTTGTCTAGTATAGTGTGAAAACATCGTATGAACCATATCTAATGAAACAAACCTATTAATTTCTGGCCATTTCATAGTCCCCAGTAACACTAGTAGCAAGTGACACATAAAAATCCTCAATACTGACATCATCATATTGGTTATATCATTTGATAGTCTCTATGATATGACTAAATTGATCTCGGATAGCCACCAACTTATCTATATTAGATAGGTTTGGTGTATTATGGATCGTATGATCCAAATTTGTTAAAGCATTATTGAGTCTATCAAGAGTACTCACGTACAAGTCACTCCTAGCACTATGTATATCAACAATATTAGGATTGGAATGATGAGAACCTTGATCATCCATGATATGAAATGTACACGTGTGTATGCAAATATGCATTTAAAAATAAAATTGCATACATTTAATTTATAAAATGAAAATTTAATTTAATTAAAAAATATTTAAAAATAAAAAATTAAATACATTCAATCTACACATTTAAATTAACAAAACTTAGTAAATAATGTTCATAATTTATTTATCAAGTTATAAATTGTGTCCATACATTACGTGCAGAATGAAGACATATAAAATGTGGATACATGTACATAAAATTTAAAAACATATATCAAAACATCTTGATCAATCAACAAAACATTTACATCATTGACAATATTTTGAAATGGCAGCAAGTGGGAAGCTGACCGTTGGTACAGGGGATGCGGGCGCTACTAATGCTGCTAGCCCGGTCTTGGCTAGTGATCATGATGTTCATGTTGGGTCTCTCGAGAAGGTTGCAAACACTTCTACGAATGTTGTGGGTGAGGAGGTGTCGGCTCCCTCCGATGGGGTTGGGGTCTCGAAGGTACAGACGAATGTTGGTATGCACTGTGTGCTATCTATGGGAGGGCCTAATGCGTCTGCTCATGGTCAACCCACAGTCTCTCGTCAATCTTTTGCTGCAGTGGCTGGATCGAATGTGCTTTGTGCTTCGAGTGGGGAGAGGAAGGGATCCTGACCTCTCCCCTGTGCCCACTCTTCACTAGTGCTAGTGTGTGGCCCTGAGATCTTTGAAAATGAAGAATTTTACCGCAATACAGGTGCAATATGCAGGTTCAATGGACTGTGGCCTTCTCTGCCTAACCTACACAGGTGGGTTTTGGAGTCTTGGAGGCCGCTGATTTTTGGGAAGATTGAGCTCTTTCCTAGTGCTCGTGGTTTTTCATTGTGACTTTTGCTTCTTCTGAACAACTAGATCTAGTGTTGGATGGTAGGGTCTAGATGTGGGGAGATCATTCCCTGTCCATTAAACTTTGGATGCTTAATTTCAATCTTCTTATTGAGAAACTCAATATTAAGCTGATTTGGGTGCGTCTTTCGAACATCCCCCTTCAATTCTGGGAGGATTCCTTCTATGAGGATATTGGCAATGCCATTGGCCATTTTCTAAAAGTTGAATCTACTACTTCTTTCATGGGTCACTCCACGGTTTCCTAAATTTTGGTTGATATTGACACCTCCAAACCTCTTTTTGGAGATGTTGTTTTGATGGTAGGAGATCGGCCTTAGAAGCAACCGCTGGACTACGAGGGTATCCCCTTTAGATGTTGGTGTTGTTTCGCAATTGGCCACTTGGCTACTGGTTGAACTTTATCTCACCGTAGAAATGTTGCGACTTGGTGGAAGGATGCTCTAGATGATCACCTGACTATCAGTGCTTCCTAGGAGGTTGATTTGTCTTATGGTTATGATTCTTCCCAAGAGGATGTGGTTCTGGTGGATGCTCCTTTTTCAGATCCCATCTTAGCTCTGGCTTCTCTAGACTGATGCACTTCTGTTCCTACTGTTGTTACCCCTTTGGTATTACCTAATTCAGATTTGGCTGATCGTCACACAATGGTTACTTGTCACACTCCTTCTGCCTCTTCTTCGACTAATTTTTTGACTATGCCTTCTCCAGGGTCAGCTTTGTTGGCACCTCCCATGGCTATTACGACTTGGGAGGATCCCCCCTCTTTCCTTGCTTTTTGGATTTGGACTCAGAGGTCTATTGGATGGTGGTTCATCATTGAAAGAAAGGGCTCCCCAAGTCTATTGGGGAGTTGCGCCCTAGAGCTAAGGGTGTCAGATTAGCTTGTTCAGGATCTGATTGTTGGCAAGAGACACCATATGGATTCATGATTGTTGTCATTGATGGCAACAAAGTTCATCCCACACATCCACAGGACATGATGTGTCTCTACCAGAAGTCAGAGTGAAGAATGTTGTGGTCCGGTAAGCAAGAACAGAGCATGTGGCGAGGTCCGACAGTCAGGTCTAGATCTCTCAAAGGAAGTATCTTGGTGAAGTGTAGATTTGGGGAAGTCAAGAGGACTACCTTGACTGATAGATTCTAAGGATTTAGCCTCCGGTGGTAGATAAAGAAAAAGATATGAATACTTGAGTATCAGGTTCCTGATTGATAGTGTGGATAGAGGAAGAACTGACTAGCAGAACATCAGACATCATTCCAGACGTGTTACTAATGATGGTAAAGGTTATTAAGGCATAAGTTATGATTGGCCGACATAATTGATGACTTCTACAAGTATATCCTTGATCCGCATTACTTGGTATGCAAGGATTTAGCCGACAGATTAGAGCTTGTGGAAAAGATTGACTATTCCAGATGCCGACTAGAAAGGTGATGAAATCACTTGTGCAGATATATATACAAGATGAATTTAGTTGTGAGATGTGTTGTTGTCATTGAGTAAGTGTGAAGAAAAGCAGTAGAGTAGAGTGAAAGCAGTAAGAAAGGTCCGGTATGTGAAAGAAGAGCAGTGCAAAAGAAGAAGAAAGATGAAGTGCAGCAGATCAGTGTACTGAGCCTAACTGAAACTGAACTCCAGCATATGTAGATGCTCCTTACCAGTTCAAGTATTGTATTACACTCTTTATAAATTGTAGATAGTGTGTCTCTTATAGGCAGTGAGCCCTAATTGGCAAGTGTCATTTTGTATTTCCATTCTTCTAATAGAGAATACAATCTTGGGTTAATCACCCCGTGGTTTTCTCCCTTAACAGGGTTTCCACATCAAAATATTGTGTCATGTGTATTTCTATTTCATGGTTATGTTTGCATATTTGAATTAATGCTGCATTGATCAATAAGAAGGTTCAGAAAGAAGAAATAATTAGGATAACTGATTCACCCCCCCTCTCAGTTATCAACAATTGGTATCATAGCCAAGTTCGTCCCAACAGAGCCTAACAGCTTGAGGAAGATCTGGGAATTCAAATGGATGTGTATGGTATGAGGGACCAATTTAAGTATGCCCTAGATGATCTTGAGTAGTCAAATTCTGAAGTCAATGAATTGAAGGAAAGACTCAAACAGGCTGATGATTTCATAAATGAACTAAAAGGGAAACTGAGTCTCTCTATGAAAAAGAGAAAAGAGCACCTTCAGCAATTGGCAAATCAAAGTGAAGCAAATGATACAAGTGGAGATCTGAAGGAGAAAACCAAGTTGTGTGAAAAGTTATCAAAAGAGATCATCATGGTAAGACATGAGATGGAATCAGGAGTTATGAAGTCTACCCAAGAAATTGAAGAAAAAAGAAAGACTGAAGATGATCTAAGACAATCCCTCAAGGAGAAATCAGAAGACTACCACAAGATGGATAGAATAATCAGACACCTTGAATCTGATCTTGAAGATGCTAAAGATAATGAAGAAAAACTTGAGGATCAAATTGTCTCTCTTAAAAGGGATCTTCAAACAGCAAATGAATATAAAGAAAAATTCAAGATAAGTTCTACTCAACTTGAAGTTCTTCTTGAAAGTCAAAAGAGGGTAGATGACAAGTGTGGTTTGGGATATGAGAAAGGAGAAAGCTCCGGATCTAGTCAAAAGAATTTTGGATCAGATAATCCAAGGAACATGCCTAGAAGACCTTTGGTAAGGCAACCTAATGCTCCAAGATACCCATCCTTCAATGGATACTGCCACAACTACAATAACTTTGGTCATAAAGCTAATCAGTGCAGAAAGAGAATGAATTAGACTAATTCATCCTTCTCTGGATAGTGTTTTCACTACAAAAGGTATGGTCACAAATCTCATGAATGCAGAAATATGCAAATATACAAGTCATTCAATGGTAGATGCTTTGCATGCAATAGAATAGGTCATATGGCTAATCAATGCAGATCAAAAGGATATCAATCAAATATGCAAAGAAATGTTGTTTGCCAAATTTGCAATAGATCCAGTCATATTGCAAAATTCTATAGAAGCAAGAATCAGGACAAAATAGGTCTAGTACATCATAATCAGAATCAAGATAAGGGAAAACAAAAGGTGAATGCAGATGAAGTTCAAAGGGAGATGAACAAGATTTGGGTGAAGAAAAGTATAGAGAATGAAGGGGATGGATCCGCACCAAACTCTGGTGCTGATATTCCTTCTAGAAATTAAAAAGGTGAGCTCTGGCTCAGGGGGAGACACAAAGAAAACCCTGTTCCCCAAGCCAACTAATTGGTGCCGGAACTGGCACAAAGAGAGTTGTGGATTGAAGGATTCATAAGAGAAACATCCAAATAAACTATGGTTAAGATTTGGAAAATCCACAAGATGTTTAAGATCAAAATTGATCCGGTTCTTCAAGTCATCCAAATAAGGCAGACCAGAATGACTTAGGTCGAGCATTTACTGCAACCTAACATTAGGGTTTGCGGAGCAATATAAGGGTTTCCTCATTAAACATTTATTCATTCTGTATTCAAGAAGAAACGAAAAGAGATGCTCTACAACTAAATTTCTCAAGCTCATCCAAGATCATTTACAGAAGTCAACTCATCCAGAAATCAATCTGGCTAACTTCGTGAAACCGAAAGACGCAAAAGGTATTTTTTTGTTCTTCTCTGCAAATCTTCTTAAAAGATGTCTACTCTGAATATTGTGAAGATCACTGATAGGCCTCACCCCAAATTCAAGAAACATCCCTACAAATCCTTGGAAGTAGATCCCCTAGGAGCCTTTTCTAGTGTTCCGCATGGTGTCCTGCATTCAGAAGATATTAGGGTTTACATTCACGCAAACATTGAAGAATTTAGGGTGTCCAAATTGATGGATATCTATCACAAGTAGCTAGCAGATGACTCTTTTGAGATCAAACCTTAGTATAAAGCCATCCGGGATAAGCATTTTGCATAGTGCATTCATTTCCCCTATTTTCTGGAAGATGAATGGGTCCAGTATGTATTAAGTAGAATACATGATAACTTCATATGGTTGGATAGACAATTCAAGCTCACAAAAGATGCCATCAGGGTAGTTACCAGATTGCACTCATCTGGTGGGATACCTGTTCTAAAATCTATCAAAAATCAAACGGTGACTGAGGCTACCAAATCAAAGTTTGATAAGAGGGCAATGACAATTGAGGATATCACTGATCTGGATATCAAGTTTGCATCCATGATCATTGGATACAAAATATATCACTCTAGCAAGGAAAACTCAGTACCTGGAACTGCAATATATACTGCCTATGAAATGTTAAGAAAGAATGCTGACTATGATCTCTGTGAGCTCCTTCTGAACCAACTTCTGGAAAATTTGCAGAAGATAAAGAAAGACAAGAAGAACTCCTTCAAATACGATGGCTTGATACTATGTCTGTTCTTCTATTATATGAATGAGCTACTCGGATCTAGTGGCTAGATTTGGCAAAATAACAAACTGGTTGCCATACAAATCAGGGATTATTTGCATGGACTTGGTGATGTCAAGGCACAGAATACAGCACTTTGGGGCTATTTCAAGAACTTTTGGAGTATGATGCAAGCAAAAGAAAGAATCCCCCAAGCTCTAGTTGAAAAGTATAAGGATATTGTTTACTTCATGGTAGAAACTGATCAGTGCCTTATGGAGGCAGTAGAACCAAGAATAGTATGGGTCATGCTGATGGGGTATGAAGTTGATGAGAAAATTGTTGAGCTACATATTGAACACATGTTAAGTCAGCCAAAAGATCCCAAGGCAGAAAGGTTTGGAACCTTTACGAAGCTAAGTGTAAAGATTCATGTGGAACTCAGACAACCAGAGATCAAGAGGAAGGTAAGAAAAGAAGTTGAAGATGTTGCGAAAGGCTTTGGCATATCAAAGGAGGCACTTAATGCCAACAGGGAAAAGATGGAAAGGGCTAAGGAAGAGAAGAAAAAGGCAGAAAAGAAAAGTGAGGAAAGTGTTTCGGTAAAATCTTCCACCCGGACCAGATCATCAAAGAGATCTACACCTACCACTACCAAAAGCTCAAGGCCATCAAAACCAGAAGTGAAATTATCTGGCAAAGGAGAGAAAAGAGCAAAGACAAAAGCCACAAGGGCTTATTCCAATCAAAAGGATGAAGAGGAGACTGAATCTGATGAAGAAATTAGGAAAGTGAAGAAAAAGAAGAAAACATTTGGTGAACCCTCTACCGGACAAAAGGAAGAAGAAAAGACAGAGGAATATGTTGAAAAACCCACTCTTCACATTGATGACATAATCAAATCAGTCACAGTGGATGGAAATCTTTAGCCAATGATTGAGTTCTATGATGATTATGGTAAAGCAGATCAGAAGATATTGTAAGATGCCACGATCAGGTACCTAAATATCTACAACAAAGCATTTATTGAAATTATATCTCTGATCCCCAAAAGCTTGGAGAAAGAACTAGAAATAAGAAAGAACAATGCCCAAGCCAAAGACCTAGAAATCCAGGAACAAATAACAATTCAGCTATATCCTTCAATCGATCCCAAGAAAATGAATATGGTATTCAAAGATTGTAAGGATGAATTCAGGAGCAAAGCAAGGATGAATCAACTTATGATTGGAGAGACTGACAAAGTTACAAAAGAGACAAAAGAGATCCTCTGGAATGCATTCAAAAGATTCAACATTCCAATTATAGAGGACTTGGGTATTGACCCCTCGACCACAAGTGTTACAGAAGAGTCTATTGAGAAAATGACAGAAGAGGTAATGAATACTAGTGCAGAAATAGCTAAGGACTTGGAATCCTCTGCTCTAGAAGAGGTGGCCCATGAATAGACTAACATTTCTCCTCTGGATTCACCTGTTGACCCCAGATCTAAAGAAGAAGAAATAATAAAGGAGAAAGAAAAAGAGGTGAAAAGTAAAGAAGGAAGTCAAGCTAAAAAGAACATGAGTGACACTGCAGAAGAGAAGAAGAGTCTATCTCTGGCAAGAGACACTGTAGAATCTGTCAAGGACTTCTTGACAAAAGAAACTAATGAGATGGATGAACTGGAATTACTAAAAGGACCATTAGATTTTGACTCTCTATCTCCGGTACAAACAATGAAGATAGCTTCATTTGCAAATGTGAAGGCCAAAGAGAAACTACTAAAATCTCACATGGAAGACTGTGAGCTTATAGAGGTAGCATCTGGAGTGTTGGAAAAGATCATGCCATCTTTTCAAAAGGATCCCATAGCCTCTTCCTCTGGTAATCTCAAAACTCTAATCAATAGTGTTAGCAAACATTTTAATTCTCTAGAGAAATCAGCTAAGGAGAAGGTCAGGAAAGAATTTTTGGATAAGAGATTCCCAGAGCTGCAAGGGTTAATATCCAATGATAGGAGAAATATGAATATTGGGATAAAGAGCTTAGAAAATGCTCTTAAAGAAGGCAGAGAAATGTACAAATTTTGTTTATCATGGTCCAAAGCAACATTGGACATTGAGAAGAAAGTAAAAGAACAAGAGGATAAACTGACAAATCTATCAAAGAATTTTGATCCTCTCTCATCCTCCATAATAAATCAAGAATGTCAGACTATTGCAATCTTGAATGATATCAAGAAGCTGGAGAAGGAAAAGAAAAATAGAATAAGTAGGTTGAGTGCACTCAGAGGGATAATTATCCCCAAGTTAGAGGCCATGCATGAGGCCATAAAAGAAGCCCAGATCATAGCCCAGACCAGTGATCTGACAGATCTGAAAAGGGCAGATGCATTTGCATTCCTGTTAAGTGGTCATATATCAATTTTGGATAGAATGAAGCAAAGTTGGGCTACATAATTCATTCATTTGAAAAGAACTTTTGCAGACATACTTTAGTATATGTAAGTATTCCATATTTATATACTTATGCAGATAAAATTTTGAAAATTTTGATATGCGGACCCTACCCTTTGCCATTGATGTCAAAGGGGGAGTGAAGAGCAGTGAAAAATGAGGAATCCAACTAAGGGCGAGCTTTGAAAAATGTATATAAAAATAGAACATCAGCCAAGGGGGAGGATAGTGTAAACACTTAGTCATTTTTCACTAAGCGTTGCCATCAATGCCAAAGGGGGAGATTGTTGGCAAGAGACACCATATGGATTCATGATTGTTGTCATTGATGGCAACAAAGTTCATCCACACATCTGCAGGACATGATATGTCTCTACCGAAAGTCAGAGTGAAGAATGTTGTGGTCCGGTAAGCAAGAACAGAGCATGTGGCGAGGTCCGACAGTCAGGTCTAGATCTCTCAGAGGAAGTATCTTGGTGAAGTGAAGATTTGGGGAAGTCAAGAGGACTACCTTGACTGATAGATTCTAAGGATTTAGCCTCCGGTGGTAGATAAAGAAAAAGATATGAATACTTGAGTATCAGGTTCCTGATCGACAGTGTGGACAGAGGAAGAACTGACTGGCAGAACATCAGACATCATTCTGGACATGTTACTGATGATGGTAAAGGTTATTAAGGCATAAGTTATGATTGGCCAACATGATTGATGACTTCTACAAGTATATCCTTGATCTGCATTACTTGGTATGCAAGGATTCAGCCGATAGATCAGAGTTTGTGGAAAAGATTGACTATTCCGGATGCCGACTAGAAAGGTGATGAAATCACTTGTGCGGATATATATACAAGATGAATTTAGTTGTGAGATGTGTTGTTGTCATTGAGTAAGTGTGAAGAAAAGTAGTAGAGTAGAGTGAAAGTAGTAAGAAAGGTCTGGTATGTGAAAGAAGAGCAGTGCAAAAGAAGAAGAAAGATGAAGTGCAACAGATCAGTGTACTGAGCCTAACCGGAACTAAACTCCAGCATATGTAGATGCTCCTTACCAGTTCAAGTATTGTATTACACTTTTTATAAATTGTAGACAGTGTGTCTCTTGTAGGCAGTGTGCATCTTGTGAGCAGTGTGCTCGGGCAGTGAGCCCTAATTGGCAAGTGCCATTTTGTATTTCCATTCTTCTAACAAAGAATACAATCTTGGGTTAATCACCCCATGGTTTTCTCCCTTAACAAGGTTTCCACATCAAAATATTGTGTCATGTGTATTTCCATTTCATGGTTATGTTTGCATATTTGAATTAATGCTGCATTGATCAATAAGAATGTTCAGAAAGCAGAAATAATTAGGATAACTGATTCACCCCCCCTCTCAATTATCAACACTGATGTTGTTTGATCCCTTGTTTGGTTTTTCTGTTGTCAGTGTGCTTCCGGTGCACTATTTGGTCTACCTTTTTTGGGCTGTTGGTTGTTTGGTTGTTGTTGTTCTGTGGCGACCCTCTATGTTGGGTTCAGCCCTGGTAACCTGTTTATCATTTTCTTTGTCTTGTAATTGTTGACCTATTTTTCCTCTTCCTAGAGTTAAACAGTTCACCCTGCATTTTCCTTGAAAATCCTTTAGAAGTGACCCTATAGGCTTAAATCCTTCAAATAATTATGCTATGCCTTATCAAAAAATCCCAAAAATCTCACCTTAAGAATCTTTGCTAAAAACCAAAAAAAACCCATAAATCTTTTAGCTTCAAGTATTTTCTATCGCTGGGATTTCTTAGTTTCATGCTTGTATTTCAATATGCATTTTTGAATGGACATTCACATATACATTCGCCATTGTATGTTTGGAACATACATTTGCAATATGCAAAGGCCTAGATACAATCGGCAAACATACAAGGATGAATGTACATTTTGCAATGTACATCAGCAGAACATACAAAGGACTTTCGCCAAAGATACAAGGAGATATGCATGTGCAACATAGTAAGGTAAGTGTAACAGTTGCTTGTATATTTCACTTTGTATGTTTGCATATACAAAGCTGATATACAAGAGGTTAAACATACAAGCAAAACATGCATCGAGAACATACAAAGAAATGCATACAAAAGCCTTTGCACATCGGCAAATATGCAAGGGTTAATGTGCAAAAGGAGAATGTATATCACCTTGTATGTTCGCACATGCAAGGCCGATATACAAGTCGACATACAAGGCCAAAGATGTAATTGGTGGGGTCCGCTGAATGCACAATGCGATTGTATCTTACATACAAGTCGCATTGTATATGCGAGATACAAAGGGTCACATACAAGGAAAAGATGCAAATGCTTTTGCATATCGGTGACATACAAAGGTGATTGTATGTCCGATATACAAGAAGAAATATACAAGTGAACAAGTGCAAGGTGGACGCGGTAAAGATAGTTAATTGCATTTGCAAGTCATTTTGGAGTCCGCGCATTGTATGTTGGGTTTGTATGTTCCCAACATACAATCGAAACATGCAAAGGAAAAATGTACAGGGCTGACATACATTTGGTGGGGCCCGTGAACATACAAAGTAGAATGCACATTGGGTGCATGCAAAGGAAATATACAAAGTCAACATGCAAGGGAATTTGGTTCAAAGATGGGGCCCACCACTTGTATATTTGCAATTGTATGTTTGCACATACAATCAAATATGTGTTCCTAATATACAAGCCAGATCTAAAAGGAGCATACTTTTCAGTTGATAAAGGGCAGAATTCCAAAGTTTGTATTTATAATTTGCTTGCATACATATGGCATTGTATATTGTGATATACAAAAGGAGACATACAAGGGGAAAACATACAAGGTGGACCTGATTGGGAACTCAAATACTGTTAATGATCTTTTGGGGTCCGCGGCTTGCATGTATATGGCATTTGTATATGCCGATATACAAAGAATGAAGATACAAGGCCTGGATTTCAATTTTCTCCCAATCTGATTGATAAAGTGGCTGATGCCTGGCTTGCATGTTATGTACATTGTATATGCCAACATACAAAGAAGGTACATGCAAACTGGGCCCGATGTTAATTTCAAGCTTGCTTCATAATCTTTCGAGTTCCATATGCTTTGTATATTTGCGATTGTATGTTTGTATATACAATGCGATATGCAAAGAAAAGATGCAAGGAAGAAGATGCAATTTTTTTTAGCGATGCTTCTCAGACCAGCTCAGCGATGAATTAGGCGGTGCCATGTGTCAGGGGGCATACATGCAAAAGTTGATACAAAGGTAAAAAGGCCCGTGATTGTATGTTGCAATTGTATCTTTACACATTGTACATTTACACATACATTTGCACATATAAGGCAGACATACAAAGCGCTATGCATATCCAAAGGCAGTTTCAGAGGCTGATTCAGATGTCAAATAATACAAAGATGCAAAGTGATATGTACACAGATGCAAAGCGATATATACAGGCAGTTGATCGAAGCTTTGACTGCCCATATCTCCTCCATTTTAGCGAATTTCCACATGCTACAAAAAGCAAAAATGCATGTTTTTGCCTCCTCTTTCATTTGGCGGGCTTTTCAGGGAGATACTCTCACTTTTCAATTTCAGATCTAGATTTGCATGTTTTGGGCGACTAAACGTTTCAGCAACCATTTTGGGCAAATGCAGATATTTCTTGCATTCATTGTTATAGGAGGATGTTTAGCAGCTCACATTGATGACAAAAGATATCTTTCCACTGCCTTGTTTTAGATACTTTATATATTCATGGCTAAATATAGACATGGAAGTTGCTCGCACTCAATTCCCAAATATCTTCCACTGATTCATGGGTGCAGATCAATGATGCAACAGCTTGCATTAAAGACTCGGAATATCTCCCACCTACCCGGTTCCAGATATTTCCACACCATAATTTCTGTAGGTGGATGTCCCTTCAGATAGATATTTTCCTGTTACAGCTCATGGAGCAAATTTTGTAACTGACTTAGGGTATTTTTTGGAATGTTATATATATGCATTCGTAAGTTGTTATACTATTCCTTTCAATCATCTAGTTTCTCACCTCTGCAAGGATCAGTTGAATCTGTGTATGTTATACTTGCTGTATTTGGTTATGCTGTGCATTTTCTCAGTGTTGTAGGAGTTCTTTTGTTTACCTTGGTGAATCACCCTTTACTTTCAAGTTTTTTCATTTCATCTTTCATTCAAAAGCATTCCTTCTCCCTTTTCCTCTTAAGATTTAGTAGTTTTAGGTGATAATCAGTTAAGGAAGCTGGCCTTCTCCAGAGGTCTAATCTCCTTTCGCAAGGTCCCACACTTCGAGATCATTCCCATGTTACTCTAGATTGCTAAAGTTTCACAACTGTAGCAAGGGTGTAAATCTGGGTGATAACAACTTTGGCATGCCTGGTGGGACTCAAGAGTTGGAAAATAATCCAAATACTACCTTTTGTTACTGGTTTTGATATGCAACTAGTGATTTTCAGACCTATAAGAGGTTAAGACCTGCATATCTGGCAACTCCTACTGAGGAAAGACAAGCAATCAAATCTATTGTTACATTATATGAGAAAGATTCAAACTCAGAGTTCAAGTTCATTTGATTACTTGCAGCTGTCTCCACCTAGAAGATAGAGTAGGGCTGTAGCAAGGACTCTAGTTTCTAAAAGAATACAATCAACTCCACCAAATTTCAGGTTAGTTGCCCCTGTAGTTCCTGTAGCAGATCAAGCAAATCTACCCTCAACCGTTCCAATGGTAAGAAATTAGCCATTTGTGGCTTTTGACGGGGGCAGCCCATTGAATTTAATAGTACATGATGTCATACCTATGGTAGATTTAAAGAGTCTGTCTTATTTCATAGGGGAGAATCAAACTACCCCTATTGAGCACATTAGAAACGTAGCTTCTCTATGCAGTGTTCATCATATAACCCAAGAAAATGTAGCCATCAGGCTGTTGGCTACCTCTTTCAAGGGAAAAGCATTGCAATGGTTTAGGAGTTTACCAGTACAAACCATTACAACCTAGGATGATCTAGGTGATAAGTTAAATAAGCAATTTCAAGATAAATTAGACAATTTGTCACTGGTTGAACAGATGACTACAATAAAGAGAACTCCCCAGGAGCAAATGATGGATTTCAACTTCAGATTTCAGAAGACATGGGACATAATTCTTGCCATGGTAAGGCCTCCAGCTGAATATGCTTTTCTATATTTTTTGAAAGCCCTAAATAGTGATATTTCAGTAATGATACAATCATTAGGAGGTACTAGTTTACCTGATGCATATGAAATAGCTATTAGAGCAAAGAATAGCTTGATTCAAGCCAGAAAAATACCACCTAGACCACCAATGCCCATCTTCCCTAAGATTCAAGCTTCAATACCCTTACCAATTCCATATTTTGCCCCTTTACCTACTACTACAGCATTACCAAGTGCTGCCAATTCTAAAAATACTACTTCTAGCTCATCACAAGAGTTGAAAGATATTAAAAATAGCCAACAAAAAATAGAGAACATCATGTAAACTTTTGGTAATGAGTTGGTAAACATAAAAAAATAGCAGTCCCAGAGCAGGCAGCCTTATTAGCCACAACCTCAAGGGCAAAATCAGCCTTATCAAGGGCAAAACCAACCATATCAGGCCAACAGGCCTCCATATCAAAGCAATTGCCAGGTTACCAGGCAGAACATGAACCAGAGGCCTTTTCAGCCTTACAATCTAGTGCCCATTAATTCTATTAAGGACCTTGTCCCTATTTAGAATAACCTTGCAGCCAAATACGAATGGTGTTTTCCATGCAATTTGCCACACAGTCAGGTGGCCCGTTCAAATAGAGTTATAAATCAGGCCTTAATGGTATAGAGTGTTGCAGTCTCACAGTGAAGCACACCTAATGATGGGGCTGAACAACAACAGGAGCAACCTCAGAATGATTCTACCTTTATAAATTGGCAAGAAGATAAATTATGTGGTATAAATAGCAATAATACTCTAGTTGTGACGAATACAAGAGCCAAGAAGAGGGGTTATGAGGTAGATCAAGCAGCAAATAGAGGAAAAGGTCCTACTGATGCTTCTGCATCCTAGACTCCCCATATTTTACAAAGAAATACTTTAGCAACAACAAGGAAAATGCCTCATTTATAGGCTGATATTGTTGCTACAAAGTCACAACAAAAGGTAAGTGTCACTCCATCTTTTAATATTATTGAAAATATGAAAAAGATGAATGTGACCATGTCTATGTGGGATTCTCTAGCCATCCTAGGCCAAAAGGACATATTACAATCTACCTTATCCAATTTAAAAGTGCCCAATGATACAACTGTTGACCCAAATAGGGTTGTCCTTACCAATTCATCATAGGATAATAGGAAACAGCCAAACAAAAGTGCTAAACCACTCCCATTTTATGTGTCATTAATAATTGGAGACAAGTTGGTACATAACAGCATGGTGGATAGTGGTGCAAGTAGTTCTGTGATGCCAAAGTAGATTGCAGATCAATTAGGGTTGAAATACTAGCCCCTTGAGAAGGGTGTACTTCAACTAGATGGCACAACTGTTAATATTATGGGTGTCATCAAAGACTTAGGTCTCACTCTACACACTTGCCCAAATGTTTCCATTTCCCAAGAGGTGTTCATCATAGATTTGCCTCCTTATTTTGCCATGTGCTTGTCAAGAGAGTTCACAGCCAAGATAGGATGATATTTATCCTCGGACTAGTCCCACATGTTTTTCAAGACCAGATATGGCACAAAAGTGACTCTAAAATCTGAATTGCTTTCAAATCATCACATAGAGCCTTATGTTCCAAGTGTTGTTAATGCAAATTACATTATTTCTGATGATCCTGAACTTGTTGCTACTCAAGAACTACAAGATGAAAGTATACCAGAAGTGCTATTAAGGGAGTGGGCCTTAGAAAATGTTGTAGATGATCCTGAGGGACACATCCAAGAAGCTAGTATGGGGGTTTACGTATTGCATGAGCCTGAAACAACAATTCCAAGCCTTGTAAAGGATGCAAAATAGTAGATAGAGAAGCAAGAAGAAGTATGGAAAATGTATTTTGATGGCTCTAGGAATAGGAATGGATCTGGTGGTGGTGCAATGCTTGTGTCTCCACAAGGTGAAAAATATTATTCTACTTTCCGTTTTGCCTTTTCTTGTACAAATAACACTATTGAGTATGAGGGCTTTATCCAAGGTTTGCAGTGGGCAAGAAGGAGGAAAATTGGTTGTTTGCAGGTATATGGTGATAGTGAACTCATTGTCAGTCAAGTGAGAGGGCTGCATGTTACAAAAAATGATGTTTTGAAATGCTACAAGCATAGGGTATGGGATATGATTGAAGAGTTTGAGGCTTTCAATTTGATCTCTATTCCAAGAAGTCAAAACTATCATGCAGATAGGTTAGCTGCAATTGGGGCTCAGTTTGACATCCCCAATGATATTCAAAGAGAAAAAGTGCAACCTCATGTAAAAATAGTTGATAGGTCCTCTATACCTGAC
This sequence comes from Cunninghamia lanceolata, assembly GCA_027924645.1. Classification (NCBI taxonomy): domain Eukaryota; kingdom Viridiplantae; phylum Streptophyta; class Pinopsida; order Cupressales; family Cupressaceae; genus Cunninghamia; species Cunninghamia lanceolata. The sequence continues at coordinate 4,196,377 of BSBN01000010.1, forward strand.
AATAATATTCATTGGTAGGTTTTTGAGAGTGATGAGTAGATCCTACGTTTCCTGTTAGAGGAGGATGAGTTTTCTATGATGAATCAGGATAAACTCAAACAACAATATGATGATGGCCAAGTTATTCAGTTAAGGACAAAAAATCTTCCCAAAGGGTTGGTAACCTTGGAATCTATTTTTAGTACTGATGATCATCTAAAGAAAAGCAAAACCAGCATGCAATTAAAGAGGAGCATTACGAGGAGCTAGAAATATTTAAAGGTAATCTTCTCAAAATTGGTAAAATCTATTCGCATGAGGATAGAAGGGCTTTTATTGCTCTTTGTCAAGAATTTGAAGATGTGTTTGCTTGGGATTATTTAGACTTAAAAGGGTTTGACCCTCATATTGCTTAGCATACCATAGAGTTAGAACCAGGTACTAAACCTGTGAGGCAGAAGCAAAGACCTTTAAATCCAAAGCTTGAGCCTCTAATGATTAAAGAACTAACCAAACTGATTGAGGGAAAGATCATTTTCCCAATCAAGCATACTTCTTAGGTCTCTAACCTTGTCCCTGTCAGAAAAAAGAATGGGGAGATTAGACTGTGTGTCGACTTCAGAGACTTCAATAGAGTCTCCCTAAAAGACCACTACCTACTGCCCTCAATGGAGTAAATTCTACAAGTAGTGGCTGGTTCTGAAAGATTCTCCTTTCTTGACAGATATTCTAGCTATAATCAAGTGTTAGTCAAGGAGGAAGATCAATTTAAAACTACTTTTACTACCAAATGGGGCACCATGGCCTACAAGAGAATGTCTTTTGGTCTCTCTAATGCTGGGTCTACTTTTCAAAGAGCTATGGATATGGCTTTTAAGGGTTTGCTGTATAAATTGGTGCTTGTGTACTTAGATGACATAACAGTTTTTTCTAAGAATACATCTGAACATATGTCCCACTTGAGTCAGGTATTTGAGAGATGCAAAGAGTTTGGGATATCTCTCAATCCCAAGAAATGCATTTTCGCTATATATGAAGGCAAGTTGTTAGGGCACGTTGTGTCGAAGGAGGGCATTACCATTGATGCAAAAAGGGTAAGAGCTATTCTGGAGCTGCCCTTACCTAGCCACAAGAAGGGACTACAAAGTTTTATTGGCAGAATTAATTTTCTGCGAAGATTTATACCCAATATTACAAATCTATTGAAGCCTTTGATGTCCATGTTAAAGAAGAATACAGTTTTTGGTTGGACAAAGGAGGCCAAACTCAGCTTTGAGTCCATAAAGGAGGCATTATCAGCTATGCCAACCTTTATAAATCCTGACTTCTCCAAAGATTTCATCTTGTATGTTTATGGTGGTCTTGACACAATTCCCGCAATTCTGGTACAACAGCAAAGTGACGGCTTTGAACAACTAATCACTTTCTTTAGTCAGGGACTAGAGGAGTATGAGTAGAGGTATAGCTTTGTGGAAAAGCATGTCCTCACAGTGGTAAGGAGTCTAAAAAAGTTTAGCCATCTTATTTCTAACACTAAGATATGTTTGATGGTGGCTCACCCTAGCGTTAAAGAGTTCCTGTTAGGTAAGGATGTAAATGAGAAAAGGCCTGGTTGGATCACCAAGGTCATGGAATATGATGTGGAGATTAAGATAACCAATCTGGTCAGAGGCAGAGGACTCAATGAATAGCTTGCTACCAATTCTGAGAAAGAAATAGAAGAAGAAGATGAGGTGCTTCTGACCATTGGGGATGCACATCAAGAAGACACAGCAGAAATGGGCACAAGTTGGGTTAATGACATGACTCATTTTTTGCAAACTGGCAAATGTCCAGCAGGCTTAGATAGAACCAAGAGAAGGTATTTTAGACTATAGTCCGTTCCATATGTTTTAATAAATGGCACCCTTTTCAGAAAAGATTTTAATGGTGTATTGTTAAGATGCATTGATAATGAGCAGACTGACAAGGTGCTGCATGAGTTTCATGATGGAACAGTAGGGGGTCATTTTGCCCCAAAGAATACTTCTTGGAAAATAATGAGAGCTAAATATTATTGGCCTAGCTTGTTGCAAGTATGAGGTGAACCAGTGTTGTCATTGATGTCAACATACTCATATTGCATTGACAAGAGGGATTCGATGAGCAGTATGCTGAGGATATTGAGAAAATTAGCCTCAGTCAGGAACAGTGAAGAACAGTGATGAGAAGAAGGCAAATGTATTGTATAGGATGCGAACCAGAGGATGCAGATTAAAGGGTTTGTATATATGAGTCTTGAGATGCTTCAGTTAAGATTTCAGAGGTCCACATGAAGATCTGAAGGAGTTGTGGCTGTCGGTGTGGAACCGGTTCCAGCAAGTGTTCAGAGGTGACAGAGGATCACAGAAAGGTCTGGTGAGGTCCGGAATTGTATAATCCTAATCTGCAGATTGGAAGGAGTGTTAGGGATGTCCTTGTGATGTGTCATCTCAAGTTGTGTATGATTTGGAGGTCTAAAAGTACCTTTTGCATTGTGATAGTGGTGATAGACTGTTCTTGAAGTTCTAGATAAGGAAGAGAAGAGATTCTAGTAAGTAGAGGAAGTGCGGATGTACCTGGTCATTTAGGCAAGCTTGGAAATGTCTGTGGATCATGTTTAGGTTGTGTTGTTGGTCCACATTGATGGTAGAGCCTAGAATTGAAGATAATCTTCCGGATGAAGTTCTTGCTCTGTTTAGCCGACCGGATGAGTTGTTCATCCTGCGAATGTTCTTGTGGTGGCCGACTGGATGTGTTATTCATCTTGCAGATATTCTTATGGTTGATTGCCGACTTAGATGATTGTTCCTAAGTCAATGTCTTGTATAAATAAAGGTTTGTGAGTTCATTTTGTAGTGTGGATTGTGCGGATGAGAGTGGTGTAGCGAAGAGAAGTGCGGAAGACAGAGCAGAGGTTTTTGGGCTTAAATGGAACTGATCCGGACATGGTAAAGATGTCATTCTCCAGTTCAAGACTGTGATTCTTATCACTTTGTAGACAGTGTGTCTCCTTGTAGGCAGTGGGCCTCTTTGTGAGTAGTGTGCTCAGGCAGTGAGCCCTAATTGGCAAGTGCCATTCTTTTTCTTATTCTTTTAACAGAGAATAATCCTTGGGTTAATCACCTCGTGGTTTTTCCCTTAACCAAGTTTTCCACGTCAAAATCTTGGTGTTCATTGTGTTGGTGTTTATCTGCTCTTGTGTTTGTACATTTTACTTTCATGGATGATTAATTGATATGCTATTAACTAACAAGACAAATCAAGTGTTTGAAATAGAAAGCAAGTTTGTATACAACTGATTCACCCCCCCTCTCAGTTGTATGCCCTAGATCCAACAATTGGTATCAGAGCCAGGTTCCTCTGAAAGGAGCTTAACCACTTGAGGAGATCCAGGATGTCATCATACAAAAATGATAGTCCGAAGTTTGATGGAACCAATTTCACTCTCTGGAAGGGTCGCATGAAATGTCACTTGGAATGTATGGGAAAAGCATACTTGGCCATGGTTTCAAAACCATATGTACCTCCACAAGGTGGTCCGACAACTCTGAATGAAATCACAGATGCTAAAAACAATCTGCGGACCAAGGAAGCTCTTCTAAGCGCATTGAATGACTCAGATCT